>LNAC01000097.1:4219732-4318419 GCA_002007465.1 Ailurus styani | reverse complement strand
CCCCTCCCCCTCCTCCTCCTCCTCGGCCAGGACAGAACTGTGGGGGGGAGGGGCCAGGCAGAGTCAAACAGTATTTTTTCTGTTCTCTCCTGCACAGATGGAATTCAATTAGGAAAGAAGAAACCCAAGCCCAGCCAAACAGTGCTTTACAAAAAAGAATCTTGCAGGAAAGAAACATCTTCCCACATCCTCAGCAAATCAACGAGATCAACGGCTCCTGTCCAGTCTCCTCTCCGAACGCATCGGACACAGCCGGAATGTCCTCCCCACACGCAAAGTGGGCAAGGCAGGAGGGGGATCGGATGAATACAAGTGGAGCTCGCTCCCACCCCGACCCCCGTTCCTGCCCCACAAACTGTGACATGAAGGCAAGGCTGTCCCCTTGGCAGACCAGGCCAACTGTGCCGCCCCCTGCGCCAGACCCTGGGGGGGTCGAGGCTCGTCCCTGGACTCCGACGGAAGAAAGCTTCTCCCCATGGTCCAGCCACCCCCTTGGCTCTCCCTCTGGGACCCGCCCGCCGCCCAGGGCTTCCAGAAGCAGCCTGGGGCCTGGACGCAGGAAGTCTCTGCAGAAGGCTGGGTCCGTGCACCCGCCTCCCACCACCGTGGCCTCTGTCCCTGGGTCCCCTCCAGGCTGTTCCCAGCTCCAGAAGCTCCCAAGCGGTTCCCACAAGGGCAGGTCGTGGCTGCCCCTGTCTCCTGCTTCGCGGGGAGCAGCCGCCTCCCCCAGGAAGTGACCCAGAGCGTCCCCAGAGCTGTCCTGACGGCCCGGCCCCACTCGCCCGTGGGCGGCCGGCGTTGGGAGAGGACTGAAGGCTCACTGAGATGTCCTGTCTGATCGCGAGATGCTTCACCGGCTCTGGAGACAGACTCTGCCCAGAGAGCCAAGTCTTTCCAGAATATCAATATGAAACCCGAGGAGAAATGCATCAGGCCTTCAGCAGAAGCAGGTCCGCGCCCTCGGGTCCCGGGTGCAGGAGGAGGCCGTCCGGGGCCTGGGTCGTGGGGAGACCCCAGAGCCAGGCCCTGTGTCCGGGCTCCGCTCACGCCCACTCCCCAAGCCCTGCCCGGGCTCACTGCGATTCAGGCGTCACCCCATCCGGGGAACGGGGTCCCAAGCACTGGAGGGGCGAGAAGGAAGTGGGGAGACAGCCCCTTTCTGACCTGTTGATGGCAGAGGGACGGTCCGCATGCCCGCTGCCCCGCCACTTCCACCTGCCCGTCTCCCCGGCCCCGCCCCCAGCTCCTCGCTGTCCCTCTTCCAGAAGTCCTGGGGCCCGTTTTGTCCCAAGCTCCTGGCACCCCGACCTCCCCCAGACGTGAGTTCCCCGAGGCAGCAACCCTGCCTCGCAGCCCCAGCACAGAAGCGGCCCGGGGAAGGGGTCCTGCCCTCCAGCAGCCTTGGCTCCTCGGCCGGGTGCGGAGGCCCTGCAGGAAGGGCCACACACCCACGGGGACATGGAGCCTCCGGGAAGGGCGGTGGCGGGACAGCCGGCGGGGGGCCTGGACGCGGGAGCACAGCCACCGTCCGCAGCGTCCCTACAGCCCGGCCTGCGGGAGAGAACGGGCCAAGGTCACGCAGAGGGAAGGGGCGGCAAATCCCGGTGGACGGCACGGGGGCGCCGGCCGGGGCGCGATTCCCTCGCCGTTCTGAACCAACAGGAGCCATTTCAGTTCTTCAGAGGGCGACTCGTCTCCCAGATTGCCGAAGCACTAATTAGTGCTAATTAGAATCTGATCGACTCGCCAAGGCAATCTGTCCTGCTGGGGCAGGCGGATCCCAGAAGCACGTCTGATCTCGAAGGGAGTGGAGCCTTTTATGCAAAAAGGCCCCGTGGGTAGCTTGGGGGGCAGGGTGTCTTTGTAGCTCGCTGCGGGCTTTGAGGACGCCCCTGTTAGAAGCGATTCTGTTCAAACGTGTTTGACACATTCCAAGGGGAGAGAAGACAAATGCGCGCCTTTGAGAGATGGGTGAGGAGGGACCGCGGCAAGGCCGGCCAAGTGTCATCTTCAGCGTTTTGTGCAAAGGCACCAGTGAGGCTCCCGGGGCCAGGACGAGGCCCCAGAGGGTTGCCATGGGAACGTTCTCCCGCTGGAAGGGGAAAGCGGGCACCCTGGATCTTCCCCTTCTCCTTCCGCCTGGGACACGCTCTGGAGCCGGGTGGCCACCGACACCTGTCTGGGCCCTGGCGAGGGCTGGGGCGGGGACAGAGCTGCAGAGAGCGGGGCCCACGAAGCCTGGTCTCTGGCAGAGGGCAAACAGCTAGGTGAGGGCTTCGGGTCAACATCCGTTCCGGCCCCTCTGATGGGGGATGGAGGTGCCCGATCCCAGCCCACCTCCACGGTGGGTCCTGGAGAGAAGCACCTTCATCTCCATTTGACAGATAGGGAAACTGAGTCCCAAGAGGTTAATGAAGTAGATGAAGGAAATGAGGGAAAGGGGCTCCCACATGTGTCTGAGCCCTGAGTTGCATCCGGTCCCTGGGGGTGAGCAGAGGGAGCCCCCAAGTCACGCTGAGGATGGATCGGGAGCGGCTGCCGCTCTCAGCCTCCAGCACCGAGGCTGGCTCTCTTAGGGTCTCGGAGTCCAGGGCCCGCCTCCATTTGACAGGTAGGGGCCTGAGGGTGAGGAAGGGAGGGGGCTTGTCCGGGGCTAAGACTGAGATCCAGCAATGCTCTGCCCGCATGCCGCCGGCCTCTCTGCCGGGGTCGAGCCCAAGCCTCCAGATTCCAGCATCTTTATAGAAACACCCACGTGCACACGTGTCTGGCTTGTGTGTCTCCTGAGGTCAGAAGGGAGTCCACCTGACAAATCCCTCACTGAGGCCAATTTGCAGGAGGAGGAGAGTAGAAGGTCGGAGCCTCGGGGTTTCCGACGAGCCCCAGGGTGGCCGTGGAGATTCTGGGTCCGCTCCCTGTTCTCCACTACCTCTGTGGTGAGGCTGTGGGCCGGAAGGGGCCTCACTTCTGGGACGTTCCTCTTGCCCTTTTTCCAAAGCAGCTTTATTGAGGTCTAATTTTCAATTAATGGCACGTGTTTAAAGGGAACCATCTGGTAAGTTCTGACGTATATATGCACCTGCCAAAATCAAGATAACGAACGAGTCCATTATCCCCCAAAGTGCCCCTTTGCAATCAATCCCTCCCTCCTGCCTTCCCTGCCCTACCTTTTCCCAGACATCCACTGATCTGCTTTCTGCCACGATAAATTAGTTTGTATTTCCTAGAATTTTAGATAAATGGACTCATCCAGTATGTTCTCTGCCTGGGTGCTTAACCTCAGTAGAATGATTCCGAGATTCACCTATGTTGAGGGCGAATCAGAAATGCGTTCTTTCTTTTGCTCAATGTACAGATCCTGCAGCTTGGGTTTTTTTTTTTTTTTTAAATTCTCTTGCTGAGAGACATTGAGGTTGTATCCAATTTGGGGTTACAGATAAAGCTGCTATGAATATTCATATACAAAGATCTGTATGGACATGTTTTCAGGGTATGTTTAACTTTTTAAGAAATTACCAAAGTGTTTTCCAAAAGTGCTTGTGACATTTCATAGACATTCCAGCAGCAGTGGACAATACTTGTATTGTCAGCTTTTCTCATTTTAGCCATTCAAATGGATGTAGAGGGTATCTTGCTGGGGTTTTGCTATGCATTTCCCAAATTTATGGAATATCCTTCCATGTGCTTATCTGTTTTTCATATATCTTCCTTGGCAAATGTTGTTCAAATCTTTTGTGCATTAAAACAAAGTGGATTTTTTTGTTTTCTTACATTGGATTTTGAGAATTCCTTGTATATTTTGGATACAAGTCCCCTATCAGATAAGTGCTTGAAATTATTTTCTCACAGTCTGTGGCTTTTCTTTTGATTCTCTTGACAATATCTTTCAAAGAGCAAAAAAAACTTTAATTTTTTTAAAGATTTTATTTATTTATGTGTCAGAGCGAGAGAGAGGGAGCGCAAGCAGGAGGAGCAGTGGGCAGAGAGAGAAGCAGGCTCCCCACTGAGCAAGGAGCCAGGACCCTGGGATCCTTAAGGCAGACTCTTCACTGACTGAGCCACCCAGGCATACCAGCTTTAATTCTTACAAAGTCCAGTTATGACTTATAGAAAGTTCCTTTATGAATCATGCTTTGGGTGTCGAATCTAAGAAATTGGTGTCTAACCCAAGATTGAAAATTTCTTCTAAAGTTTTTATAGTTTTAGGTTTTCCATTTCCATGGTCCAATTTTAAGTTAATTTTTGTATATGGAGCCAGATAGGGGTTGAAGTTTGCTCTCCGGTTTTTTGGGTTTTGTTTTTGCATACAAATATTTGAGTGTTCTAACACCATCTCTTAAAAGGACTATCATATGAAAATTTCCCCACTTAATTGACTTTGCTTTTTGTCAAAAATAAGTTGCCTGTCTATGCGTGGGCCTCTATCTTGTTTGATTGTTCCATTTATCTTCATGCCAATACTATACTCTCTTGCTTATAGTAGCTTTATAATAAGTCTTAAAATGATATCATGTGCATTTTCCACTTTTGTTTTTAAAGTTGTTCTGTTTTTTCTAGGTTCTATACATTTCCGTGTGAGTGTGAGAGTCCTTTTCAGTCTCTGCAAGAAGCATGCTATAGTCTGAGTGGCATGGCATTAAATCCATACATCAATTTTGGAAGAAAGCGACATTTGCACAATCTTGAGTTTATCTAACCCAGAACACGGTCCACCTCTCCATTTATGAAGATATGTAATTTCTTTTGGAAATATTTTGTAATTTCCAGGGTAGTCAGGGTAATAGGTCTCTCATGTCTTTTGTTCGATTTACCCGTAAGTATTCCATACTTTTTTGACACGATTATAAAACGAATCTTTTTATAAAGATTTTATTTATTTAACAGACAGAGCAAAAGCAGGGGGAGCAGCAGAGGGAGAGGGAGATGCGGGGCTGAATCCCAGGACCCTGGGATCATGACCTGAGTTGAAGGCAGACGCTTAACTGAAAAAGCCACCCAGGGCCCCATATAAAATGAATTTTAAAGTCTTAATTTCTGATTATGTGTTGCTAGGTATATACAAATACAGATAATTTATGGATACCTACCTCATTCCTGCAAATTTGTTAAACTCTTTATTGCAGAGTCATTGGATTTTCCACATAGATCACGTCACCTCTGAATATAGACAACTTTGTGTCTTCCTTTCCAAACTAAGTACCTTTTACTTATTTCTCCTGCCTGATTTCCCTGGCAAGAACTTCCAGTTCAGTGCTGAATAAAAGTGACAAGAGTAGACATCCTGTCTTGTTCCTGATCTTAGGGGAAGAAAATGCAGGCTTCCATCTTTAAGAGGATGTTAGTTGTAGGTATTTTGTAGATGCCTTTTCTCAGATGGAGAAAGTTCCCTTCAATTTCCAGTTTAATGAGTTTTTCATCAGGAATGGATGAAGATTTTGTCCAATGTCCAATGTGTTTTCCGCAAGTTTGTTAATATGGTGAATTACATTGATTAATTTTCTAATATTAAAGCAATCTTGCAATCCTTAGATAAAAGCTCACTTGGTCATGCTGTGTTGTCCTTTTTATATATTGTTAATTGGGAAATACATCCCTTCTTTAATATTCTGGGAGTTTGTGTAGAATTCCCTAAATGTTTCATAGTATTCACTAGTGAAGGCCATCTGGACCTGAAGCTTTCTTTGTGCAACGCCAATTTCTTTAATAGATATGGGGATATTTAGGCTATCTATTTCTTTTTGAGTGAGCTTTGGAAATTCACGTCCTTCCAAGAATTTGACTGTTTTAACTAAGTTGTCAAATTTATAGGCATAACATTGTTCATAATAGTCTCCTATTATCCTCTTACTATCTGTAGAGTCTGTAGTGATGCCACATTTCTCATTTCTAATTTTAATAATTAGTATCTTCTCTCTCTCTCTTTTTTCCTGATTAGTCTGCTTGGAGTCTTATCAGATTTATTGATCTTCCTGAAGAGACAGCCTTTGGTTTCATTCTTCCCTTTATTATTTTACTCTTTTCTATTTCACTGACTTTCACTTTGCTCTTCATTGTTTCCTTTCTTTTGCTTGCTTTGGGTTGAATTTGCTCTTTTTCTATGTTCTTAAGGGGGAACTGAGATCACTGATTTGAGAGCTTTCTTCTTTTCTAATATAGGCATTTAGTATATCTAAGGTGAAGCTAATCTCTGCTTTAGCATCATCTCACAAATTCTGATATGTTGTGTTTTCGTTTTCATTCAGTTCAAAATACTTTCTAATTTTACTTCATTTCTTCTTTGGCTCATGGGAGTATAAAATAATTTGTTTAGTTTCCAAATATTGAAGATTGCCCAAATATCTTTATATTATGGATTTCGATTATGGTAAGAGAACAAAATTTGTGTAACTTGAGTCCTTTTAAATTTCATGAGCTGGAAAATAATATATCTTGGTAAGTGTTCCATGTGGCACTTCAGAAGAATGTTTATTCTGCTGTTGTTGAGTGCATCATTCTATAAATTATAATTAAGTCAAGTTGGCCAATAATGTGATTCAAATCCTGTATATCCTTGCTGATTTTCTATCTCTTGTCCTATCAGTAATTGAGAGAGGAATATTGAAATCTCTCTCCATAATTGTGATTTAGTTCCCCCTTCAGTTTATCAGCTTTTGCTTCATGTTTTCTGAACCTCTAAATATTTAAGATGGTTATGTCCTCTTAGGACACCTGGGAGGCTCAGTCTGTGAAGCGTCTAACTTTGACTCAGGTCATGATCTCAGGGTCCTGGGATCGAGCCCTGCATCAGGCTCCCAACTCAGTGGGGAGCTTTCCCTCTGCCCTTCCCCCCACTTATGCTCTGTCTCTCTCTCAAATAAACAAATGAAATCTTTTTTTTAAAGATTTTACTTATTATTTATTTGAGGGAGAGACAGAGCATGAGCAGAGGGAGGGAGAGGGAGAAGCAGACTCCCCACTGAGCAGGGAGCCCCAACATGTGGGTCCAACCCAGGACCCTGAGATCATGATCTGAGCTGAAGGCAGATGCTTAACTGACTGAGCCACCCAGGAGCCCCTAAGTAAATAAGATCTTTAAAAAATTATTATGTCCTCTTGATTAATTGACACTTTTATAATTATGAGCTGGCTTTTTTTTTAAATCTCTGATAATATTTTTTCCTCTGAAATTTACTTTGATGGTATAGCTACTCCAGCATTTTTTGGACTGCCATTATAGTGGTAAATCTTTTTCTACTCTTTTAGTTTTAACTTATTTGTATCTTTATATTTAAGGTGGATTTCTTGTATGCATTATAACTGGACCTTAATTTTTTTAACGTTTATTTATTTATTTAAGTAATCTCTACACCTAATGTAGGGCTTGACCTCATGACCCCGAGATCAAGAATCACATGCTCTTCTGACTGAGCCAGCCACGGGCCCCAGACGTTGATTGTTTTTTTCAATCTCGTAATTTTTGGCCTTTAGTTGGGGTGTTTAGACAATTTACATTTCATGTGATTACTGACATATTAGGTCTCTTTGTTTTGTGGGTTTATGTTGGTTTTGTTGTTGTTTTTTCTTTTTGGTCCCATCTGTTCTTTGTTCTTTTTTTCTCTTTTACTGCCGTACTTTGGATTGAGTATTTTTTTATTCCATTTTTATCTTCTTAGTTATGTCTCTTTGTTGTATTATTTTAGTGATTGCTTTAGGGTTTATACTATAATCTTGAACTTATCAGAGTCTACCTTCAAGTGATATTATGCCACTTCACCTAGTATAGTGTAAGAACCTTATATTTCCATTCCTCCCCTGACCTTTATACTATTGCCATACATTTCACTTATTTTATAAATGTCTGTGAACAGTCAGACACCTTTTTAAAAATTGAGGTGAAATTCACATAGCAAAATTAGCAATTTTAAAGTGAATAATCGAGTGGCAGTTGGTACATTCACAATATTGTAGAACGGCCACCATCTACTGATGTTCCAAAACATTTCCACCCCTCCACAATAAAACCCCACACTCATTAAGAAGTTACACCCCATTCCCCCTGGACCCATGACAACCACTCATCTGCATTCTGTTTCTACAGATTTAACTATTCTGGATATTTTGTGTAAATGGAATCATTTACTAGGTGACCCTTGTGTCTGGTTTCTTTCACTTAGCCTAATGTTGTCAAGGTTTCTCCACACTGTAGCATATATCAATGCTTTACTTCTTTTTATGATTGAATAACATTCTATTGTATGGATAGACCACGATTTGTTTATCCACTCATCCATTGACGGACATTTGGGTTGTTTCCACCCTTTGGCTTCTGTGAATATGATTGCCATGGGCACTGGTGTGCAAGGATTTAAGTACTTGTTTTCAGTTCTTTGGGAGAATTGCTGGTTTCTATGGTCATTCTATGTTTAACGATTTAAGGAACAGCCAAACTGTTTTCCATAGCAGCTGAACAATTTTATATTTTTACTGACAATGTATGAGGATTCCAGTTTCTCCACATCCTTGCTGATGCTTATGTCCTTTGTTCCAAACAATGTTGGAAATTATGTGTCACATGGTCATGTGAAAACGTATAAAGTGGTATTTCACTGTGATGTTAGTTTGTCTTTTCTCTAGTGACTAGTGATGTTGAGCATCTCCTCCTGTGCTCGCTGGCCATTTATATCTTCTTCGGAGAAATGTCTATTCAAGTCCTTTGCCCACTTTAAAATTGGGTTGCTCTTTTTTGGTGTGGAGTTGTGAGAGTCTTTTATATCTTCGGGATACTACATCCGTATTAGATATTTGATTTATAAATATTTTCTCCCACTCTGTGGGTTGCCTCTTCACTGTCTTGATAATGTCTTTTGATGCACAGAAGTTTTTAATTTTGATGAAGTTCAATTTATTTATTTATTTATTTGTTCATCATGGTTTTGGTGTCATATCTAAGAATCCATTGCCAAATCTAAAGCCAGGAAGATTAACTCATATGTTACCTTTTAAGAGTTTTACAGTAGCTTTGATATTTGGGTTTTTGTTGATCCACTTCAAGTTAATTTTGGTACATGGTGTGAGGTAGGGGTCCAACTTCATTCTTTTGCTTGTGGATATGCAGTTGTCTCAGCACTGGTTAAAGAGAGTATTCTTTCCCCGTTGAATGGTCTTGGCAACCTTGTTGAAAATCAACTGGCCATAGACATGCAGGTTTATTTCTGGATTCTCAGATTTATTCCACTGGTCTAAAGGTCTATCCTCACACCAGACTGTTTTGATTACTGTGGCTTTATAATATGTTAGGAAATTGAGAAATATGAGTTTTCTAACTTTGTTCTTCCTTTTCAAGACTGTCTTAGCTATTTGGGACCTCTTGTAATTTCATATGAAAAGGACGATTGACTTCTCTGTAAAAAGGCTATTGGAATTTGGATAGGGATTGTACTGAATCTGTAGATTACTTTGGATAGTATTTCCATCTTAACGACATTAAGACTGCCAATCTAGTAACATGGAATATTGTCCCATTTATTTAGTTCTTCTTTTCAATCATCTTTTGAAGAGATTTGAATTTTAGAAAATGTTATATATTTACCCATGTAGGTACCATTTACAATGTTCTCAGTATCTTTGTGTAGATCTGTATTTTCAACTGGTATTATTATTCCTCTGCATGAAGGACTATAACATTTTTTTTTGAGATTTTATTTACTTATTTGTGTGTGAGAGAGAGAGAACAGCAGGCAGAGGGAGAAGCAAGCTCTCCACTGAGCAAGGAGCCTGATGCAGGGAACCCGATGCAGGACTCAATCCCAGAGCCCTGGGATCGTGACCTGAGCCAAAGGCAGATGCTTAACAGACTGAGCCACCCAGGCATCCCTGGACTGTAACATTTTTTGTAGTGCAGGTGTGATGCTGATGAATTTTCTTCCTGCTTTTGTGTTTGAAAATGTCATTATTCACTTTTCCTTTTCAAAGATTTTTCACCGTGCACATATTTGCTGGAATTATATTTTAAAAGATATTCTTCTTTTAGTAGGTATAGCTGGCAGTTTTTCTTCCAGTACTTTAAAAAATGTGTTTGCTTTATTTGCATTGTTTCTGACAAGAAATCTGCTGTCATTCTTATTTTCTTCATTTATGTAATATCTCTTTCCATGGCTACTTTTCAGATGTCCTCTTTTTCACTGTTTTTGAGCTATTCAATTATGACGTGCCTTCATGTAATTTTCTTCATGCTTCTTGCGTTTGGAGTTTGTTGAGCTCTTAGAGCTGTGGGTTTATAGCTTTCATCATTTTGGAAAAATCTGATCATTATTTCTTCAAATATTTTTTCTGTTCCCTGTCTCCTCATCTTCAGGGACTCCAATTACACATATATTAGGCCGGTGGAAGTTGGCCCACAGCTCACTGATGTTCTTTCCTTTGGGTGGGGGGTATTCTTTCTCTGTGTGCTTCATTGTGGATACTTTCTATCCCCGTGTCTTCAAGTTCACTAATCTTTTCTTTTGTAATGCTAATTTCCTGTTATTCTGTCCACTATGTTTTCCATCTTGTGCAGTATAGTTTTCAATGCAGCTTGATTTGGGTCTTTTTATCCTCCATATCTCTACTTTATCATTTGAACTTGTGGGATACAGTCAGGATGACTTGTGCTGCTCATTCTTTCGGTTGCTTCCAGTGGGGGTCACATGAGCCTGTTATTCATCTTGGTCAGAAGCAGAAGGACTCCCTCTTTTTAATCCAAGTATTGGTAACCTCCTCCTCACTGGGTGTGGGACCCTATGCAAAGGTGGACAAAATAAAATGCCAGCCCTCTTACGACGACAAGTCCTCCCCATGGCCTCCCAAGGGATAACACAGCTGGTGATGGGAGGTGGGCGTGGTGTAGCTTCAGCAGAAACAGAGACTGAAATGTGACTTGACCCAGGTTGTCAGGTGCCTGGGCTGGTCAGGGCAGCAAGCATTACCTGGACGAGGCAAGGCAGCCAGAACCAGCCTCCTGGTAAGCACGCTGTGGGGCTTTGTTCACGCAGATAGAAGAACCTGATGTTCACTCAGTGATACCAACGTTGGGAGGACCTAGGACCCCTTGGTTACAGCTCAGGTTGGGTTCAGAGGGCACTTTCCCCTCAATTGGACAAATAGATTATGACCCAGCAAGAAAGGTCTGAGGTACAACAGGCCGGGATGAGGGGCGAGAACCAATCTACCCAGGTCAGGGGAAAATACAATAACAGCCGTCTGGGGTGCTCACTGCAATTCAGACTGCCTTAAAGTCAGCTTCAGATTGTAGTAAAAATGACCACAGTCGTCACCACCCTGGTTCTCGAGAGCCATGATGTTCGGGAAATTGCCTGTTGGGTATCTTCTCCGGCTCCCTCAGTGACTGGTGGGCCAACTTTACTCACGCCCATTGGGGTCGGTGATTACTGAGGCTAGTGCGTGTCCAGGGAGTGGTGCCCTCCTTTACCATATCCAAGCATGGCATGGTGGGGCGACTCTGCCCTCGGAATAGTGAGCAAAAGGTGACATAAATCACGTCTTGTCCTCAGGCAGGGTCCCGGCCTGTGAAACAAGCTGCTAAACAAGATGATCTTGCCAGGAAGGCCTGGACACTGACTTTCTGGGGTCCAGGCCAATGTCAGGGCTCTCATCAATCATTAGCAACCAGTGGTTGTGCCAACAAGTGCGTGCGTGTGTCCAGTATGCGTGTGTGTGTGTGTGTGTGTGTGCGCACACTAGTGAGGACTCCCACAGGTCTGAGTCCAAGTCTGAGACGGGGGCCACAGAGTCTCCCTAGCCCACAACTGTCACAAGAATGTGGCCGCCAGGGTTAAGCTGGGAGTTAATCTGACTTTGATGCTGATCCACTGAGCATCCAGGGCACTGAGGTCACGCCCACCCACTCTGGCCCTGGGGAACCACCAAGTATGAATCCAGCCTGCTTAACCTGACTCAAAGCCCCTTGGATGCTGAAGGGAGGGGGCCAGGCTGCCCTGGAACTGGGGAGAACTTGTCCCTGCACCTTCCTGTTGGGACTTGTGGTTCTGAGCAAGGAGCCAAGGGCCGTCCTTGTATTATTCGCTTGGTGGAGGCTTAACGGGCACCCACCATGGCCAGTGCTGTTTGGAGTGTGGGGGATGCAGTGTTGAGCAGAGAGGTCGAAATCCCTGCCCTCGAGAACTGGACAAAACATGAAATAGACACTGGCCTGGCTGGAGACAAGTAAGAAGCAGGGAAGGGAGGATAGGGCAGGGCTGCTGAGAGGGGAAGCGGGAGGCTGCAGGCACGATGTCACTGAGGAAGTGATGTTCTGGCAAAGACCAGAAGGAGATGAGGGAATGAGTTGGGAAAGATCTGATGGGAAAGTGTTTAGGCAAAGGAAATGTCACGTGCAAAGGTCCTGAGGCAGGACACAGTCTCACTTGCTTAAGGAGCATCTAGGAGTCTGTGGGGCAAGAGCTGCGGGAAAGGAAGCCCGAGCAGGCCACCCCATCAACTCTGATAATGCTGGGTGGCGTTGTGAGCATGATGAGCCTTTGGAGGGTTTTTGGCAGAGAAATAACAGGAGGAGGCAATTGTAACAACCTCAAAGAACACGGTTCATGGTGGCTTAGACGAGGAGGTGGTGAAGGTGGCCAGATTTGGGGCATACATGGAAGGTAAAACCACAGGATGTGCTGATGAACATGGGGTTCGAGAAAGAGGGGAGTCCAGGAAGACTGTACAGAACTTGGGCTGAGCTCCTGGAAGGCTGGACTTGTTCTTTGGTGGGTTTGGGAGGACGGGCGGGGGCAGACCTGGGGTGGGGGGGTTAGGAGCTGCGGCGCATGTGTTCACCTGTGAGACACCCAGTGGCCGTCCCGCGGCAACATGGAGTGGGGAGTGGGATCCAGGGCCTGGGGCTCAGGGGCATCCAGGCCGGGCCTATGCGGGGGCGTCCGAACATCAGTGGTGTTGAAGCTTTGACACTGGGTAGCTCTCCAAGGAGTGGGTGTAGACCTAGAGAAACGGCACCGGCCAAACCCAGGAGCATGCCGGATGCAAGAATCAGTGAGAACGTGAGGTCCTCCGTGGCCTTTGGAGAGGGCGGGGGTGAGCGGCGTCGGAGAGGCTCACGGGAGAAGAGGGACAATTGGAGACGGCTAGACGGCTCTTTCGGAAAGAGCAATGACTTTCTCCTGGAGGTGGGGTGGGCTCAACAGCGGGGACCCGACGATGGGAGAAATCCCAGGGCGTGGGCCGCTCAGGGGAGGGGAGCACAGCTTAGGCCAGGAAGGGGTGCACAGCTGCTCCCTGGTTGCTGTTACTTCTAGAACTGGCAGGAAGGGGCACCTGGGTGGCTCAGTGGGTTAAAGCCACTGCCTTCGGCTCAGGTCGTGATGCCAGGGTCCTGGGATCGAGGCCCACATCGGGCTCTCTGCTCAGCGGGGAGCCTGCTTCCTCCTCTCCCTCTGCCTGCCTCTCTGCCTATTTGTAATCTCTCTGTGTCAAATGAATAAATAAAGTCTTTAAAAAAAAAAAAAAAGAACTGGCAGGAAGGCCCCGCGCTGAGGGGCAGGCATGCAGCCCAATGGGCCAAGGGGCCAAGGGCATTGGGTGGCCCCGGGTCACGCCTGCAGCGCCCAGCGGTGTGGCGAGTGCTTCCTCCAGGCCGGCGGCAGCCACGGAAGGGGACGAGGCTGGACGTCGTCGGACGGAAGTTCCACGTGGGCCGGGGCCAGGGAGGGGGCTGTGCGGGGGGCTTGGTGAACGAGGACCGCTGAGGCAGGTGTGGACAGAGTGCAGGGAGGCCGCGGTAGGTTCGGGGGGGCTGGAGGGCTGCGGGGAGGAGGTGGGCGGCAGCGGGCTTCAGGGCATTGCCACGCTGTGCCCACGGGAGGGCACGGCTGAGCGGGCATCACGGAAGCCACCTCTGCCTCAGTGTCCTTGTCTGTAGAATGGAAATAATGGCAGCACCGGCCTCGCAGTACCGCTGGGGGTTAAAGGCCTGGCCCGCGGCCGGGCAGCACCCCTGGGGGCTCCCAAGCTCTCGCTGCCCTCCCCGTCGTGGCTGGGCCTGGGGCTGCAGGCCATGCGCCCTGCGGAGCGAGTGAGTGTCCGGGGAGCCCGGGGGAGGAGGGCAGGCCGCAGGGTGCAGGGAGGGCCGGTCCTCCTCATTCCTGCCAGGCCATCCCCCAGAGGGCAGTGCAGGATCACCTCTGGGCCACACGCAGCCTCCCCACAGCTGGGAAGCCGGCTCCTTCTGGAATCCTCGCTAACGGGCCAACCTGCCGGGATTGGATTTTCCTCTGAATGCTCCTCTGTTTTTCGGCTCTGAATCCAACGCGGTCAGAGGCCGGGCCTGCTCTGGGCCGCTCTGAGGGTGCTGTCTCCCTGGCCTTGCCAACAGCCCCCGGCGGTGGTTACTGTGACCTCCACCCTACACAGGAGGAAGCCAAAGACCCGAGAGGTCAAGGCACTTGGCCAAGGCCGCACAGCTAGGGAGAGAGGGGCTGATCCCTCCACTGGGCTGTCGGGCTTGTGGGAAGGGTCCCCATCCTCCCACCCACTTGGCCGGTTTCCTTCCCGACCCCCACCCCCCCAAGCCTGAGACTTTGTCACTTCTTCATACTGGTCTCTGGAGCGGGTCCCCTGCACCTGTCTGTCCCCTCCAGCAGAGCAGGGACCTGGTCTGTCTGCTGGGGGGGCACCTGCCATGCACTCGGGATTCGGACGCAGGACTGGCGGACCGGACCATCCGTGTTTCCGGGGGGAACAGCGGGAAGAGGGGCAGGAAGCCCCCTCCCGGGCCCATGTAGACCGGCTATCTCGTCTCCCTGCATCCCGGACTCTGGGCTCACCCCTGCTCCACGCACCCGGGCAGCCACAGGGGCGGGCGGCCGATGGAGCCTTGTTCTCCCACCTTCTGCAGCCAGACCCTGTGTCCGCGTGCTGAACGGTGCGAGGGCCGTGGCGGCTGGGGACCGCATGCGACCCGGGCTGTGTCTCCGTGATCCCCCGGGACCGGCTCCTGCCCTGCGCCGCAGCTCCTGCCCTCTACCATCCGACTCCCCGCAGGGCCCGCGCCGGGCACCCACCACCCAGGGAGGCCCAGGGAGGCCGGCAGAGGTGGGGACTTCTCCGAAGAGCAGAAGGAAAGAGAGGGCGAGAAGGGGAGGTGCGGGAGGGCGGGTGAAGCGGAGGCAGCCAGGGGGACGGAGAGGGGCAGCGGAGGCCGGCCAGGAGGATGGGGGCCTCACGGGCTCGGCTGCCCCGCGGATGCGTGGTTTACAGCGGAGAGCAATTGCTGGGAACAGACTGCAGCTGCAAAGCCTCTCGGTGCCAGGTCGGTGCTGCAAAGAAAACCCTATCTGTTAGGACTCTGGGAACAAAGACTCCACGTAAACATCTCCCGAGGTGTGGAATCTCCGGGTGACTCAAGGACCTCACATCCAGACAGCAGAGTTGTGAAACCTGAATGCCTGAGCAGGCTAGCTGGCCGTCTCCTGTGCCGATGACAGCGGGAGGCGGACTTACGAGCGTGAGTCACCGGCAGCAGCACCCAGGAAAATACCCAGGTCACCCCAATTACAGCACTATCGATCGCTGCCATCGCTCGGGAACCCAACCCAATGAAACTGGAGAAAACGCCAGCTGGGCCGGGCCAGGCCAGGAGGAATCCAGCCCTTGGCGCAGTCACCCTTCCTGGCAGCAGCCTCTGTGGTCAGGCCAAGCCACAGCCCTGTGTGGTCGAAGTGTGCGGAGGTACCGGCCCCTTCCGCAGATGTAGGCACCAAGGCCCGCCGGGCCGGGGCTACTCCTGCAGCTTGAGCCCAGGGCAGAGAACCCGGACCGAGGAAGGCTGCTGGGGCCAGGCAATGGACCCAGGGAGGGCCAAGGGCGGGCAGGGGTGGGGGCGAGGGGAAGGAGAGAGTGTCGAGCAGCCCCTGGAGTGGTTTCCGCTCACGGAGCATCCGTTGTGCGCGGGCACGGACATGCCAAACGCCACACTTGCTTTATCTCGACCTTGACCAAGTAGGTGCCCCTGGCCCTGTTTTCCAGAAGCTGAGGCTCAAAGAGCGTGTCGCTTGCCCAGGGTCACTGAGCTAATAAGCGGTTGCACGGGGTTAAACCGAGCCCTACCTGCCCCCAAGTCCGCGGAGGTACCCCCTGCCTCTCCGTCCCCCTCATGTGCAGGTGGACAGACGAGGTGAAGGACCCCTGCCCCGTCGCCATGGAGCTGGGGCAGCGCCGTGTGTGTGCACGTGTACAGGCAGACGCGGCTGTGCCAACCAGCGAGGACACGCGTGGCCGTGTGTCACCGTGGAGCCTCCGCGCTGTCCCTGCCTGGCCTGGCAGAGCTGGGAGGCCAGCTCCTGCCGGCCCACCCACGAGCCGGTAGCTCCCCATGCTCTTAATCAGTAAGATATGTTTCTGGAATAAAAACCGCATCAGCATTTTTATTTTCAAGTTCAGACAAGGTTTTTTTTTTTTTTTTTTTTTCTTCCCAATTTTCCCTTCACATGGGTGAGGCTAATCCTCTCGCCTTGACTGACAGGTCTTTAGACTCCGCCGTACATGGAAAGAAGCAGAGAGTCAAGGACAACAGCACAGGGGAGACTTTTCTTCTGCAGATTTCAGAAAGCCCACAACCCGTAATTACCGATGCGAAATATTGAAAAAGTGACACCAGGCTGGTGGCGGGGCCGTCCTGGCAAACGCGGGGGGTGCCACAGGAGGGCTCTTGTCCTTGCCTTGTTCACCCCACAGATTCTGTCCTTTCCTCTGAGGATCTGCCCTGGGGGGTGGCATGGCCCACGGGTAGACATGCCGGCCTTAGGGAGGGGGACCCAGAAGAGAAGAGGGCCGAGGGCCCAGGTAGGAGCCAGAGCTCCCGGAAAAACCACTTAAATCCAGGAAAATGAAGAGCAGGCCAGAGCCTCTGTCTGGAGTCAGGAGGCTTCTCCATAGCTGCAGAGTAAACAGTAGAACTTTCCAAGCCCTTCTTAGTGTTTTCCAGAGTATATTCAGTCCCAGCTTCTGTCCCGGAATTGAACTGACCCTGAATTAATAAAAGGGGTGTGGCAGTGGGGGGCCAAATTCAGCGCAGTAACTTTGCTGGGTGTGTGTTTGGGGAGGTGTCCAACATTTAAGCTGAGCCCCGAAGGCCGAGTCAGATCTGGCCCAGTGAGGAAGGGGTGAGATGGTTGCAGGGAGAGCTAGGAGCAAGGCTCGTTCCCAGATGTGACTCCGTGGGGTCCCTCTGGCATTCTCAACGGAGTCATTCTTCACTGTGGGCCTGGTCCAGGTGCTGCTGGACATCTGACACCTGGCCCCTGCCCACTAAATGTCCATGATGGGGACAGAGTCGGGGATTTTGACAACTCACACTTCCGCCCATTCCTAAATGCCCCCTAGTGGGGGCAGGGGGTACTGCCGCCAGAGAAGGACAGGTAGAAATCAGGGGTGCGGCCACTCCAGGGGGGGGGAGGGTTGGGGCACAGAGTGGAGAAGGACTGGGGTTGGAGATGAGGGGCCCCGGGGTCCAGTGGCCTTGAATGTCACACTGGGGAGTCAGTCCTGAAGAAGTCTGGGGAGGGGAAGGACATGACGAATTTGTGCTGTAGAAAGGTCACTGGCTGCCAGAGGAGGAGTGCTTTCCAGGGCGTGAAGATTGAACGTAGAGGCCTGGGATCTTCTTTGTGGGAAGATTAATCGCAAATTCAATTTCTTTAATAGATATAGGGCCATCCGAATTCTATGTTCTTTTGTGTCCATTTTGAAAATCTGTGTCTTCCACAGAAATAATTCTTTTTTTATTTTTTTGGCATAGAGTTGTCACATTCCCCTCATTTTCCTTTAGTGTCTGTAGGATTTGTAGTGATGTCCCATCCGTCATTCCTGATAATTTGTGGGTTTTTTTCTCCTGAGCGGTCTCAGTGGGGATTCAGGAACATTGTTGATCTTTTCAAAGAACCAGATTTTGATTTTATCGATTTTCTCTCGATACTCTTTGCCAGTTTTCTATGTCATTGTCTCCGGCTTTCATTGGTACTGTTTACATCCTTCTAGTTAGTGGTTCATGTGCTCTTCTTTTTCTAGCTTGTGGTGGAAACTTAGATATTTGATTTTAAATTGCTCTTCTAGCAAAGCATTTTAAAGCCCTACATTTCCCTTAAACATTGTTTTTCATGCACTTCAAGAATTTTCATATATTTGTATTTTCCTTATCATTTAGATAAATCTTTTAAATTTTACAATTTCCTTTTTGACCCACAGGTTATTTAGAAGTGTACTTCTTAACTTCCAAATATTCAGATACTTTCCAGATATCTTTTTGTTATAGATTTTAATTCTGTGATGGCCAGTACTTAGTTCAGTATATGAGAGTATACATGTTCTGTATAATTTCAAGCATTAAGATGCTGCATTTGGATAGAATGAAAATGAAACGAAACGCAGAAGGAAAAGTAAGAATAAAACTTCCAAGTTTTTAAAACAAGCATGTTCATTTTTAAGATGGATTATTATGGCCACATTTTTCGATATTTCAATTCTACTGAAATCACTGAAAGAAGTGATATAATATTTTAAAGTAGCTCTACTACTTATGGCAAATTATATTATGTCCAACTACTATGACCTAAGATGAAAAACTTAGGTATCAACTTGAAAAGTTGGGATCCTTTTTTTTTCAAAGTTCTTTTAGGGAGATGTGCACAAAAAGTTTGAAGACAACTAGGCTAAATAATGAATAGAAAGGAACTTGGAATGGGAGGTTTCCTTTTTCTTTAAAATGGGGTGCGACTTGAACCCACTGGAAAGGGTACAGGAGCGAGGAGGCACCTGGGTGTGGGGGCGGGGAGGTCAGTGTCAGCAGAGCGCAGGTGTGTGAAAGGCAATGGGTTGTGCTGGCCATTTCGAGACTGCTGTGCCCTGCTGTTTCCCAAAGGTGTCAGGTTCACCTTCCTCCCCCAGTGCCTATTCTGAGTCAGTCCCACTCACCAAACAATCTAGGGCATGGCTGCCTAACCCAGGGAGTACTGGAAGGCGTGGATTAAGGTGGATCCAAGTCCTTGGAAGACTTCCTGGAGGAGGAGAGCATTATGGTGGAGCTTGAAGGAATGAGAAGTATTTAGGAGAACAGGGAGAGGAAGGGTTGGCACCGATCCTGTGGAAGGAAGCAGGGTGGGGCTGGAGCCAATGCCAAACCCAGCCTGGGCTCTGCCTTCTACTGCAAGAGCACCATTCTTTTTGGGGTCTACTCCTCCACCCCCCCTGGGGGCCCCAGCAGAACAGCTGCCATTGCTCAGCATCAACAAAGAGCCCCTTACTGAAACCAGAGGGCTGATGCTCCCCTTAATTCTTGCTTGATGGAGAAGAGAGTGATACTGGTGCTGAGATGCCCAGGAGTGCGCCAAGCTCACGCGGTTGGGAATGGGACCTGCGTTTGCGGCTTTCCCCTCTGCCAGGCTGGCTCTTGCCTGGCCTCTGTTTTTGCCTCATCCAACCCACCTGCGGCCTCCAGAGTAAGAATCTACTGCTGGGGGCTCCCCACCATCTCAGGCCACAGCCCAAATTCCTTAGGTAGGCAGGTGACCCTTCAGCACGAGGTGGCTGTTGTCTCTTGGCCCCAGGCTAGTGCCCACGCTGGCTCCCTGCCCGGAATGCCCTTCCTGCCGTCCCGACCTGTGTGAGCTGCTGCTGGGAAGCCTGAGACCCTCCAGCTCCCAGTGCTGTGGCTTCTTCACTTACAAGTCTTGTTCCCCACAGGACACTGGGAGCTGAGGGCAATGGTGAGAGCATTTGCTGGATTCAGCCTTCAGCAAGCACTGAGCACCGTGGGTGGCACTCATCCCTCTAGAGCTGCCGCAGGCCGGTGTCAACAACAGCAACCCATCCTCTCGCAGTTCCGAGGCCAGGAGACAGAGATCAAGGTGCGGGCGGCCGGTTTCCTCTGAGCCTGTCGCCTGGGCTTGAAGGTAACCCCCCTCTTGATGATTTTTGTATGCGTGCACACGCCCGGTGTCTCTCTGTGGCCAAACCTCCTCTTCTTCCTCTCAGACTGGATTGGAGGTCACCCTAACAGCCTCATTGTAATCACCTCTTTAAAGACCTCGATTTCCAAATACGGTCACATTCTAAGGTCCTGGGGTTAGCGCTTCAATACACAAATATGGGCAGGGGAGTGTGTTTCGGCCTGTAACAACGCTGGATACGCAAGGGACACCAGACAGACACAGTCCCTGCTCTCACTGGCTCGCTAGCACGGCGACGCGAGAGGGTGAGGCTGCGTCCCTGCCCTCCCGGCAGCCATGCAAGGCTCCATGACCACACCTCCATGGTGGCAGAGGCTGCTAACTGTCCCCTCTACCTGCTGTCCCTCCTTCCTATGGTCAGGGACCACTTGCACTCTGAGTGGACCATGTGGCCACCCAACCAGAGACTACACGGTCCAGTTTCACTTAGGAGTACGTGTGGCCATGGGACTAAATTCTTGCCCAGAGAATGTGAGTAAAAGAGACGCAGGCCAAGTCCAGACCACTTCCTTCAAAGGAAGCCGTGTGCCCTTCGCCCTCTGTCCTTCTGCCCAAAGGCAGGAAAACTGGCACAACAGGTTACCCAACTTCAACTGCACACAAGGGGGACACCGTAGGAGACGGCACAACGACAGGACGGCTGGGGGGGGGGTGGAGCAGGCTCCCGGTGACCCTGAGAGCTGTCGGTACCCAGCACTGCCTGCCCGTCCACCTCTCCTAACAGACCAAAGGCTGTTAGGCCCAGAGAAGTAAGCTGCATTCCTGCTGGACCACTTATTTAAGGGTCTTTGGGGATAGCAGCTCAACCCGCACCCGGGTGGGATTCTCGGTTCGGTGGGACACAGAAAGAGAGACACAACATCTAAGTGTATAGTTCAAGGCATTCGCACAAACCGAACACACCCGCGTGACCGCCGCCTCCCTCCTCCGCAGAGAGAACCACTATCCTTCCTCCTACAGTTTAACCTGCTTACGGATGTCATGGAAAGAGGCATACAGTTGTCATCTGGGTGTAGCTGCTCCCTGGCCAGGGGACCCTATGCTCTGAATGGACCACAACCTTAGTCCTTGTGCCTCTGGCGGCTCGGGTCCTTCCCAGGTGCCGGCTCTCCCAAGTCCAATGCCACCCTGAACATGGACATCTCATCTGTCTTTGGGTTCACCTATACACATATTTCTGTTAGGTAGGAACCTTGCCGTGGAAATGCTGGGTCACACAATATGCTAATCTTCCAAGGTTAGCAGAAAATGCCAAATTGTTTCCCAAAGTGGTTATAGGGTTGTGCCAATTTCCTCTTCCACCAGCCGTGCTGGAGAGTTCTGTCTGTTCCACATCCTCACTGACGAACACATGGTATTGTTAGTCTTTTTATTTTTAGCTATTCTGGTGGGTAGTGGTGGCATTTCACTGTGGTTTTAATTTGCATTTCCTTGATTACTGATGAGGTTGAGTACCTTTGCGAGTTTGGTGAAATGGGGATGTTCCGTGTGGGGTGCCTGCCAAAGTCTTGGGTCCATTTTGGACAACGTTTTGAAATGTAGTTCTTAACCTATTCGGGATATGAACCCTTTGTCAATTATATGCTTCAGGTCTCCTCTCCATTGCCTTTTTACCAATTGTGACTTAATTTTTAATGCAGTCCACTTTTTTTTTATTATTATTTGCCCCAGGGGTACAGGTCTGTGAAACATCAGAATGCAGTCCATTTTAACAGCTTGCACAACGTAGTTAGGAAATCGGACCCTATCCGTTCTGAGACTCTGCTTCCTAGAAGTTTTAGCATTTTGCTTTTCATCTTCAGACTTGCAATCCATCTGGGAATTGATATTTTCTTATGGTACAAGGTAAGGGTTGAGTTTCCTTAGCCCTCTACAGATACTCAGGGGCCCGTGACTGATTTGTTGAGATCACCTTCTCCCCACGCTCTGCAATGTCTTGAGAAAAAAATACATCAAGTGTCCCTAGATGATAATCTGTTTTTGGACTCTATTCTGCTGCTAAACTTGCTTTCCATAGTTTTGATAACCATTCTTCTTTCAAAGCGTCTTGGCTATTATTGGCTTTTTCCATTTCCACATACACTTTAGAATTTATTTAAAATTGTTATTTTCTAAATCTTTGTTCCTGGTGTGCAGAAACTCAACGAACCTTTGTACATTACCCTTATATTCAGTAACCTTGCTAGACCCATGAGTCATGCTAATGTTCCAGGCACAGACCTTTTCTGCACGAGCTCACAAAGTAGAATTCTGAAGTGTTTCCTCTTTTTTTCTGGAAGAGTCTGTGTGATTAGCAGTATTTCTTCCTAAAATGCTGGTAGAATTGTTTGTTGGAGCTATCTGAGCTTGGAGTTTCATCTGGAAGTTTTAAAGATTAAATATTTAAAATACTTTAAGACATATTTCATTGTTTTCTTTCTTAAAAAAAGGAATTTGTTCATGTCATCTATAAGTTCAAATTTATTAGGATAAAATAGTCACAATATTCTTCTATGGATTTTTAATGTCCATAGGATCTGTGGTGACACAGTTTTATCATCTAATGCATTTTTTTAAGAAGCAATTTTTGGCTTTAATAAACTTGCCTGTTTTCTTTTTTAATTTTTAAAATTATTGTAGTTGTTTCCTGTTTAATTATGTTCTGCTCTTATGTTTACTTATTTTCCCCCCTTAATTGTGCATGTATGTTCCTTCTACTTACGGATGTTTAGGTGATTGATTTTCTGCCTTCTTTTCTCACATGTGCATTTAAGGTAGTAAATCTCCACCTAAGTAGCTTTACCTGCAGCTCACAAACTTTTTATATAGTACTTTTTAAGATTTTTTAAGATTTATTTGAGAGAGAGGGAGAGAGAGCAAGTACACGCATGAGCAGGGGAGGGGCAGGAGAGAGAGGGAGAATCTCAAGCAGACTCCAGGTTGAGCACAGAGCCTGATGCGGGGCTCGATCCCACAGTCCCAAGATCATGACCTGAGCTGAAACCAAGAGTCGGACGCTTAACAGAATGAGACACCCAGGTGCCCCGTATATGTCAGTATTTTCATTAATGTTCACTTAAAAATACTTTGATTTTCATTTCTTGGTTCTGACCATTCAGTGTTTGAAAAATATACTGTTTAGTTTCTAAAATTGTGGGAATTTTCTAGTTTTCTGATATGCAGCTTAACTGTTCTAGGGTCAGAACATATGCTGTATGATTTTAATGCTTGGAAATTTGTTGGTATTTGTCCTATGGTACAGCAAAACGACAGACTTGGTAAGCGGTTCCACACATATTTTGAAAGTGTGTGTGTTCCGCAGGTGTTGGGTGTGATGTTTTATGGAAACCAAATTGGGTCAGCCCTCCTAATTGCATTGATCGAAACTTAATATTCTTATGAGTTCTTTTTGTCTGCTCATTTTATCATTCACTGAGAGGACAGACCACTGCCTGC
This sequence comes from Ailurus styani, assembly GCA_002007465.1. Taxonomy (NCBI): domain Eukaryota; kingdom Metazoa; phylum Chordata; class Mammalia; order Carnivora; family Ailuridae; genus Ailurus; species Ailurus styani. The sequence continues at coordinate 4,294,987 of LNAC01000097.1, read as the reverse complement.
TGACCTACGAGGACTCCAATCCCTACTGCAGACTGAGGCAAGATCATCTGCAAGTGGTCGTCACTAGACACTGGCTGGGAGCTGGTGATGGGCACTGCCAAGGGAGAGGGGGAGGGGAGGGAGGAAGAGAGACAGATGCAATCACCACTCAGTTGACTGAGGGAAAGAATCGCCCGTCTAAGTGAACTGGTGTTCATGTTAACTTTCTTTTGCTACTGTCTTCTTAGGGATGCTTCAAGCTTAAGGTTTAGTTCTGACTTTCAAGTGTTCTTCCCAAGAAGTAAAACACCCATTCTCTTTCTTCTTACACTGTACATGTGGACATCAGACCATATCACTGTATCCCGTATGTCTCTTACCTCATCTTCCGTATTTTCCATCATTTTGTCTCTTAGTGGCTCATTTTGGATATCTTCAACTGTTCAGTCTTCCATGTATAAGTTCTCTCTTTTGTGGCTAAAGTATGCTACTGATTCCTCAATTTTGGTTATTATTTTCTCTGGTTCATGAATTTTCCTAAGTCCCTTTCATACTGTGTCCTCTCTTTGCTGACATGTTTGATGTCAATCTTCAATCTTCTCTTTCACCTCTTTAAACACTGAACAGGGTTGTTTTAAATTTGTTTGATAATTCTGTTATCTGGAGACTTTCTGTGCCCATTAGTTACGCTTTCTCTTAATTTTCATATCAGGTTGTCTTGTCACCTCATATTATTTTTGATTGAGTGCCAGAGAACATATAAGGAAAATTATACCAATAATTTGAGACCAAAGGTGGTATCTTTTTCTAGAGAGGATTTTTGTTGCCAGGTCCCCGAGAGCAGTAATCCAGGCCGTCTGAAGGCACAGCACACCAGGTTACTGAAATTCAACTTCTGGGGCTGAAAATATTTGAAACCCAGAGTAGTCCCTGGGTCAATCCTGGCTCACAATCACTCTTCCAGTAAAACCCTCAGGGGCCCCAACCTAAAGAAACAGAGGCTCACCATGCAGGATCTCTGGTCACCCTCACTCCCCAACACTGTGAGAAACACCACACATTTCTAGAGGAAAAAGCAGCCCAAACACCAGGCTCATCCCCTAGCCTCGGTCTACTGGGTCCTGGCCCTGTAATTTTTCACTGGGTCTCATCAGCTCCCTGGTCCCTTCAAATAGTAGTTTAAAAGTATTTTGGCCTGCTCTTCAGTCGTCTTCAGGGAGGGTGGTCAGACCATCGTGGATTTTGAAGAGCCCTCTCTTTTCTAACATAATTCTCTAAGGACATCTCCTCTAGGCCCCCCGCCTACCTCCCTTCCTTAACCTCCCATAGCATAGACCCTAAAATGCAAATGAAGCCCCCGCACCAAGATGTTGACAGCATTTATAATGATGAGAAACAGAATATAAAATGCCTAATAATAAGAGAATGGTTAAGTCCACGATGGAACATTCTGATGATGCAGCCAGTGAAACTCTTCTTAGGAGGGGTTTTTAGCACATAGAAATATCTGAAGCTATAATGTTAAGTGCAGGCTTATATGTAGACTCAAAATGTGGGCTACACGCTGTAGGAGGCCTCTTCTCTATACTCCTGCACTACACACTCCCCTTTATCACCATGACCTCAAACATCATCTGTGTGACTCCGGCACGTGTTCCCAGTGCTGACCGTCTTCTGGGCTCCGGCCTCGTATACCCAATCACTTTCAACGTCATCTCCATTGGGAGGTCTTAAAAGCATCTCAAACTTAATTTGCCCCAAAGAGAATCTCAATTCTCTCTGCCCCTTCCCAGCAAACTTTTCTACTTTGGGGACATACAATCATCTACTCAACAAATTTAAGAGTTATTCTTGTCTACCTCATCGAGCCCATCCTCAACAACCATCGGCAAGTCCTACGAACGCCAACACATACATCACACGTAGACCTCTCTCCCCACAGCCACCGACTCACGTGTGTCTAAGTCACCATCACCAATAGCTCCATAAATTATGTCTCTGCTTTTGTTCTTCCTCCACTGCAATTCATGTGCCACATGGCAGGAGGAGTGGTCACTGGAAATCTTCTCAATCCTAAGTGCCACCTAGTACCTTCCCAACACATTTAAGATTCTAATTGCCCCATGGCCTCCAAGACCCTGCATAATCAGACTCCTGCTTACCCCCTCTGACCAAGCCTCCCTTGTGCCACATCTCCCTGCTCACCAGGCAATGGCCCCACTGGCCCGGCCACCCTCCTGGCCGCTGACCACGTGAAACCTGCACCTCGGGGTTTTTGTGCTTGGTGCTGTCTCGCTATGAACGCTCTGCCCCAGCTCTCCGCACAGGTCAGACGTGACTGTCTCAGAAAGGACGCCCCACTTACCATCCGCGTTGTCACCTTGTTTTCTTCACGGCCTTCACTGCAGCATGGGAGGCCCCAGTTCTTATCTACCTGTTTACTTGCGAATTTTCGGTCATTCTCATCAGAACACAAGCTTCACGAGAGCACAGGCTGTGTCTGCCTTCCTTACTGCCGGGCCCCCAGGGCCTGCCTGAGGAGACGGAGGCCCTGGGCAGTTAAGCAACTTGCTCAAAAGACCACCCAGCTGGCAGTATGTGGAGTTGAGGTTTACACTTGGGTTTTTCTAACTGCAAAGCCCACGTTCTTCCCAGGGAGCTCCCCTTGCTCTCCGTCCTGAGCCACAGTCCAGGCATTTCTGCTAGATTTACTTTCCATGCTTCTGGGAAAGAAGCCACATTTTCCTTCTCACTCATACCCTCCTAATTAACTACAGTAATTAATCATCACGCATTTACCGCTGTGTGGCCCTGGGTGTTAATCCCTGCAACTCAACCTCCTCATCCACGAAATGGGATTAACCCTAAAACAAACCGTATCACTGCTCTGAAGATTAAATGGTTAATATTTTCCAAGCGCTGAGAACACTGCCTCATACACAGAAGGCATTACACAAGCATTTGCTCAAGAAATAAACGACATTTGCATGTCTAGCACGGTGGAGACGGGCAGCGGGACACAAGGTGCCGTGTCCACGTGCCTCCATCAGATACACTCACGGTGAAGGTAGGAAGGGCCCAAAGAGGCAGGTCAAGCATGAAGAAGAGTAGCGGGCAGTAATGAATGCTTACCACGAACAGGTACTGTCGGCGTGTTGGCTAATTGTTACCCTCAGACGCTCCTATGGGTCGGTGGTACCCTGAGAGCCATTTTATTGGCTGAACAAATGTAGTTGCAGAGCTCACAGAGTCTGCCCAGAGTTGCATGGGTGAGAGACGGGGACCCACTACCCATGTGCTCACTTCCGTTTGTGCCTTTCAACCACTGTGCCTTCCATGGTGGCAAAAATTACACCCATGCTGTAAAACATCATGTAAGCGCTCACTGAACTGACATGACGTACAACAAGCAGGACACACTGTGTGTAAAGGAAGAAGGTATATTATGCTGTTGAAACAAAAAGAAACATTTAACGTAATGTTTCTAATTTAAGGTTTCAATTGAAGCAACAATGAACGATGACCAAAACCTTCAAAAAGTCATTTCCACTGACACACCTGGATGTGACGAGGCAAGTCTGAGGACCGAGCTAACATATCACCGCTACGTGTACAGAAAACACTCTCCTTTAAAATTCACGTAGGTTAGGGCGCCTGAGTGGCTCAGTGGGTTAAAGCCTCTGCCTTCGGCTTGGGTCATGATCTGAGGGTCCTGGGATCGAGCCCCACATCGGGCTCCCTGCTCAGCAACGAGCCTTTCTTCTCTCTCTGCCTACCTCTCTGCCTACTTGTGATCTGTCTCCTCTCTCTCTGTCAAATAATAAATAAATAAATCTTTTAAAAAAAATTCACGTAGGTTAGATGGTAAATGAAATTCGTATTGTAAAATACCACCTCAATATGATCTGTTGTAAAAACAATTCCAAATAAGTATACAGAAATTTGTAGGGAGGAAAAATATAGATATTATAGCATGCAAATGCAAGGGAAGAAAATGTGAATTTTGAAAACAAGGATTTTAATTGATTTCTCGTATTTAGGCCACTGTGGCCAGAATTATCAGGACCGTGGACAGCACCAAAAGTGCCTTCTGGCCACCTGCCCCCCCTCCACTTTCCAAAGGACTGGGTTTGTATTAGAGTTTGAATTTAGGGTTCTTCCTCAACTTCTCTGGATTTTACAATTCTGTCTCAATTTTACTGACTCTCATGTAAAAACTGGTTCCTATGTGCAGAACTTAACTGATAATGGAAGATGTATTTTAAAGTCTTCCTCCTGCAGAGACTGGTATTTCTATTAACAATGTCTTTGTCTATTCATTCAAGGATGGAAACGAAAGGAGAGCGATGACATTTCAATAATATTTAAATCCCAGATGTTGGAAAAGAACAGGATATTGATGCTTTCAGTAGCTAATGGGCACGAGATTTATATAACATGTTAATTTTTGATTTAAAATGTACTAATTGTAGCCCAAATGACCACAGTCACTTCTCTATATCCAATTTTGCAACACGGGCATCTTTAAGTAGTTTCCAAGCTCTGTGGTTAGATTCAAAAGTTCACGAACAAAAATGTTATCTCAATGTTAGCTTCTCAAAAGACCTCACAAATGATGTGTATTCATATGGACACACACATATCTATAAAATATGGACGAATTATAATAGCATATTACTAAAATGGTAAAAATTAAGTATTTCTGAAATAGTAACATCCACCATTAATGCATTCCACAAAATCATTCTGCAAATACTTGGACTCGGTATCAAGCAAGAAAAGCCTTCCCCCACTTTCTTTGATAATGAAACAGGCTAAAAAATTGAACAGCTTTGTTAGTTTGCTCTTGGAAGCAGTAATATGGTCACAAACCTTGCTGCGACCATCCTGTCCCTTTACAAATGCTGGAAGGCTGGCCTGCCTTCCTTTCTTCTTCTTGTAAATGACTGATTGAGCTGGTGATTTAATCCTCTGCAGCAAGCATGTAAGACGAGGCTCTCAGAATGGCCAAAGGGGACAGGGAAGCTGTCGGTCATGCTGAAGGCTTAGCCAGTCAGGGCATCCAAGCAGCCACAAAGCAGCCGTCAGCATGTTTTCACTATGCAAGTCCCACATTTCCCAGTTAGAAAACACACAGCCATTCCCCTTTCTGTGTTCCCACACAAGGCTCCCTTTTGTTTATTTGTGTTTGTTATTATATGGCTTATACAGACATGTTTGTTTGATTCCACTGGTGTGCATACATCCATTGAGAGACGAAGAAAAAGAAGTGTCTATTGCGAACTTGTTAAAAGGAAAAAGGGACTCCCACTGTTTTTTTTTTTCCTTTGGCGGCCCTCTATTTAGAGGACAGGATGTTAACTCTTTGTGTCCCAGAAAAGAGTGACTTTGTGCACTTTAAATTTTGCAAAGGCTTTTTTACTGATGGGATGTCATAAATGAGAGGGGAAAAAAATATTATTCACAGATGACCACAACTCTAGAAGCTGACGTTTTTTCAGAAAGAGAGAGCACATTAGCATGGGGGACCACTTTTGTCTCATTCTGAACATACGTAAGCTGCTTTTACAAAAGCGATTTAAAGTACAGCTACAGAAAAACTTAGAAGCACTTTACTCTTGAACAACCAGTATTTAGGTAACGCTTCTGGTGGAATCTTTGTTTTTATTTTGGAAGATTCAACAGGAACTGTGCAAAATCTCTAGACAGCTTATAGTAACTGGCTGTTCAGATGTTCATATGTGATCTCCCTCCTAGAGCTTTTGTTGGTTCCATCAATGATCTAAAATTTCAGTGCTCGTTTACTCCAGCTCTGAGTATATATGTGTGTGTGTGTGTGTGTGTGTGTGTGTGTGTGTGTGTGTGTGTGTGTGTGTGGAGAGAGAGAGAGACGGAAATAGAAAGATATAGGTCAAATCTGCTCCCGTTCCCCAAAGCTACTTTTGCAATTCCAGAAAGTGGAGCCGAGGCCGGACCAGAAGTGGCGTGCTTTAGGAGACCGTCCTTTCAAAGTCAACAAGACTTTGCCCTTCACAGAGGCAGGCATCCCCCTGGGAGCACAATGGTCTGGGAGGCCTCTTCCCGGGTGATCTGGAAAGAGAAGAGTTAACGGCCCCCACTCACTCCCTGCAACGTTCCAAAAGGGCCAGGCTCAGTGACAAGCACAGCCCAGTCCCTAAAATGAAGAGCGAGCTTCTCTATTCTTCAGCATCTCTCGAATTAATTAGCTGGAAATGAGTCTTGTCAATGTTTTGGAAAGGCAGAAAGGGTGAAAAGAGATTGCTAGAATTAATCACAGTGAGAAGCTACTTCAACTGCCTGCCAGAGTGCAGAAAACCCAACAAGCAGAGAAGAAAAGGAATCAGGCTGATTTGCCATCTGAAGGAACAAATGGAATCCGATCAAATGCTCTAGTCTTTGCCAAGTAAGGGATGCACCCTCGAGGAGAAGAATTTATTATCTGTTGCCACAGTAAGTACAATATATTACTGAAATGCACACTGTATCCATGGGGACAAAAGCAAACCAGACAGTTTCTAAAGCAAAGAAATAACAGAACACTCAGGTACTTCCACTTTCAAGCTTAACCACATTAAACTCTATTATCTAAAGGATTCACGTGTTCCTGAATTTGCACTTAATAAATCTTCAAACACTTGCGATTTCACATACTGCAGAAGACGAAAGATCCAGGGAACAGATGCCAAAAATTCAGATATTTCGATGGAGAGTTTATTCACTACGAAGAAAAAAGAAACAGAATGGTAGATAAGCAGATCTATTTTTAAGAGTCACCCAGGGGTGGGGGGAACACAGCGAATTTTGGTCAAGAACTGAGAGAGACCTGAAACAACGCGCTCAGGATTACACAGGGAGCTCCCTGTCCCTTTCACAGCAGCCCCCTCTCCAGTCGAACACCTAGAAACTGTGACCAGGGAAAAATTCTGGTAGGATGTTTACATTCTCTCCCCTAAAACGGATTTGAACTTTTTAGACAATGGCAGCATAAAGCCTGAACAACAAAACCCCCAAATTATTGACAACTAAATTTCGGGCTCCTTGGCCTTTTTAGAAAGCAAAGTGCTCCCAGCCACGTTCTCGGGAAGGAACCCCGCCACGGGCCGAGGGGACAGGGCGGTGGGACCCGGGGGGGGGGGGGGGGGGGNTCACCAGCGGAGCTGGGTCGCTGGTAGGCTTCAGGATCAGCTTGTCGCCCCTCTTCTCCACCTCAAAGCCCATCTTTTTCAGCAGAGATGCGTCCGCCAGCCCCTGCTCCTCCATCTTGGCAATCAGATCTTGGTTCTGACTGTTACCTTCGGTCAGGCTGCGGATGGCGTACACCACCCACTGGGTCAGAACTGGAGGCCGAGTGAAGGAAATCTGCCAACTCACTGCCCCGTTTCCGAAGTTCCCGTGAGCGTTATGGGCAAGGGAGGCAGGGACGCGGCCCCGGCGGACAAGTTCTCACCGAGCGTGTGCTATGACCATGCCGCCCAAGAGGCAAGTAATGGAAAAGCGGTAACACATGCATTGTACATGTATGTCCCACATGTGATACATGCATATCCAGGGCGAGATACATGTATGTCCCACGTGTGTGCACGTGTGACACATGTTATGTCCCGCGTGTGTGTGGGCGTGTGCTGGCCAGCACGGAGAGGTACTTAAACGAGGTCTGATGAATGAATGAGCAGGGAAGCAACCCCTGAACTCTGTGGTCCCGCGCGCGTGCGCACAGATAACCGCACTATTAAGCCACCAGGGAAAGAAGGGCATGACAGTTAGTCACAAAGACGCCAAGTGAGAAGCAGACAGGAGACTCATCCTGTTTAAAGCCAGCTCCGTTATAAATAAGAACGGTTTCCCAGGAGTCAGCACGGAATTCCCCTCATTCGGCCGCATTTTAAAGATGGAGCTAGAAAGCCTTTGCAGGACCTGCTGTGCTTGGCTGGAACACCACGCGAGCACCCTGTCCTCTGGCCTGGCTGCGCCTGCCCTCGTTCTGCATGTTCTGGGCAGCACTGTTCACAGCAGACAGAAGACAGGACCGCTGCGTTACTGACGGCGGTATTTTATTTAGTGACCAAGAACTGTGTAAATCTCAGGAAAGCATAAACTTAGGCTGTTCTAGAAAAGACTCTAGAGAAACTGGGTGCCAACCCACAGATCCCGGGACGCATAAGCGATGCCCAGAACAGTGGGCCCGGCACCCTCTGTTGGTCTGGAGGGAACGACAAACACCTAGGGGGAATAAACAGTTTCTCCAATAAAGCAAGGCCTCCTTGCCCGCGATCGGATGGAAGTTAGCAAGAAAAGCAGGCCCTTTCCCCCGACTGCCAGATGCTTCCCACACCGGCATTTCTGGTGTCACAATGGGGGCCCCTGTGCCCCCAGAATGTATCACGCTCTTTAGCCTGAAAGGTCAACGCTTCCGACCCTGTCCTAGCTCCCAGCACAGCGGTGAGGCCGCGCCCCTCCCTCCGCTGGACGCAGGAAGCCACAGAGAAAGGCTTCAATGGGCATAAAGCCTGTGGCTCCTTCTTGTAGAGTCTGAGAAAGAATGTGAACCAAACTGCTTCCCCAACTCTGTAACCTCAGAGCAAGACAGTAAAAAATGAGCCGGACAGCTCAGATGCAGAAAACACGGCTGCTTTACGTTCAGGACAGATCTTCTGTGGTTCTAAAAAGTTGCTCCAGCCCAGTCCCTCCCACACGCCCACGCTGGTTTGCAATCCTGACAAGGCCTTCAATCTCCGCACGGACTCCTGCACTTCCCTGATCACGGGTGGTCCACGCCAGCCCTGCCCCCTACTGGGGGGGGAGGCGAGGGCAGCCCCGAGAAGGTGAGCAGATGTGTGTCAGTCAGTGACCGAGCGCTCTCTGGGGGTCTATCATCAAGACCACTTGTGAGGATGAATGACTAGCCTGTTCCAGATGGCACAGGACAGGGACGGTTGATGCCCAGCTGATGCCGATGCTGTAATTACTTGTCACCCTTTGGTGGAAGAACGTCCTTCTGCCATTTACCCAACATCCTCCGATGATAAAGCCCAGCACCTTTACAAGGCACTGTAAGCCCTTTACAAGGGCTGTATTTCCTTCCTGGAGACAGAATCCGTACAAATACTCAAATGCACAAAGCCTGGCTGTAACTTTCTCCCCCTTTTCTACAACCAGAGAACCCCCAGTCTACACCAGTACAGAGAATAAAAGGGAGGATCGTGGCTGACAAAAACTTCTACCATGTTAGTTAATTTCTGAACCATGAATCGTTTGCTACAAGTAATTTCTCATCCAGAACGACATCGCTCTACAAGTTCATTTCCTCACTTTTTGTATGAAATGGGGGAGGCAGGGTCAGGAGACCTGATTGAAGGAGCCAACGACGGAAGGGTAAATTTGGACAAGAAAAGATAGAAGACTGAAGAATTTTAGCTCACGTGTCGAATTCCTGAATGCTAACGACAGGAAGGAAAGCACTTCTTTCTAAAGCTTCCTGGTAATTCACTGAAATGTGACTGAAAGCGGGAAACCCGAAACTCCCCTACATGCCCCAGAGCTCCTGGAAATGGGGCGGGGGGCGGCTCGTTCACGGAGGAGCCGGCGCCCACCTTCATGCTGCCAGACGGAAGGCAGGTGTCTCTGGAGAATGAACCACTGTCCAGGGCGGCAGCGGTCAAACTGTTACAGGGCAAACAAGACCCCTGCCCAAGGGCCGCCGCGTCCCTCCCCTGCCAGGCGCCCTTGACACAAAGTGGGCTGCGGACACGACGTGAGCCAGGACTGCGTCTGTGTGTCCGTCCACCCAAACACCCCGTGAAGTCCTCCTGAGCAGGTGCGAGGTCTCGGGCGAGGGCTGCGGATGTCTGATCCCCGGGGAGCCACCTCCCAACTCAGCACTGGGGCGGGGCTGTGGGGACACAGCAGGGACCCGCGCAAATTCTGCTTTTCCTTTTTGTTCTCAGGGTGGTTTCCTGACTCCGGGCTTTGCAGGCTGGAGGGGAGAAAGGACAGTAAACCCATCCACTTGCAGCCCAGGCAAGACAGCTGCATGCGCCATGTCCACAAAGGGTCCCGACAGCAGCCCCCGGAGAATTCCCACCCGTGGGGAGACCAGAGAGTAGGTCTCAGCCACGCTCATTTTGTGAAAATCCTGCCCCTGTAGCTTCATAGCACTTGCCGCTCAAAGCGCTTGGAACCTAAACACCGACACGGCGCCCAGGGCACGTCCACGGACAGAGGCGCACGGAGAACAGGAGCGGCGAGGATTCCCGACGGGCGGACCCGGCAAGGGCGCTTCTCCCAGCGGGGCCAGACCATGCCAGGAACCAGACGCCACAGCCGTGGACTTCCTGAGGGCCGGATCCCTGGCACGGCCACCAAGTGAACAGCCTGATGGAAGAGGCAGAAAAGCCCGAAGCAGAAGGGGCATTTTTGTCTTTTTCCCAAAATCGGCGTTCACGGGGCCGGAGGGTGTGTGCGGCGGGAGCAGAGGGGCTGGGAGAAGCAGGCCCACACGCCAGCGGGCTCCTAGGCGCACCTTGAACCTGAGAAATAACCGGAGGGCCACATAGCCCGTCTCTGCACTTAAATGCACGTGTCACATTCTTATATAAGGAAAATGGTACCTCTTCTTTAAAAGAGGATTTCGTGGAGTCAGAACGCTGCGACCCGCCACACACTTCTCCTGGGCAAATGGGAAAGGCGCGCCGTGCCCCTCCGCCCCCACACTCCGGGGCTGAGTCGTCTGGCTACAAATGAGTGCCACACAGACGTGCTCGACTTTGTCCCCATTTCCAGGGAGGACGTTTCAGCCCTACTGTCTGGGCTCTCTGACTTAATAATAATTAAAAAACCAAATTTAGTGGTAGTTTCTTTCATAAAATTCGGTCTGAAAAGAGAAACACTGAAACACAGCCCTGACAAGCCTGCTCTCACGCACGAGCCTGGCTCATGAATATGCACGGCCGTCCTCGTTAGCGCCCCTGAAAGCCCAGAGCCCCGGGCAGCCCCGAGTGTCACTAGGGAGATTAAAGCGAGTCCCAGTTAATATTCACATGGCCCTCTTGTTCCCTCTCTGAAGAGACAGAGGGAAAGAAAGAGTGGGGGAGAAAATTAAACATCTTCTAAAGTCTAATCCTACCAACACGTGAAGTGCTTTATTGTGCGCTTAGCTTTAGAGAGACGGCTTCTGAAGTTTCCATAGCTACTACAAATACAAGGCGTGAGCCTGGGAGCTACAGAACTACCTTCAAAGGGCCCTGCCAGCAGTGATCCCGAGCAAGGACGCCACAGGCTCCTCGGCAGGGCACGCCGGCATCTGGGAAGAGGCACAAAGAGGACAGTGGCAACTGAGCAGCTCAGAACTGGTGAGCTTGGGAAGGTGAAGGCCACTCCCGGGCCCGGAACCACAGCCCCGGCTTCAGAAAGACGCAGGCCCAGCACCGAACCCTATGGCCTGGCTCAAGTGAGGCGATGAGGTGTTCATGGGCCTCACTGGGGGGTCGGCGGATGACATGATCTAGGAAAAAATAGCTCACAGCAATGATAATACTAGTTAGCATGTTTATGTGTCAAATTCACTTTACAGATTCTTTATTTGAGAGAGAGAGAGAGAGAGCATGAGCTGGGGGTAGGGAAGGCAGAGGAAAAGGGAGAAGTAGGCTCCCTGCTGAGCAGGGAGCCCAATTCGGGGCTCGATCCCGGGACCCTGAGATCCTGACCTGAGTCGAAGGCAGACGCTTAACTGACTGAGCCACCCAGGGGCCCCCCAAATTCACTTTAAAGTCAGGTGAGTGAAAACACTAAAGCTGGAACTATCTGATGAGGAAGACTCCACCTAAGAAAGGCAATACCTTTCAGTTACCAGGACCAGGGGCACTTATAAAGTCCTATGCTGTATGGGAACGCAGGGCCCGGGGCAGGGGACAGGGACTCCATTCTGGTCACTGTTCTCGTCTCTAGCTGGAACGCTGATGAGAATGGGGGTCGGCAAATTAGGGCCTGTGTTTTTTGTGCAGACGCAAGTTCAGTTTTTGTATCTTTAAATGCTTGGGAAAAACAATCAAGACTACTACTAGTGTGTGACACGTGAAAATTATTTGAAACTCAAACTGCAGTATCCGTAATAAATAAAGTTTTATCGGTACGCAGCCATGCCCATTCATGTATGTACCGACTATGGCTGCTCTCTTGCTCCAACGGCTGAGCTGTGGAGCTGCGGCAGAGACATGACGGCGGGCAAAGCCAAAAATACCTGTGAAAACGTGGGCCAACCTCTGGCCTCGAACACGGAAGGCATCGGTAAGTACCTGTTGAATTTTAGACACGAGCTTTTAAAGTACTAGCATAGAACAACTTATATTATTTAAATTAAAACAATTTAAATATATTAAAAGATTTTGCTGATATGTGTGTGTGTATACTGTATGTGCCGTATCTATGTATACTGCTTTATATAATATATATCATCTATATTTAATATAATCTATACTATGCATATATCCAACAGAGGTACTATATTTTAGTATCTACATTTAATTTTTGCTTCCAGGATATATTCTTTAAAATTATTTGTAGACAACAAACCTATTATGGCAAAGGATTTATGTAGTGCCTAATAAAGTATACCATTTAATAGGGCAGAGAGTATGAAAAAATCTTTTATGAGGGTGGTCTGAGAAGAGGCTGTTCAGTGCAGGAAGCCTACTTGAAGCAGGTTTTCACAGAAATCAGTAATAATCTTTGCTAAAGATGAGGATGGTTTTAAATATCCTCCATATCTAAACTAGTATCTCCAAATAATTGGTAAAATTGCAGAATTTTTCAGAGCGCAAGAAAGGAGCTTAGGAGTTTAGTTCCAAACGGTTTGGGAAATGCTTTAAGTTGCTAAAAACCCAAATACTTCTACATATGCCAAGTTTGCCAGCCCAAGAACAAGCCCAGGAGATGGCTTCGGAAGGCTGACTTCTCTTCCTGCTGCAATGACCTACTTCCGCCTTCCTCCTAGCTGCTCAAATCCGAGAAGCCCTCCCTGTGCCGGGGGTGGCGCGGTGCTCCCCGAGTCCTAACCAACCTCAGCCCTGCTCTCCAAGACTTTGCTTTCTGAGGGAAAATGTGGCATTTCCCAAACTGCTGCCCAGGGACCCCCTGGGCTCCCCTGAGCCTTCTACTGGAGGAGGACAAGCTTGTGCAAACCACGGAGGACTTCCGGGTGGAGGCGCTGAAGGAACTCAGGGCGTTGGGAGGTTAAGGAGGTGCCAAGCTGCGGATGCAGGAGGGATGGCAGCTTAGCTGTGACGCTGAGCAGGGGAGACGGTAGGGCAGGAGAGGTTCTTGTGGAGGGACAGACCCAGAAAATACCGCTGCCCTTCCTCCCCAAAGCAGCCCACGCTTCTGCACAGGCTGCCTCCACCTCCAAACGCTGACATACTTCAGCTCATTCCCACCTTCATCCACCGTAATTATCTCCTGCTCTTCACTCTCATTATGTCACTCAGCTAATGACACACTCTCTCCATCAGAAAATTAAAGTAGGAGTCCTTCTTGTGTGGTTCTATCGGGGCCTCCCTGCTGGAAACCGGCATGTGCCCAATAACCACCACAAAACCACCCATTTGGCTCCTTCTTCCTTCTCCAAGTCGTTGGGTCTATCTGGTTTCTAACTTCCTTCCGTACTTTTGTATTTTAATGTGAGGGAACACCTGTGGTTCCCGTGTCTCAGTGACGTGCTGATGCGTGCTGCGCTAGGCCCCGAGGTGTGTTGTGTCTTCACAGCATTTATTTACACACGGAGGGATGCGTCCTCTCTTATTTGCCAATTATTGACTAATTGTGAATCCTGAGAGTGATAAAAACAGTGACACTAACAGAAGAGGGCAGGGGACAAATGACTGTCAGATCTGTAGATCAGAGGTCCCCAACTGAAGAACATAAAATAATACTTGGGGTCGGTATGTGCTCCAAGAAGGAGCAGTTCATCTTCTCGGAGGGAAAAGTCATCCCACAAAGGCCATCTCTGCAAGCAGAGGCTGTCTGCCGGCCTCTGGATCCCCAGGGAACTGGGACATCAAAGAAGTACCACAAGGCCCCGGAAAACAAACTGCCTGATTCTGACCATTCTGTGTCCATGCGAGTGTCAACCAAGACATCCTCTCTCTGGCCTGAACCCAAATCAGCACTCTCTTAGTGACTCTGAAACAAAGGGCATGCTCTCTGTCCTCAGTATGCACAATTTACTTTCCGGGAGTGGTGCTTTTCCGGGGGCGATCCGACCGTGACCACCTCACAGACCGCCTCCCCTCCCCCCAGCCCAGACCGTGTCCCCACCCCACACAGCCCCGTGTCCTCAGCAGCAGCATGCTCTGGGCCCTTTACAAATCCCAGATGTATAAAGCCCCAGCATCCAAGATGAGCAAAGATGTCGCTATCACTGCGACTGGCCAGCCTGTGCGTCTGGCAGGGGAGCGTCGGGAAGACCACACCCTGCCCTCCGTCACCACATGCACTCCCCACTCCAAAAGCTTTTGTGGCCGAGCGAGGGCCGTGCGGCAGGTACCTCACATCCACGGGGTTTTGGTGGTGAGGGATCCTACGGCCCTGAGACTAATTTTGTACATTACGTATTCTGGAATCATCTTACCAGCCACTTGAAAGCAGAGTGTGGTACGAACAGTCAGAGGCTGGCATCCGTGTCACACAACAGGTTTCGGGATCAGAAACAACCAATACCACTTCTAACTTAAACCACACGAAAGGCTTCTGGGGCCATGAAGTCGTTCCATTTGTATCCGGGGCAGCCCTCCAATGTCATTTATCAGACGCCAGCCGAGATCCCGCGTGCCATGTGCTCGGCCGGCCCGGAACACGGCTGGCACAGCCCAGACGCTCAATCGATGGTGCCTGGATGATTCTTCTAGAGCCCCTCATGCTGGGTGTCCCTCCCACCGTGGCCACCCCCAGTGCCCCTTCTCAGGCTGCTGTCCCCGGGGAAATCTGCGTCCTTCCACAGGACGTGCGCACCTGCGTGCTGGGGCTGCTGTCCTCGCCCCCGGAGCTCCTGGTGCGCAGACTGGAAACACGGATCAGCTATTTGCTGGACGAAGGCCCCCTTGGTGCCTGCCTTCTCTCTCCCTGGGATTCTTCTGCGGCATCAGGACCGTACGTGAGATGTTACCGAGTAAACGCACGCAGACGCCCAGCACTGCTCCAAGTTGGCCTTGGTGCTACAGGGGCAAGGCGGCCACGGCTGGTGCAGAGACCACGGCAGGAGAGAGTGCACTGGCCCCCAAGATCACGGGGCCCTGAGGACTGACTGAGCATGAGCAGAAGCCCGTGGGAGCACAGCAGAGACAGCCCGGAAGCTCGAGGCCCCGTCTGCCCGGCGAGAGGATGTTCGTCAAGTCCGCCGTGCTCTTGGGGATAAAGGATAGAATCCCAGCAGGGTGTCAGTTTATCTGCGTGAAACAGTCACAGCGATAACAAAGTGGTGACAGTCACCCCACACCCAGGACCGTGGTGTCATGGGGCTGTTCCGGACGCTCAGCATTCGATCCTCTACAAACACGCCATGCAGTAGGGGTGCACTATCACCCCATTTTACTGATGAGAACACAAGACAGAGGCTCGGGCTGGTCCACGGCCACACAAGCGGAAGGGGCTGAGCCAGGGTGGGAGGTGGGCTCCGGATCCACCGTCGGAACGATGCGGTCACACGGCTTCCAAGCACTTGTCAGGGAGCGCACGGGCAGGGGGAGCCGTCTGCGGGAAGGGCAGGCGGGTCTGCCCCCTGCTCGGTCTGACCGCAAGCTTCTAGGCTTCGCCTACGCCATCAGTTAAAGGAATGCCAGGTCTTCTGACACTTGAAATCAGGTCCCTGTCTCTTTGAAGAAATCACAGAAGATAAAATAAGCTGGGAGATACTAGCTAGAGCGACCACCGCTGCAAAATAACTGGGGAAGTAGCTCATAAATAGTTCAAAATGAAATATTTGGAGCAGAAAAAGTAAGCAGTCTCATCTAAATGACGGAAGACTAGCGCTGGCCTAGCGCTGCTGACGTCCCACGTCACTAAAGCACAGCTAAGGGCCAGAGATGCTTCGAAGCTACTAAGGCTTAAATGAAGAGCAAACAGTGTGGGGATTCTGGCAGACTTTAGATGAGGCACAGCGGGTACCAAGAGTCAAGGAGACTTCTGCTGCGTATGCTAGGTGCTGAGCATCTGCTGTCACTGTCCTTGGCCCAGATGTCACTAGTCACCTGGGTCGTCCATGGCTGTCCCGGCACCTCTCCACCTCTCCCCCTGCTCCTTGCCAAGCCCCAGAGAGTCAGCGGGGTGGGGGGCGCACATGCTGGGTTGTCCTGCTGAGAAGCAAGCAGGGGAGGGGCTGGTAGTTCCCGCTTGTGCTGTCGGCTTCCGTCTCTACCACAGTAACCGGTGAGCGAAGAGTGGAGCGCGGACACAGGACGCTCACTCTGTGTTAAGGGAGGAGCTCTGGTGGCTCCATTTTGCGGTGAAGACAACCTCCAGCAGACATTCGTCATGTGCAGATACCTTCCAGTCACTGGAAATAACTACAGACCCTCCAGACGATTTAAAGGCCCGAGTCGGTTGTGATGGCGACATTAGGTTCTAAAGCTCCTTCTGGACACCTGTCTGTGTTAAAGCTTCTAGAGCACCAGCTACCACTTCCCTTTGGGGGGAAAATCTCATTCAGTTACAGATACCTAATACTCTAACCGTTCTTCCTCCTACCAACATGCTTCTTGAAGATGACCCTGGAATGAGCACGGCGTGCAGGCACAAAGACTTAAGCTGCTGTTCACACACCCGACTGTCCGGAGAACTGAACCACCATCTCGCCACGCACACAGCAAACGTGAAGACACTGCCCTTGATGCGGGGACACCACAGCTCCCCGGAGGGTCGCGTGCCCGCCTCTGCAGCACTTACATTCCAGGGACCAGCTCACTGGACAAGGGTGGTCCGAGGACGCCTCTCTGAGGAGGCACTGCCACGCTGAGACCCACAGGAGAAAAAGAAACTGGTCACCTGGTCACCTAGTGAGCCAGGGCTGCCGGCTGCGGGCTGCGCGTAAGCCCACGGCGCCAAGAAATGTCAAGGGGGCCCCTCGGTGGCTGGAGCAGGAGATACGGGAGAATGGAACGAGATGGGCCAGAGGCAGGCAGACGCCGCACCTTCTGGGCATTCAGGGCATGGTAAGGAGTCTCTATTTTATTCCAGTACAATGAGAAGCCGTAGCAGGAGCAAACTAGAAAAATCAATTCACTCTCTTGGCCAGCTGTGTGGACAGCGGTTTGGAGAGAGGCAAGCGTGGGAAGGGGGATCCATGAGGAGTCCACAGGGGCCAGAGGAAGGCTATGGAACAGGACAGACCTGGGCTCAATTCCCAACGCTGCCATTTCCCAAGACGTGTCTCGCCCCGCGCCTGGCGCCCAGCACCCCTCAGGGACAGCACGGGGGCCTGGGCGGGCTGTGGAAGCCCCGGCTCCTGCCCGGCCTGGGGCTTCGCTACCCTCGCCTCGGCTTCTTCACCCATTCAGTGAGGGGGACAAAGCCGTCGCCCAGCGTGTCCGAGGAGAACCCAGGACTGAGATGGAGTTCTTGGCTCATGGAGTCAGAAAGCACAGGTTCTAAACGCCTTACCTGCTCTCACCAGCGCAGAGCCGTGGCCAGTTACAAGACCTGTGCCTCAACTCCCTCTTCTGTAAAATGGGGGTCATGACAGTATCGGTCCCACAGAGTGCTCATGATGTTTAAATAAAATCCTGATGCCCGACAGCCACCGTTGCTACAGCTGTAGGTACTCCTCCTGCGGTCAACAGAGCCGGCTCACAGAAAGAGCTAGATTCCCGTGTCACGAAAAACCTCTGTCTGTTCAACTGTCAGAACCAATTAGTTCTCTAGCTGCTACCCCACCCCCTCAGCACATGTGACTTGTTCAAAGCATCCCCGAGATCAGTTTCCCTGCCAGCATCTGACGCCACATGGGGGGTCTTGTTAAACACAGCACCATTCCTGGGTTTCTTCATTCTCCCCTTGTCAATCTTTTTTTTAAAGATTTTATTTATTTATTTGACAGAGAGAGAGAGAGAGAGATCACAAGTAAGCAGAGAGGCAGGCAGAGAGAGGGGGAAGCAGGCTCCTTGCCGAGCCGAAAGCCCGATGCGGGCCTTGATCCCAGGACCCTGAGATCATGACCCAAGCTGAAGGCAGAGACTTTAACCCGCTGAGCCACCCAGGCACCCTCTCCCCTTGTCAATTTTCAACGACAGGATGGAGTAAAGCTGATCATCACGGGGGGAGGAAGGAACAGAAATGGTGTGTCTGTGCACACTCACCCATGTGCTCCGGAAGCACTGAGTCAGGGTCCAATGCTGGACCTGATGGGGACGGCCTGATGCCACAGTGGTACTGACCTCCGTGGAACATTCATGGAAAGCAGCACGGAATCCCACCTGATTATCACAGTCCCAATGTTACATGATGGCAGAAGTTGAAACAATGAAAGGGGGTCTTGCTCGAACTGGGATCATGGAAGACTTCTCTCCAACACACGGCATTTATTTCAAACTGGAAGAACCAGCAGGGGTTGGCCAGTGTACACAGAAAAAGAATCATGTAGGAAAGGCTGTTTAACACTCGAAATTGGCTCTACCTGCCATCAAGACGGTCATGTACTAATAATGAAGACAGTATCAGGTAGGGACCGTGGAAGCCAATCTTCTGGACACAGACCAGAGAGCCAGAAACAGAATCATGCCTACAGGACAGTGATTTGTGTCCCGCAGAGCCAGGGATGAAAGGCAGGTCTTCTCGTAGTGGGGCAACTGCAGAACCACAGGGGGACAATGAGAAAACTGCACCCCGACAGCTCACCCGGATAAGAATGCGCTTCCAGCAGACTTCAGATCTGTCAGAAAGGCAACTACAGAGCTGCCAGTGAAAATACAGAAAAAAGTTCTTCCGGCCTCAGGGTCTCGGTGAGACACAAAACCCACTAACTGCAGAGGGAAGCAAAACCCACCCGAGCACCTGAAGTCAGGTCAGGGTCTGTTCTGGAAAGTGGTGCTGGGTGAGGAGGGGCCCAAAGGAGCCCTCCAGGGGTGGGGACCGGTCTTTATCTTCATCTGGGTGACGGCCGTGGTGGTCCGTATGTATGTGGGGACACCCACACGTTGTGTATGGTACACTGATCTCTCTCGACAATAAAGACACTAAGAAAAATTAAAAAAAAAAAAACGCAAGCAAATAAAACAAGCCACGGATAGGAGAGACGCTTTGAATTCACATACATGAACAAAGAATTCACACCCTCCACGCAGGAACCATTTCCACGAATCAACTGAAGAAAAAGAAAGAAAACGTAAATAGAGACAAAAAAATATCTGACGGCATCTTCGTGACACAGGAAGTCCCAATGGCCAGTAAGCGTCAAAACGTGCTTACGACTAACCAGAGCGCCTCCAAGAGCATCCCCGCAGCACACGGTATTCACCAGAAGGGCAAACATTTTAAGTCTCTATCAAGTGCCGGGGAAGACGTCGGACGGGAGTCCAAATTGGTACAGCCGGTTCTGAAAAGTTTGGGGTCGTGGAGGATAGCGCTGAAGATACACAAGCAGCAAGACAGAGATTCCAAAAATGCTGGTGGCGCCATCCACTATGAACTGTAACAGCCCCCACGTGAAAACACCTAAATGTCCACCAGCAGCCCTATGAAGTAATTGCTACGTGTTTTCGGGAGGGAACGCTATGAACTACCTGCGACGATTTGGAGGACAGTGTGGAATGACAGATGACAAAACAATGCAAGCGAGGATTCCATGTAAGCCGATTCGGAAATGGCCAACCACAGCCCTGTGTGCGGGAAGGCATTCATGGGAGCCCACCGGGGAAGGACGGGAGCCCACCGGGGAAGGACGGGAGCCCACCCAGGAAGGACGGGAGCCCACCGGGGAAGGACGGGAGCCCACTCGGGAAGGACGGGAGCCCACCGGAGAAGGACGGGAGCCCACCGGAGAAGGACGGGACACAGCTGCGGGCTCCGGAGAGCTGGGCCACGACTCTGTCTGCACCTGGGTGCTGGTTACACGCACCTCTGCTTTACAATTTTCCACAAGCGGTACGTAGGTACTCTTCCCACTTTTCAGTATGCGCCTTCTGCTTCAAGATAGGAACAGTCTCAAAAACTTAGCACGACAGCCCAACTGGGACTAAAGGTGTGCGGGTCCGCCAACTAGCCTGCACTAAGAAATACTGCCCCAACACACCAAATTTCCCAGTTCCGTGGGTTCTACTGTCTCAGTAGATGGACAGATGCTGCACAGGACATCCGTGCGCCTGCAGCCTGGCTGGAGGAGACGGTTGGGCACCTTCGCCACCGTTTCCTTCTTGAAAACCTGTTAGGATTTCCTAGTGCTTCCTAATTACACACAGAAGAAACGCTTAATTAAGAGCAGTGTCAGCTTCAAGAAGTGCTTTAGGAGAGAGACAGAAGTCCTTTTGATTCTGACAAAATCTGATTTCTCTCAAAAAAACAAAACAAAACCAAAAAATGGGGGAAAATGTGTTGACTTTTTCTAGGCTTTTCCTATCCTTACCCAGAAAGTGTGGATCTTTATCCACATCTGACAAAGTCATCATTCTGTGAGCTTCTATAAGAACGAGAAATTAGGCCACGAACCAAACACGAAGACAAGCATCTCTTGTAAAAGTAAGGCTCGTCGCGGTCATGTGAAAAGTCTCAAGTGCAGGGCTGGGTCCTTGTTGTCCAACTGCAAGCCACCTCCTGTTTTTGCTCTGGCCTGGCTTCCGTCCACCCATGAGGCTTTTTCACAGCACGGGGCCTGTTTTCAGTTGTACTCAGTTAACCCTGAAGAAAAGGTCTGTCCACTCCTCCAACAACCACTCCTGGCAGCTCGCAGAGACCAACGGCCATTGTTGGGCTGGGAGTCATTGGATTTCTCGGGGTGGCCAGGGCTCACAGCCCACCACACAAGGCCTGCCGCCCCGGGGCCAAGAGCACTTCGCCTCTGCCTCGGAGAGGACGTGCAGCAGCCCAGAGGCCGGTAAGAGTGGGAAAGGGGTATCTGCAAGTTAGCTTCCTTTCCACGTCTTCCCGGATTCATGCCAGTGTCCGAGTGAACGGGTGAATGTAGGTCCACCAAACCACGGGGCTAAAGAAAGCCTGAGCGAATGGAGGCCTCCCTTTCCGTCACCAGCACGCCTCACCCCTGTGAAGCAGTCGACTGCGCAGGAAGCAGGCCCTATATTTCTTCCAAGTGGCCTGTAGGAAGACACTGACAGGCTCAGGACGTGGGGTCCCTGGTGCGGCTCTCCTCTGTCCCACCCATTGGTCCCACCTCAAAGTGGCATCTGCACATGCAATTCCCATGGGCCTCCGAGCAGGGGCTCAGCATACAGCTTCCTTCATGGAGTCAACAAGGACTGACTAGCCGGCTGCTCACTGAGCTCATTCCTTCAGAGACTCAAACACTCACCCAATAGGGTTTGTTTGGTTTTCTTTTTTCTTTTTTTTAATCTGATGGTTCCAGAAAAATAAGTGGCACAGAGAACACACTTCCTGCTAAGGCTGAGGATCTCAAAACAAAAGAGTCAGGGAGTTACTATTTAACGATGCTGGACTGGCTGCGGCATACCAATGTTTTGACCAGATCCTCGTCTGTCACTGCTAAATTTGACTGAGGTCATTTTAGGCAAAAATACTGACATTAGTCAGGGTTACCTGGAACACGTTTCTCTCTACCAAACTTTGGCAACCCGATCTCTCAAGTGTTTTTACAAAATACATGGTCTATGTAGCAATGGTATTTAAGTCCAACAATTAAAAAAAAATCACTTATTAACATCCTAAACACACCCAAAAGTCATCGCTCTTTTTAATAAAGGGAATGCAGAAAGAAAAACTGGCAAATAATTAACTTTGTAAGAAAATACATAAAGCTAAATACTACTACTACTACTGCTGCTGCTGCTGCTGCTGCTGCTGCTGCTTCTTAAGCACAGATCATGCACCAGGAACTGCTTAACGCCCTTTATGTGCCGGTGGTCAGTAGGTTCTCAGTTCAGTAGCTCTTCTGAAGGCAGACCCTTATTCTTGGGGATTGCTGTGCCTAACAACTGCCCAGGGCTCTGTCACATGCAATCTGCTGGTGATGCCTCTTGGTAATGCCATCCGGGGACAGAGGGGAGGTAGATTACAAAGCACCAAAAGATCTCTTCATGGGGTGCCTCGCTGACTCAGTCAGGGAAGCATGAGACTCTTAATCTTGGGTCATAAGTCTGAGTCCTACACTGGGCACAGAGATGATAATCAATCAATCAATGGATCTCCTGGTGACTGGTAAACTTTCCTGAGTATGCTTTCGACAGGAGTGCAAACTGCTTCATGCAGACAGGCTCTCTGGAATCGGAGTGCAGCCCCACAGGAGGCTGCATTTGAAGGAGGCTGTGGTGCATGTGAAGTTTAGGCTGACATTTCGGACATTGCTTTATGGTCTAACCTATATGGTAGATATAAATGTCCTGAAATGCAAAGAATTACTAACGCTCCACTACATCCTGTAGAGACACTGAGGACGTGTGCGGAATGACCACGGTGCAAACACAGTTAGAGAAAGCGATTCTGAAAAACAAGTCTCTGGTCCATCCAGACAATGGAATACTACCAGCACTAAAAAAGCAACGAGCTGTCAAACCCTGAGACGTCATGAGGACCCTTACATGCAGATCAGTAAGTGAAAGAAGCCAATCTGAGAGGCCACGTACTGTGTAATTCCGACTTTCACAGGCCATTCTGAAAGAGCTACCGACAATAAAAAGATCGGTGTTGGTGGGGCGGGATGAACGGGCAGAAAGCAGATGGTTGTGTGGGCAGTGAGAACACTCAGCGTTACTACAATGGTGGACATGCGTCTACGCATCTGTCCAGACTCACAGAATGCACGACCCCAGGAGCGAGTCCTCATGCAAAGGGTGGACTGTGGCTGACAGTGATGTGTCAGCAGACAGTCTCCAACTGTACCAAGGTCCCACCCTGCCGGGGAGCACAATCACAGAGGGGACTGTGCGTGTGTCCGGGGACCGGAAAAGAGGGGGAAATCTCTGTACCGTCCTCTCAATGTTGTTGCAAACCTAAAACTGCTTGAAGAAAATGTTATCTTTAAAAAAAAAAACAACAGGAAAAAAATGATATGAAAAATTATTTCATATCTTTTCAAAATTAAGAAAACCTTTGTAGGCTAGCAAACTCACAACCACCACGGAAGACCAGTACGGAGGAATTATTTAGGTGAGAATGTCTGATGTGCATTCATTCCCAGGGACATTCTTTCCCTAAAGGTATGCTCATCGGACGGCAATGTTAAATCAATCAGCCGCACGGTGCAGGATCCCTCAGATTAAGAATTAAGGGCAGTAAATATCTATATAAAGTTTTGTTTCTGGTTTCAAAAGAGTTTTATGTGGTGTCATTTAAAACATTACTAGTAATTACGGAGAAATAAAATTAAGAAAACACTGGGTCATCTCAAAGCCACGTGGCCGATGCGACGGTCTAGCAAAGTGGCTTCCAAGGCAACCGCTTCCGGTGTGGCGGTGGCGGCCCTGTCCGGGTCCCTGCCCAGGGTGAGTGCGTGCAAGGGGCAGGGGGCCGCCTGTAGGGAACATGGTCTACACGGGGCACCTCACGATGGGGAAGGACGGACTCCCACTTCCTAACTTCAGTGAGGATAAACCTCAAGCCACCTGGCTCTTGGTGCAAGTCAAGGAGATTCGGCAGACCCTGACCCATCCTGGCCTCGGCGACAGGGGAAGAATGCAGCAAACCAGGCTTCAGCAAGACAAACCCCGAGGACAGGCAGGTGGAACCGCCGTGCTGCTCCTCGGCCCACTCGATGCAGAATCCGTGTGCTGACAATACTTGCCATCTGTAGCCTCTGATTTTAGAGATGGAAGGAAACCAGAAGCACATCACTAGAAGCTACACAGACACAATCTGAAGGAGTACAATTTCAAGTGTTTGAGTCTCATTTTAAAATAGTCTATTTGCCAAAACACCTGAATGAGGAAACGGCCCACTTTTGTGAAAGCCTCATTCATAACAGTGCAGGGACTCCTCCAGCCATCAGCTGCCGGCCCTGGGGAACCGGCTGCTAGGATACCATACAAGCCACACAAACAGGACTTCTTCCCTCTTTCACTTTGAATGGTTCTATTTAGATGCATCCGTGTGTGTGTGTGTGTGTGTGTGTGTGTGTGTGTGTGTGTGTGCGCGCTGGGGGGGTGCTGAAGGCAGCATGTTACACTCTTGGCAGCCTGGGAGCCGCACCAGCGCCTTGTCCAATCCTCAGCCCCGGGCTCGGCTCACTCCCAGGGCCCCAGGGAGGCCTCTGCTAACCTGCAGGCCTGTGAGTGTGCACCTGTTTGCTTTGCTTGGGGAGAAATACTTGGTTCGCACATCTTCAAACGCACGAGGTAAGCGCTAAGAGAATCAATGAGAGGCTTAAAAAAAACCAAATTAAATCACTGGGAAGCCAAACCAAAAGTTTACCTTTTTAAACGAAAGCAGCATGGAGAGTTTTCTAGTCTTTAACTGTCAGCTCAACAACGGAACAAATAATCACTGAATGCTCATCAGCTATTTAATTCCGGGGACTCAGAAATAAAGAGAACTCAGGGTGCAGAAGCAAGATGACACCGATCCCACCCAGGAGAAGTTTTTCTAGAGGGAAAGAGTTCACACATTTTTTTTTACCCATTCTACAACTGATGAGTATTTGGGATATTTCCACCTTGGGGCCCTTACAAATCATGCTTCTCGAACATTCTTGCGCATCTTCTGATAGACATTCGTGTGCATTTCTCTCGGGGATATGCTGGGCGTGGAAAGCGGGCTCACGGGCAGGTGTGTGGGTCTGGTGTCAGCAGACTCTGCTAGAAACTTTTCCAATTTCCATCCTCATCGACCTGCTCTGTCCCCTCGCCATCATGTGATACTGGAGGGTTTAGCCATTCTGGAGGGTTTCTCATCATGGGTCCAATTTCCATTTCCCTGACGACTGGCGATGCAGACCCCTTTCTGCGTTTACTGGTCATTTGGATTTTATCTTTCCCGAAATGCTATGAGTCTTCTGTCTACTTTTAAAACCCAAATTACCTTTTGTAGAAGTCCTTTTTATACTAAAACAGGAGTCTTCTCGGACATACCTGCCAAGTAAATCTCTTTTCAAAGTCTTTCTCTTATAGACGCGGTCCTGGGTTACAATTTTCATGTCTTGTTTCAGAAACCTTTGCCTACCCCAATCTAGTAACCACGCTTTCCTACAGCGCCCTCTGGAACTCCTGTTTTACCTTTCACACAGAGGTCTGTGATTCTTCTTGAGTTAACGTCTGTGAACAGCGTGGGGTGGGTACTTGGTTACTTTTTCCCCATTATGGATACTGGATTAGTCTAGCTCCATTTATGGAAAAGACCATCCTTTTCTTGATGAGCTGCAGTGGGGCCTCTGTTGTGGATGCAGGAATCTGTTCCTGGATTCCCTACTCTGTTCTGTGATAGGACTTTTATTATCGTGATGTTTGAGTCCTACCATTGATTCACAGTGTAATCGTAGATGAAAATTCACTTTTCTCATAAGAATTAACAGCTCTAATACGGTGTTTGTGTGAGAACATCTATTTGTTGAAAAACCATGTGGGAGGCGCTTTATAAACATGACGATCCTGTGGGGGTCACGCCCATTTTATAGGCAAAGAAGCTGACCCTCACAGAGGGTAAATGAAGTGCTTACAAGGTAATAAGGGGCAGAACCTGGGTGTGCCCAGTGCCAGCCCCCAGGCCTCCGCTCCCACCACCATGCCACACTTCCTCAACACAGGGTCAGCGGGGAAAACACCATCCGCTTATCATTCCTGTGAACTGCTACATTTCTGTACGCAAGTACAAACTTACAGATGAGATGTCTCCATGCTGAAAATAATTTAAAAAATAAAAAATAAATAAAAAGGAAAAGAGAGAAAGGAGGGGAAGAAAGAGAAAAGAACAGGAAAAAAAATCCTGTTTGCACTCTCATTCTGTGCCTGTCTCCTCCCCCTCCAATAAAAACAAAACAAAACAAAAAACCCACATCAAGGACAACTGATGAAAACACAGATCAAAAAAGAATGAAAGAAAAACATTTCAAATAAAGCTCGGCGGTTTCTATTTGGAAACAACAACACAAAATCCCACTTGCCACAATGAACTGACAAATAAGAAATGCGCTCTGCGGCAGCGGAGCTGGGATTTTCCGACGGCATCTCCTACCGTGTCATTACTGTGGGTGACCCACAAGCGAGCGGGCGAGTGAACAGCTGGGCCTGGGCTGGGCCTGTGCCCCTGGAGCAGCAGCAGTGAGCAGAGGGCAGTCCTTCCCTTCTAAGCACCCCTTTGACATGTTGTCTCTTCCCTGAACCTGGAAATTCCCGCTGGCCTCCAGAACCTACCTCCAAGAAATGGAGCTCATTCTGAGGTTCCTAGCCTGCAGGGAGTAAGGGTAAGGGGTTTGCTCTGATAGTACAGCCAGCCTGGAGTTCCTAATCCCCAAGGGTGGCCAAGAAAGTGGAGGTCTCACAGGGTCCCAACCACAGATTTCTTCTGGGGAAGGAGGCCTGGACCCTACAGGTGTCACACGCCCTTATCCCCAGCCCATGGAGGATGGTTCCGTACATGGGCATGACCAGCTAACCCGGAGTGATTGGAGCATGGGGGGATTTCTGTTAACTGATAGTTTGCGTCAGCATGATTCCTGGCCTAAGCATACTCCAAAAGATCTGTCGCTTTTTGATACAAAATACTGAAATCAAAGCTCGAGAAAAACTTAGCTGCTGTTAATTAGAAGAAAGGGTGAAACCAAACAAATCTGAAATAATATCACTGCCAAACTGAGCTTATTAATTCACCAAAGAATAGCAGGCTGATATTTTAACACTCTGTAACTGATAAACCAAAGTGGACAAAAATATCAATAAAAATACAAACATTTCACAAACTTGACCTCACGTATGTGGATAAAATGCCGCTCCCCACGGCTGGAGAAATGTGCTTTTCAAGTGCACAGAGAACAGTTGCAAAAGAGGACCTTATACCAGGTCTTAAGGCAAGTCTCAATAAACTTCATAGGATAGAAAAGTATGTGCTCCTTGATCATAACACATTTATGCTAGAAATCAATCTCTAAAAGAGAATCAGAAAATATCTATTTGTATAGTTATTAAGAAATCTATTTCTATGTAATCCAGGGGTCTAAAAAGAAACCATAATGGGAATTAGAAAACACTTAAAATGTATGTTAACAAAAATAACACACATCCAAATCTATGCAATGGAGTGATAAAATACAGAGAAAAGGATAAAAGCTGAAAATTAAGAATTCTAATAAATGGACCAATATACCATATTCATGGATTGGAAGACAGTATTGTTTAGATGTCAATTCTCACCAAACTGATTTTAGTCAATGCAGTTTCAATGAATAACTCAGTATGCATGGATTTAATTCACGTTTGTTGGTTAAAGTGGTTTTTGTTGGTTGATTTCATGTGTGTACATACATGTATGTGCACGTAAACACACAAGCACGAATGTGTAGAATTTGATAAGCTGATTCTAAAACTTTTATGTGAAAATACAAATGACCAAAAATAGCCAAAACACTTAAAAAAAGAGAGACAAGTTGGAAGGATTGACTCGACTACTATTGAGCCGTGTTAGAAAGTGATAGTACTTAGCAAATCCAACGTTGGTGTAAGGGCAGACAAAGAGATCAATGGAAAAGAAAACAGAGTCCTAATACAGACCAACACATATTTGGATATTTATGATGAAGATGGCACTACAGCTAATAATCCATGTTCTTTTCAACGACTGGGCTGGGACACTGTGTGTCCATATAGGAAAACATAAAAATAGACCCCTAG
This sequence comes from Ailurus styani, assembly GCA_002007465.1. Classification (NCBI taxonomy): domain Eukaryota; kingdom Metazoa; phylum Chordata; class Mammalia; order Carnivora; family Ailuridae; genus Ailurus; species Ailurus styani. The sequence continues at coordinate 4,267,010 of LNAC01000097.1, read as the reverse complement.
TTAACACCATACACAAAAATCAACTCTAAGTGAATTACAGGCCTAAATATAGAAGGTGAAACTATCAAGTGTTCAGAAGATAATATAGATTATCATCACGACCTCATGGCTAGAAAATATTTCTTTAAAAAGATACGTACCCAAAGAACTAACCATAAAGGAAAAGTGATAAATTTGACTAAAAGTTAAGAACTTCCGTTAATTAAAATAAAGAAAATGACAAGATAAGTCAAAGAATGGGAGAAAGAAAACATTAACAAACACATAGGTGACTAAGAACTTCTATTTAGAATATACAAAGATCTATTATAAATAAATTACAGAGAGAAAACCTAGTGAAAACATGGGCAAAAGGTTTGATCAAGCACGGTTTATGTACACACACACACACACACACACACTACAAATGGCCAATAAACATGTTAGAAGATGCTCAGCCTTCTTAGTCCTTCAGGCAATAGTAAACAAGATCTGTAGCCTTTCCTATGGTGGCATGAGGGAGTAGAGTGCAGGTGGTATATAGAAGTAAATAAATAGATTTATCAGAATCTGATATACTTACAGCAAGCAGCGAAGCATGTTACAGAGACGTACAAACGCAACTGCTGGCAAAACGAGCTGAGAGTGAACTAAAAAGTGTGGAGGGTGGAGCCAGAGACCTCATTCCCTCATTTAGTACCTTTTGGCATTTAAAAAAAAGGATGTATTATTTTGATGAACAGAAAATATAAGAAAGGAAAAAACCTAAGAATGGGTGGGGGAGAGTGGGCGGTAAGGACACAAAGTCAGGGTAGACAGAGAATTCTCTGGCAAATCTGCCTGTGAGCGAGAGCAGAGGAACAGCATTTAGGGTGCCCTGGTACGGTTTTATTCCGTCATCTGTATCATGTCCCTTTCACTCTGGCTGCTAGGAAGGCCAGGTTCTAATTTATGGCTCACAGCTAAAGACTGATTCCCTAGGCTCTAGTGCTCCTTCATTTCTGACCATTCCAACCATCATTTTCCTTTTGCTCGGAGATTTTAGTATGTTATGTCATATCTTACTATGCGTATTTTATAGGCCTTTCCAATGTGGTAGGCTTTAATAAATAAAACTCCAAAGAATTAATGAATATGCATAATACGAAACTATGTAATATTTTACCTCTTCTTGACAATTTAAAGGATATTCTGGGGGTGTTGAAATTCTTCTTAATTATCACTGTAAAAGCTAGTTATCCATACAGATTACCCATATACATGCTGAGTGATTTCTCTGCTACATGAACAGGTTACTGTGGTCTCTCTGGACAGGCCCTGTCCCCTCCCTATGACTCACGAGGAGGCAGGACAAGGACAGGGGAGCAGCGAAGAACCAGGCACACACCAAGCTTACGTTCTGGGTCAGATCTGTAGGACGAGCCACTGAGACTCTCTCGGTGGACACCCTCATCTACAGGATGGGGTGACAATGACGACAGCACCGGCTTCGCGAAGCTGGCACGATTAAATAAGGTGATGTGTGGAAACACACAGTGAGGATGCAGGGAATGTTTCTGGGAAGGAGGAGGGGATGAAGAAATCAATACCCGGCAAGGAGGAGGCCAAAGAGACTCTGTCAGCAGGAACCACAGGCGGCTGGTCTGTCTGTCTGTCAGAGCCGAAGACTAGCGACCAAAACCTTCGTTCACTGGGAGGTCACTTCGGGGAATACGGAACTGTGCGTGAATCTCTTTTTTCACATAATTCATCTTTTTCATCAGGAAGTGCACCAACTACAAATGCACTTGAGCCTTCTTGCACCGCTTGCCTGTGAGCCAATGCTTTTTTCTTTCCCCCTTTTCCTTTCTTTTTTGGGAGCTAAAACAAATTTCAAAGCTCTGCGAGGCGCAGAGCCTGTTGTGCCTGATTATAATGCAATGCAGTGAGCCAACTCTGTTTTACCTCAAGAGTCTTCTGAGGCTGTTTTTCTTTTCCTGACTGAGCTTATAAGCTGTTGTGCTCTTTAAAATCAGAAATTTTCTTCTATGGCTCATCAGACAAGTGACGGTATCTTTAGCACAATAATGAGCATGTCTCTATCTACGTACTTTAAATATGTGATTTTCATCAGCTCCTCTTCTCTTCTCGACAGACACCACACTGGGGGTGTTTGCTAAGTGCCCCCTCCCCCAACTTCTCAGTTCTAGGCTGGGCTGCTGTCTCCCGGGGGGTTACACTCTCTACGTCCTTACTCACCCCCCTCCCCAAACATGTGCAACTGACACCGGGGCACGCAGCGGCCAGGGCAAGGGATTGGACTGAGTCCAGCAGTCACCAGGGAGGTCTGGAACTTACACAGAATACCCCTCAAACCTGAACAGGCTGAGCTCCTCTCATCACTGTTCTGTACATCAGTTTCCTACCATGCCACGAGGTGACAGGGCATGGAAGAAGCAGGTTCCCTGTACACCCTCCAACCAGGGCGGTCACCCAGGCAGGGGCAAGAACCGAGCGCCCAGCTTCAGTAACAGAGGGTCACAGGACAGAACCTGCCCAAAGGGGTACTTGGTGCCATTAAGATGTTTCTCCCCATTCCTGGGGCCTCCGAGGGCCCCTCATGTCTCTCTGTCACTAGACCATGGCTAAGATGGTTCTTCCCAAAGCAATGGATACTTAGACTGCCTCGAGCAAAACAAAAACGAAAACACAAGAACAAAAAAAAATCCCAAATTCCTCCCATTTACGAACACACACTTTGGAAAGGTGACATCGGCGCCCTGCCGCACACACAAGGACTGTGGATGAGCTGGTTTAGAATGTCCCCCCCCCCACCTTGAACACTCCAGTTCACGACCCTGCACAGGCTGCAAGAGTGATATTCCAGGACCCTAAGTTTGAGATAATGGCTTAGTTCTAAGGAACAAGCAGCCACACTCCCAGGGAGCCCAGGACAGGGAACTGCGCCCAGCCCCACCTGGTCACGCCTCCCGTGCAAGGATACAGGGGTTACTGTCGTCGATGCTGCAGCTGTCCAGGATCAGGGGAATGCCGTCCAGCTCGTTGACCTGCAGAGAAAGGAAAGGGCAAATTTATACACGGAGAAAAGCCTGGGTCATGTTGGAGATGACAGAGCACTGGCTCCTCCTTTCCATTTCCTTACTTGTTGCTACAACGTAATAGCAGTCTGTTGTATTTCAAGCCTGCCCCATCGGCCACGGCGGAGTTCTAAACGTGACCTTGACAGTGAGGCAGGCAGACACGGCAGGTGTAGCCCTTAGTGACCAGCCTGCCCTAAAGGATTCAGAGGATGATGAGATGTCAGTTAACAGGTGAGCCCCCCTCCTCCCCCTGCTACAGCCCCGTCTCCTGGACCTCCCACCACCCCAACCTCTAAGGACTCAGCCCAACACCCGTCGTCACCGCCTCTTGGCCTTCCCATGTGTTCACGGTCGTCTTGCTCCCGCTAAGTTACACTCTGCTGTGCATACATTATTTCTATTTCACATAGGCTGCATATCTATTGTATTATTCCTGCTTTTACGACACGTTAGTGTTACTTTAGGTTTTATGTGTTATTTGGTAGGATTCTGTAGGTTATTTTGGGGGACTGAAAATGCTCAAAAATTTTTCCATGTAAATTACGGGCAATTATTTCTTTGCCTTCTACCCTCTTGGCTTATGAGGCTTCAGAGGAATGCTCTGCTTTTGGTTATCAGGGGAAACCTGTATCTGAAACACCTACACCAACCCAGAAATATTTAAAAACAGACAAATAAAAAGGGATATGTTACTTTTCTTTTCACTCTTCCTCTAAAATGTTGGGACAACTAGAGAGCCATCTAAAAAAGGACAAAGTGGATCTCTTCCCAATACTGTTCAACAGGATAAACTCCAAATGGATCTGAGTGTATTATAGTTTAGTAGTACCAGTAAGTAGATTGTTTTTCTATAGTAAGAATAAGCAGGGGCACCCAGGTGGCTCAGTCGTTAGGCTTCTGCCTTCGGCTCGGTTCATGATCCCAGGGTCCTGGGATCAAGCCCCGCGTTGGGCTCCCTGCTAGGTGGGAAGCCTGCTTCTCTCTCTCCCACTCCCCCTGCTTGTGTTCCCTCTCTTGCTGTCTCTCTGTTAAATAAATAAATAAAATCTTAAAAAAAAAAAAAGAGTAGGAAAAAGCTTTTCAAACTATGATTCACAATCCTGAAGCAATAGAGACAAGGTTTTAAAACTTGGACTACATTTTTTTAAAAAGATTTTATTTATTTATTTGACAGACAGCGAGAGATCACAAGTAGGCAGAGAGGCAGGCAGAGATGGGGGGAAGCAGGCTCCCCACTGAGCAGAGAGCCCGATGTGGGGCTCGATCCCAGGATCCTGGGATCATGACCTGAGCTGAAGGCAGAGGCTTAAACCACGGAACCACCCAGGCACCCGGGACTACATTTTTTAAAAAGGCAAATAAAAACTGGGGAAATTATTTATAAGCTATCACAGGCAAAAGGTTAATATGTTAACATATAAAGACCTTGTAAAAATTAAGAAAAGACCAGCAGTCCAGTAAACAATGGATCTAATACATGAACAGAAATGGCACAGAAATTAAGACATGCAGATGGACCACGGACATCGGAATATGTTCAACTTTGCAAACCACTAGCACGCTGAGACACCACTCCTCACCCAACAGTGTGACAAAAGAGCGGCCAACGGGGAGCCAGGCACCCTCGCACATTGCCAGAGTGTGTGCTAGACGGCCCGGCGCCCGCGGAGGGGCTGCTCGGGGTCAAGTGGACTCACAGGGGGCACTGCTCTCTGACCCAGGTACTGCTCATCCCTACCCCAGGACGGCACCTCAAACAGCACGATCCCACCAAGTTATGTTTGCACATGTGATTCACCGCAGCACAGTTTCTATTTTTGTAAGTTGGAGATTCAATTCACACACGATAACGCTCACCCTTTTAAAGTACACAAGTCAGTGCATTTTAGTTTATTCCCACAGTTCTGAAACCATTAACCACTACCTAGGTTTAGGACACTTTTTTATCCTCAGAAAGAAACTCCACACCCATCAGTCATTGCTCACTTCTTCCTCCGTCTGTGCATGCCTTGGCCACCACTGATCTTTCCATCTATGGATTTGCTTATTCTCAACTTTTTGTATAAATGGGGCCATTCGGTATGGGGCCTCTTCTTTCAGTTAGCATAATGCTTTCAGGTCCTTCCACACTGAAGCATGTACCAGCGCCTCATTCCTATTTACGACCAAATAATATTCCACCGTCTGGACAGACCACATTTTATTTATCCATTCGTCCGTGGACAGACGTTCGAGTTGTTTCAGCTTTTTGGCTGTTAAGGCAATGCTGCTGTGATCATTGTGTACATGTTTCTGAGTGGCTTATTTATATTCAATTCTCCCCACCGTGTATCTGGAGGGGAAACTGCTTGGTCTTGGTAACTCCTGAACATTCTGAGGAACTGCTGGAGTGTGTCTCAAAGCGCGGTACCATTTTCTATTCCACCCGCAATGCACGGGGGTTCCAACTGCTCCACGTCCTTCTCAGTACTTGTTTAACCATCCTGGTGGGTGTGAAGTGCTGTGTCATCGTGGTTTGGATCTGCGTTTCTCTGACAACGAATCATGTTGTATATACTGTAGTTTATAACAACGAAGATCCCAGAAACGACTCAATGTTCACCAGTTCAGGCTGGTCGCAGAAACTATGGCACAGAAGTGAAAGACTTGCACGTAGCTGTGAAAGCAAGTGGATAAGACCTAACACACTACTAGGCAGGGATCGCCAGGACGTGAGGGTAAGTGAAAAAAGCAAAGTGCAGCACAGGCTTGTCTGTGGACCTTCTGTGTCATGAATCAGGAGAAATAAACAAATTTTCTTTTATTTCCCAAAAGACACCATGAAGGGTTAAATAAAAAGCTATAATGGTTATCCATGGGGATGCGGAGAGAACAAGGCACAAGAAACAGGAACGGAGATAATGTATCTGCTTATGGAATTCTGACTTTGGAATCCTGAATGTATTTTATATTATATAATTTTCTAAAATTAAATTTATAATGGATATTAACTAGACTTTTTGTGATTATTTCACAACATGCACAAACATTGAGTCATTATGTTTCGTTTTGCTTTGTTTTGTTTTGACAGAGAGAGAGAGATCACAAGTAGGCAGAGAGGCAGGCAGAGAGAGGGAGGAAGCAGGCTCCCCGCTGAGCAGGGAGCCCGATGCGGGCCTCAATCCCAGGACCCTGAGATCATGACCTGAGTCGAAGGCAGAGGCTTTAACCCACTGAGCCACCCAGGCGCCCAAGAGTCATTATGTTGTATACCTGGATGTCATTTATATGTCAATTATGCCTCAATAAAAAAGTTAAATTTACAAAGTTATTTTGATCTGATGGCATGTAAAACGAAGAAAAACTATTTCACAGAATTGAAATAGTCCTTGGGGAGATGTATCCTAAACTCAGAAAGAACTGCACAGAAACCTTCAAACGGCATGCAGCTTCATTTATTCTGAACTGTTATTTATATATCGGGTTTAAAGCAAAGGATAATTAATGTTTTAGGAACTAAGATTTCTAGCATAAAAAAGAACTACCAAATCCAGAAGATAATTTTACACTTATAAATTAGAAACACTAGCAAGATTTCCTGATCTATTTTTCAATTTCTAAAAAACATTTATTTCCTAGCTGCTTAGTGTAATGGCCTAGAAGCAAAGACGAGTAGCAGTGAGCAGTCCCAGTACTGGATGAACTGCAGATTTTCCTCCACTCACCACGGGGTTATGTCCCGACGAACCCATTGTTACCACACCTAACCTACTGAGTGTCACAGCTTAGCCCAGCTGACCTTAAGCGTGCTTGGAACGCTCACGCTGTCAGCCTACAGCGGGACAAAATCACCTGCCACAAAGCCGATTTGAAATAAAGTGTGAAACAGGCTCATGCAATCTGCTGTACAGAGAGTGAGAAACAGAAAGCCTGAAGAGTACGGCCCGGCTGTCAGTATATCCGCCGCTGCTGACATTTGTGATGGCGTGGCTGACGGGAAGCTGTGGCTGCTGGCCCACGTCACCAGACAGGAGCACACAGCGGATCGCTAGCCCGAGAAAAGATCCACGCTCAAATTTCCAAATGCAGTCTCCGCTGAACAAGCCATCACTTTTACACCATGGTCAGTTTGAGAATTCCGAAGTCGTGCCACCGTGAGCTGGGGACTGTCTGTAAACACAGGTCCCAGCGGAAGAAGGCAGCCGAGGGTCACTGTTACCCACCGACGTCAGTTTCACAAAGGCAGAGAGGAAGAGAATAAATCTAATTTCTACACTCTTTTCTAGGCGCTGGAGATAGGGTGAGAAGTGAATTTAATAGAATCTAGGCCATGCAAGGCAACAAAAAACACTTTGATCATGTTTCCTGTCATTCTGATGAAGCCAGGGTACGCATTATCGGCTCTGTTTTACTGATAAAGGAAGCGGGGCTCCTGAGTTAAGTACCCTCCCCAGGATCACTTAACAAACGAGAGCTACTCAAAGTGGCCTGGAGACCACTGGAAGTCTGTGAAAACAGACCAGGAGAGGAAAAAGTCAGGAACTGTGCTAATGATTTAACAGGGTTATCTTGTGATGTTGTTACGTCCCCCTGAATCTTAGAATAACATCCAGGTTTGAACCTCCAGGTCTTTTTAAAATTTTTATTTTTCTAGTAATTTTATAAATATCTTGGTCCAGGATGGTCTGGGGGGAAAAAGGAGGGGTTCTTCAGCACAGGCAGTGTGCGAAGCATTAGGGCGGAAGGTCAGGGCCCTAGAGAGGGCGGCACCTGGAAGGGGTCATGTGCATGAAAAGGAAATATTGTGGCCAAACTGGTAAGGCCCCAATGAGATTATATTCAAAGCTTCCCAATGCGACCCTCACACCGCATGTCTCCTCCAGTAACTCGCCGTGCACCTACCGGCAGGACTGGGGTGCTAACAATGACATCTCTGAGGCCTCCACCCTGGGGTGAAGAGAAGGGATACAGAAAAGGAGCCAGGGCCTGGTGACTGCCGTAGTGATGAAGGAATACCAACGGACCCTCCAGCCCTTTGCCAATACGTGATCTTAAAACCCTCCCGGAACATACCAGAATAGCCCAGTGTCTGACCATATAGCACCGGACTCACAAGGAAGGCCTCCCTGAAGAAGTGGCATTTAGCTTGAGATGAGCATAAACATGTACTACGTGGACAAATCAGGGGGCCATAGAGAATGTTCTGCAGGGAGAAAAACATGTACAAAAGCCGGGAGCTCCAGAGGACCAGGGAATGTTCCAGGAACTGGCCAAGCAGCACGGCATGGGGATGAAGAGCGAGGGCCCGGGAGCCAGCGTGTTGGGGCAGAAGCCTGGTTCTGCAGCACTGCTGAGCGGTGTGACTTTGGGCAAGTCTCTTAACCTCGGAGACTGTGTTTTCTCGCCCATAAAACGGGAGGATGGAGCTCACTTCCAAGGGCGGTTGTGTGAAGGGATTCACGACTACAGAGGCTCGCGCACGGCCAATGCCCCACGATCGTGGCCGCTGGTCACACTGCTAACAGGGAGTTCAGGTGCCTGGAGAGAGAGTGGAGCTCCCGCGAGGATGAAGCAGCAGGAGGAGAACGACCACAGAGCTGAGTTTACAATCCTACTTTGTACCTAATACAAAAAACTGTTCGGTCTACAAAACAGTAAATCTATTTTCAAAAATCTTTTTTTTTTTTTTTTGGTGAGAAACAAAACTATTCAGGCTCTAGTATTTGATGCAAAAAAAAAATCTCATTTTTGGGGGGGGTCAGTGGATAAGGAGAATTCTCAGGAGTGCTAAATGGGTAAGATTTCCTTTTTTAGGAAACAAAATCACATGCTAAAATGTGAAATTGAGGCGGGCAGTAAGGGTGAATGAAAGAGCTCTTGAAGATCATGATTACACTAGGGTCGCGGCTGAACTGGGGGCATGCTTTCCCAGATAAATAATTCTCATTCACACTGCTCCGCTATGAAATGGTACAAGATAAATTTTTTTTTAAAGATTTTATTTATTTATTTGACACAGAGCAAGAGAGAGATTACAAGTAGGCAGAGAGGCAGGCAGAGAGAGAGGAGGAAGCAGGTTCCCCGCTGAGCAGGGAGCCCGATGCGGGCCTCGATCCCAGGACCCTGAGATCATGACCTGAGCCGAAGGCAGAGACTTTAACCCACTGAGCCACCCAGGCGCCCAAGATAAATTTTTTTTAAAGATTTTACTCATTTACTTGATAGAGAGAGGGAGAGAGCACAAGCGGGAGAGGGAGAAGCAGGTTCCCCACTGAGAGGGAGCCTGACGTGGGACTCGATCCCAAGACCCTGGGATCATGACCTGAGCCAAAGGCAGACGCTTCACCGACTGAGCTGCCCAGGTGCCCCTGTACAAGATAAATTCTTACAGAGATTCATTAAACGTTTATAACACAATTTCCAGACAAGGATGACAATGGCATTATGACAAATACACAATTATATACTTAAGAACGGACTCAGGTTCCATCACTGGGATAAGGACATGCAGATGCCAGGCCTTCAGGGGGAGTGGCTGATAACACAACCCTGTTACGACCAAGTTCAAGGTGATGGCTTGCAGCAGCATGTGCGGAGCTCACGTCGGGGGCAGGGGAGAACAATTAGGAAATTAACATGTTTTCTTCTGTTCACACTTCATAAAACAAGGAAGCTGTCTGTTTTCTTACCTAACGTGTTGGGAATTGATTCTAGACCTATAACAAATTAGTCACGAGCTGAACTGCAGATCAAGGAGCCAAGCTCAGTCAACACTTTCCCGAGGTAACACATCTCAACAAGACAGCAAGTCTGGCTTAAACAAACGAACATTTAGCCCCTGGAAAGAAAGTGTAAACAGAAGGACAACTAATTGATTTGCTAACTGTTCCCTCCCACCTTGGCCAATCATCTCGGAGAAGGTACTCTGCCAAGTGTGCAGGCCTACCTCTACTGTCTGAGCTCCTTTGGGAAAATGTATTAGATGGACAGAAAACAGAGCCTCAACTGTTCTGACTGCTCTCACATCAAATGGTAAATGCAAAACTCCAAGAACTTGAAGAACGGCCAGAGCACAAGACCTAATCTCCATTAAATACACAGTGAATCGAGCCTAACTGACACTTGCTGGTAAAAATGTGTTCCCAACACAGCTCCTCAAAACAAATACATACACAAACAGAAAGATCATCAGGGTCCTCATTGTGACAGCCAATCAAAGGGCCTGGAGCCCAAAGGCAATGCTGGATGAAAAGGACCATCTGGTCAGAAATGTGGACGCACCTGCCCGTGGGCCGAGACTCAATGATCACCCCAGTCACCTGGAGGGATGGCAGATAACTTTGGACGCAGACAGCCCTACATGAGAATTCCAGATCATCCTTTCGGTCATGGAACCTTGAGGAGGTTTCTGAACTTCCCAAAGTCTAGATTTTGTGTGACAAGAGGGTCACGCCCACCTCACAGGGTTATGGTGAAGCTCCGTGAGGAAGCATTCAGCACGGTACCCTGTATGTAATCGGGACATAAGAGATGGCAGCATTTGTAATATTGCTTTCACCTGGTTCAGAGATTCTGAAGGTTTCCTTCATGACCCACGCCTGCAAAGGGCTGGACGCAGGACTCCTTCACCAAATACAAGCTGTGCTTTAGCAGGGTTCCAAAACATAAAGACTTGACACCTCCAGAAGGAGGAAATCCGTAGCTGTGGTGACTCTAGGTTAGTGAAGTTTCTCTCGAGTGTCTCCTGAGCCGCATGTGATGCTGGGCTGCTAAGCCCCACCCACAGCCCCTCGTCAGCTGTTGCCTCACATGGTCAACTCTGAGTCCCACAGACACGGTCTCATTCACCTTCACGTTGCACTCATTTCCGTGCTGTTTTGGGAAGCTTTACCCCGGGCACTTCCTGACTGAACTGCTGCCACTGCCAGAGAAACAGGTCATGGTGCTACGACTCACGAAGCTACAGGCTGCCTGGTAAATTCCACAGGCAATCTTGATCTAGCACGCAGAGCCCAAGGCTAGGCCAGTGGTCACAACCTTGGCTCCATGTCGGCACCCCTGGGAGGTTTCAAACAGGACCAATCCTGCGGTTCCAACCCCAGAACAAAGAAATCACAGTCTCAGATCAGAGTCTCGGACAAAGTCTTCCAGTGATTCCAATGTGCAACTGAGCTGAGAATTCCTGACCTGTGCGAGTCCAAGAGCACCCACTGAGCCAGCGCCGGGGACCCATTGTAAACCCTGAAAGAAGCCCCCAAAATGGAACACACTGCCCTTCATGTTTTCCCCTCTGGAGATTTTTTTTTCCCCCCAAATTCCTGAACCAAGCTTTGCTGAGCGATGACTAACATACAGCAGATGGCAGCTGCCCCCGTGCAACCACCGACAAACCAAGGTCAGAACATCCGCCTCGCCCAGAAAGCTCCCCGTGCACCCCTGCCACCTCCGCGGCTCACCCCCAGCTCTTGCCAGCTGCGCAGGGGCCTCACGCCACTTACTAAGCCTCCCCGCTTCGTTCGCTTTTTTTTAAGTGGTTGCTTTGGGTTTTAGAGGATGCATCCTTGACTGCTCCCTACAAACATATTACACTGCTTCCTACACGATGTTGGGAGTCTCACAACCGCACCCCCCCACTTGGCATTGGGGCAACCTGCTCACATATGTTTACTTCTATACACATGATAACCCCCCGAATACACTGCTATTATGATCGAGTCAAAGAGCAAGTACCTTTTAAGTAAATCTAAGAGTGAGGATAAAGGTATTTTGTTTTTAGCCCCATACTGAACTATTTCAGCGCTTTCAATTCTTTACGGTCAGGTCTCCATCCGGCTCCACTCTCCTTTGCTTGATACAACTTCCTCAACACCCCGCCAGGCACAGTTGAGCCAACAGCAATTTCTCTTGTCTGTCTGGAAATGTCTTTATTCTACTTTCATCGGTGAGGGATATTTTAGCTGGATATAGAATTCCAGACTGACAGTTTTCGCATTTTAGAGATGCTACTCCACTGACTCCTGTTTTGCATCGCTGCTCAGGAGAAGCCCGCTAGCACAAGTGTCTCTGTTCTTGACCAGCCGGCAAGAGCCAGTGCGGCGGTGTCAAGTAGCAGCACCGCAGAAAGATGAACCAAAGCCAAAGGGAGTTCTTCGCAAACACTCAAAAAATGAAAAAAAAATTGCAGGAAGACTGACGAAGGAAGAAAAGAGAGACATCGACTTAAACAGAACAGAATGAAAAGAGATAAATAGCTATAGAAAATGTAGATGCAAATAAAATATTATGAATTTTATGAAAAAAGCTAGAAATCTAGGTATAATGGATATTTCTGAGGAAAGTAGAAGTCACCAGGATTGACACAATAAATAAAAATCTTGAATAGAATAATTAAAATACTTAAATTATTTAAAGATATGAAAATAACCAAGACTCACTGACAAAAACATTCAATGACCCAACGGCTCTCCAAGTGAGTGACACCAAAGTTTTCAGAACCACATAATCTACAATGTATATAAGTTGTTCCAAAACAACAGGACAAGAAGGCTTCCCGACTCATCTTAGAAGGCTACTCTGAGTTGGTCCAAAAGCCAGCATAAGACAGACAGGGATAGGAAATTAGAGCCCTATTTAAGTATGAACATACACCCCCTCCCACCCCCCCACATAAAAATTCTGCAAATAGTATCAAATGAACTAAATTAAACATGCTACAAAAATTCACCACGATCCTCTAGCACTGACCAGAAAATCTACAGTGTAATCATCCTTGTTAATGTACTAAGAATTACCTCAAAATCACAGAAAAAGCATCTGGTCATGGTTAGCACTTATTTGTGATTTTTTTTTTTTTAATTCTCAGAAAACTGGAGAACTTTTCTAACTCAAAAAAGGCTATGTGCCAGAAACCTGTAGTATCATACAGGCTAAGAGAAAATGTAGGTAGATCCCAAGACCAGAAAAAAACATAAGGAGACGGTCTTCTTATTCAGATACAGAAAAATAAACTCAGCGAAATACTGCGACTTAAAAAGGTCTTTGTTTGGAGCAGTCTGACTCTGGAAATCAGAGGAGCCAGACTGGTGTGAACGGTGATCAGTCTTACTGTCAGAAAGGAAGCTGCGGAAGAACACAAACAGAAGAAAGCAATCGGGCTGATTCAAGTCAAGGAAGAATGATTTTTTTTTTTTTTTTTTTTTAGGAGTAGAGTTGAAATCTTAAGAGGATCGATTTCCCAGATATAAAGTGGAAAATAATTATCTAGAGGGCCAGGATAAAAAGATCTAAAGGGACATGAAAATACACCCAGTCCTGACGGCTCTCCAAAATGGGGTAGATGTTTTAGTTGTTACTGGAACAGAAACTGGACTCGGGCCCCACACAACCCAGGATAGGAAGGGAACCATGGGCTTGGCTCACTGGAACTGCTCACAGGAGCAGGATCCAAGAAATGAGTGAGGAGAGAACCCCTAAATGTCACCAGGCCACCGTCACAGACTCACGGAAGTCCCAGAGACGCAGAAATGGGGCCTTTCTGTGTCAAGGCTCTCCCCTGGACACAGCAGACTTTCTGCTGAGACTATTAAGTGCTGGTTTCTGGTTTTCATGCTTTTGCTTGGGAGAACCCCGAGCAGACTGGGCACTGGCTTGTCGAACTTCGGTGTGTGAAGGCCAGTGCTTTGATAAACCTCTGTCCTGTCAACTTTCCTCAATTTTAAGAAGTGAGGCATGTCAGAGATTTGGTATCGGGGTTTGTGAACCTGTGGGACACCAACCTGGCCCGCAGAAGGTAAAGGAGTCCTGACCCCAGGAAGGCATGGGGAACCCCTCCAAGCAGGATTACAGGGAATTAGAAATCAGAGAGGATACATTTAAAATTTCAATCTCTTTGAATTTTAACTCATATGGGCAGAGAATCTGACTTTAATGTCTTAGACCTTAATTTAAAATGGAATGTAATCTTTTTGGATTTTAATATCTCCCCGGGAATTTGATAATGAGATAGAATTAATATTCAAATTTAGAGTATCTCTTGTGGGCATTTTATTATTACACTGAATTTAGTCTCTTAATATACAATGAATTCTCTGCCTTGAGGTCAAAGTGACTTTGGAGTTAATTTAATTCATGGGTTGGTGTGACCCACTTAAGAGTCTTCTGGGGGCAAAATCTCCGCTCCCCACCAGTGGTCCAGGAGAAAGAAAGGAGCACGGCTGGTAGAAGCAGCCAGCGTGCCTTCATAATAAAGGTGAGAGCAGAATGGTCCTGACAACGAAGCTTCCCTCCGAAGAAGGGACACACTTGTGGCCCGATGCCTTAGCAGAACAAAAACAAAACCCAGAAAAAGTGCTGAGAGGGGCAGACATCTGCCCTCTTTACACTGTAGAGACAGCTGTGCTAATGTAACATCTGAAGGCCTCTCCGGGTCTTTTACCAGCTCCTTCCCAGGGTGGGGCGGCGGTGGCAGTCAGACTCGCGAGGCTGTGTCTGTGAAGTCCATGGTGCACGTATTCGTTTGTTTGTCTGACTCTTTCATTAGACTCTGGGGTCTGCAGCTACGTGAAGCATGCTTCCTTTATTCTTGCATCCTGTGCTCTGCCCTCAGTAACTGGTTGCTGAAAACAGACAGGACGTGAAGCAGGTAAAACCGCTCTGATGACCGACCCCAAGCACACACCCACGAGTATCTAGGTAACAAAGTCCTTGGGCTCGTGCAACTTAGCTGGGGGGAGTGCGGGACGCCTCCAGGAGAAGGCATGAGCAAGAAATCAGTAAGCAAATAAAAACATATTACAGATCGTGATAATTCCTCTAAAGGGAATAAACAGAATGATCAACTAGAGGGTGATAAGGGAGGCTCTCTTTCACACTGGGCGGTGAGGTCATACTTCTCTACAAAATGGTGACATTTGAACGAAGACCCAGCATGAAAATGGGGCAAGCACTCAAAGATCTAGAGGGAACCCAAATTGCTGAGGGAGGGGGGCTAGAAGTACAGACTTACGGGTGAAAAGAACTGAGCACACCTGGGGTACGGAAAGGAAAGGAGCACGGCTTGTGCAGGGAGCAGCGTAAAATGGTAGGGGACAAGGGCGCTGAAGGAAGGAGCCAGAGCTTATGGGGTTCCCTGGAGCCCCGCAGCCAGAGCATCACCTGGGCTTGTTCTTCAGAAATGCGAATCCCGAGCCAACCCCAAACCTCCGGAATCTGAACCTCTGGGGCTGGGCCCAGCAGAAAGCTGTTGAACGGGTCTTCAGATGATCATGATGCTTGCTGAATCTTAAAAACCGCTGGTACAGGGCAGTGGTTCTCAATCCTTCCTGTGAATCCGAATCACTTGGGGAGCTTTTAAAAGTGATGCCTTGATCCCATCACACAACGACTTCGCCTGAATCTTGGGGGTGATGGTCCGGGCATACGTACATACGTGCATGCTGTGTTTAGAAGCCCCCAGGTGATTCAGCTTCCTAGAACACAGTCCTGAAGGTCAGGGAAATCATTTGCATCTTTTTTTGTCCTAAGTGTAAAAGGAGTGATGGAAGATTTTGTGCCGGTGAATGAAATGATCCAGTGTGGATTTTCGAAGAGAGGACGGCAGGCTGCCGTGTACAGATGAGGAAGAGCATTCTCGGAAGGCCCGTTGGGAAGCGCTCACTGCAGCAGGTGAGTGGAAAGCAGGAGCACCGGGGGTAAAAGCGGCAGCTGATGGGAGACAGATCCGACAGGGATCGGCCTTCTAGAGCCGTGGTGGTAAAGAGAAAGGAGGACTGGTTTCATTTACTGAGATATGGAGGAGCTCGGAGACTTCCGAGTGAACACCAGCAGTTTCGTCTTCTGTATTTCCTTTATGGAGAGTGTGAGCTGCCGCGTCTCCCAGCACGGACACCAAGGGACAGGTCTGGGCTCGAGAGGGACACGGGGTCATCTGCACACAGACAGACGGTCTTTAAAGCCGGGGACTAAGGGCCTGTGGCTGCAGACAGTGAAGGGCTCAGGACCAAGTCCTGAAGCATTCGGACATTTAGGGGTCTCAGGAGGAGATTTCTGTGCTCCTTCTCCAGCCTCAGCATGGTCACCAAGTACGGTTTCATCAAAAGGTCTGAATAATCCAACACTAGATACCACAGGGAAATGTAAGCACTTTCTCATGGGTAAATTTGTAAGAAGTATCAATTTTTTTCCCTGGAAGGTGATAATCAATAACTAAAAATCCACAGGGACAAGATTTTCTTTAAAAGTTACAGTGACCATCAGATTATTTGTCCACCGATCATTTTTCAGGGTGACTTTTAAGAAGCTGACTTCTAAACCAAATCATGTGGGTTGTATATTTCCTCCCTTGTTCAGATTATAGGAATAATACATATGCACATACATACCTCACTAAATTGAATAAAAAATATTTTAATTCCAACCGACTACTTCTCTGCCAGCCTAGTCCTCAAGAGGAACAGAGGCAAACTCAATGGGAAATTCAATGTGAAGACGACTGGTTCCTGATCAGTAAGTCTACTGCACGCCCAAGGTTAAAAAAAAAAAGCCAGTCCTGGAAGTGGAGGCTGGAAGGTGGGAGCGAAATAACCAGTGGGCTCCCCAGACCCTGAGCCCCTCTGCCCCCTCTGCGTGAGGGCAAACAGAGCAAGGAGGAGTCAAGCAGGAGGGCAGAAGGAAAATGGTCAGTTTCAGGGCCAGCGAGAACGAGAGTTCATTTCAGCTCGCGATCACCGCCCTGAAGTCTCACCCCAACCCAGGCTGACATCCGAGGATCTCACCCCTTCCCCGAGGTGGGGACAGATCCCATCCATGAACGTGTTCCTGTACTGACAGGCTTTTCTGTTCACACATATATATTATAGACATTTATGTTTAAAAGCGAAGATCATCTTTATATAGACGCTGTTCTGTGTCTTTCCTAATGAAAATTGTTTGAAAATGTGATTTTTAAAATGGTGCGTACCATTCCATTATGACCGTCTGCCATCATTGATGTCACCTCCCTGTTCAGGATACTTGAGTGATTTCTAAGCTTTTACCAACAATATAATGAACGTCCATGTATCAATATTTTTAACGACATCACCGATTATCTCCTTTGGAAAAATTTCCCAAGGAAAAACTATTGGAAGAAAAATATAATCACCTTTAAATCTCTCTGATATACGTTGCCAAACTGTGCCCCAAAAGGGTCTTTCCACTTCATATCACCCTCGTCCTTGACATCACTGAGTCCTTACTGACAGTAAACAATTTTTTCCAAAGTTGCTTTTCTTGAACAGAGAAAATTTTTTTACTTTCTAGCTTCACTCTTTTTATTATTATTATCGTTGCTGTTGCTGTGATTAGAAAGGCTGAGCTTTTTCCACCTAAGTTTTGTGAAGGTTTTGCGAAGCGAAGGTTTTGCGAAACAAAGGTTTTAGGAGGTACAGGCCTGCAATAGTGAAGTTTTGTGGACCCGCTGAAACACGCAGAGTGGGTTCCGGAACCCAAGTTGGGAAGAACCCACAGGACTTGGAGCGCGTGAGCAAATGGACACGCAAGAGAGACAGTCACCATGAGACAAGCCTCAGCCCAGCGTCCCACAGGGGCCTGGGCCACCGCAGAGCCTCAGCTCGAACATCGACAAAGGGCGGGTGGCACCAACGGCAGAGCCATGGCCGGGCCCAGGAGCGACGGGGACTCCTTCAGAGACTGTACCCCACAGGCGAGCCTGGCCAAGACGCCCCAAGGCAGAGCACGCTGGGAAAGAAGAGCACGTGGAAGGGAAGCCGGGGACTGGCCAGGGGGCCGGGCCCACCCGGAAGGAAGAGGAGTCAGAGAGAAGACGGGTGGGTACTCCAGCTCCACCGCAACACTCAACAGTGCGACCCCGCAAGGTTCTGACAGAGCTCATGGAATCACAAAGAAGCGTTTTAAGAAGAGCAACGCTGAGACTCTTCAAGTTCTCCCCAAGTACAAAGGACAATGTGATTAATAAAAATATTTTTTATGTTCGACTACCAAATTCCCGGAAAATTAACAACTAACTTTTCTTTAGCCGACATCTGCATCTGAAGTTAGTGCGAGTTTCTCATGAACTCGACACTCGGCAGACACGATCTTGGCTTATGAAGAATGAATGACATGAGCCGGGTTTAAAGCAGGTTATTGCGTTCTGCTTACAAGGCGGCAAAAAACAGTAGTCGTTTTTAAGTGCGATGGGAACAGATTACACATGGTAAAGTTATTGCCTGGCCACAAGATGTACGTGCTTCCAGAAACCTCAGGGTGGGATGTCCGGGGAGGTGTTTTCAACTACTCTGGAATGCAAAACATACTCAAGTGTTTGATCTGAGGGGGGGCCGGGGATGGATGACAACGGGGTCCAGAGGCTGCCAAGACCCCTTCTGGGCACTGTTCCTGACGCCAGGTTCCCCACTTCTTCAGCATTCTATGTAACAAGGGGCGAGCCACAGGAACTCAGCTGAGTCACCTTGGGCTCCTCTGAAAACCACGCAGAAAGCTCGATGGCCACAGCACAGGGTGTCACTTACCTGGGGGGGGCGGGGGGAGAAAAGGAAATGTCTTGCGCAATACCTGCCTTCCAGAAAGCGTTCAGTAAAACGGCAGATAGTAACATAATCTTCTTTATTTGTCCTTCTACTTAGGGCATTTTTGTTGCATTCTTTGCAAAGAACGTTAAACTAGCAGAATTAAAAGGAAAGAAGCTTGGGCACAGGGTTATTTTGCCACTCTAGCCATTTCTTGAAGACCGCTTCAGCTACGAAACGTTGAAAGCTGACCAGCAAAGTAGTTGGAGAGCTAGATGAAAGACCTCTGTTTTCCAGCAGAAACAGGGGGAAAGTATGAATCAAGACGTGAACTGATCTCGGTCAGATGTTCTCGAGTGCGCGTGACTTAAAGCTCCACTTCACTCAGTGGCCTCCTTAAAGCACCACGAGATATGGCTTGAGCAAGCAGGAAGACCAGAAAAGGGATCGGTAAACCATATCAGCCGCAGAGAAAACAAAGCAGCTCAGGAAAGTCCTGCTGGGACGTCTGAGCTATCACGCACAGCTAAGTTTAGAACAAAAATAACCCATACAGCCAGTTTTTTAAAATATGCATTCCACCTCTGCTTCTTGGGATGTGATTCCCAGCCCTATCACACCATCCACGGTGTCACACTTCAGTGCCTGAACAAACAGAGATCGGTGCGGAACACATTCGGTCTTTAATTTTTAACCCACGGACAGAGTCTCTGCTGCTCGCTGTGACACGACGAGCTCCCTGCCACTAATAAATAAAGCCTTGGAAACGATGTATCCACTTGCCTGTGGTGTTAAAAAAAATAAAAAAAGGGAAGAAGGACATGCTGAGCTCAGCGCCACGGTGACAGGAACATTAGAGCACCACCTTTGGGTCCCTTCCCAAGGACTGATCTGTCTGCGGACACCTTACAAATATCCACTCACCTGACAAAATGTGAAAATAAAGCCATTCCGTGACAGACCCTACGGTGGGGGCCCATGGGTGAATGAGGCACATCTACCACTCTTACCCAGTCGGGGTGGGGTGAGGATAAGGGAGCAGGGAAGGCCCCAGAGACGAGAGGAACGTGTCATTCACACCAGAGCTGGAGGGAACACAACACACCGCAGGGACACAGAAGAGGAGCTGGGTGGGGCCAATCAGAGAAGCCTTGAAGGCCAAGCTCGTGAATTTCCCTGTGATCCTGAAGGCAACAGAAAAGACTGTGCATAGAGATTTGTGTTTTAGAACACATATATATTTTATTTTAAAATTTAATTTCCTACGGTGAAGTGTATAAATCTGAAGTGTACAACTTGTAGACGTTTTATATACGTATACCCATGTGCAACTATTACTCAGATCAAGACAAAGAACATTCCAGCACCCAGAGGCTCCCTGGGTCCCCCACCAGCTGATAACCCCACAGAGCAACTAGGATTCTACCTCTACCATCTCAGATTATTTCTGCCTGTTCTAGAATTTGGGTAAACGGAGCTGTACAGTTTGCACTCGCTTGTGTGGGTTTTTGTTTTTTTTTTCTTTGCTAAACATGTGGCTACAAATCACAGGAGCTTGTCCTTTCTCATTGCTGTGTATTATTCCACTGTATGAACATACCAGGCTGTGCTTTTATCCATTCTGTCAGCGATGGACATTTGGGTGTTCTCCAGCGTGGGGCTCTTATGGGTAAGGCTGCCATGAACATTCATGCACATGATTTCTGGTGGAAATAAGCAATCATTTCTAGGGCACATACCCAGGTAATTGCTGGTTTAGGAAAACAAATTATTTAACACAAAGACTACCTTATTATGCTTTTGTTGAAATGCTGGTTGATGTAACCTAGACTAAGATAAGGCAAGCAGGTCTTACTCATTAATAATAAAAGACTGAAAACAAGATCCTTTCTTGTTTTAATAGGATAGATGGGTTGATGAGATCATAGACATTTCTAGAGAGGTGGGTCGCTTGCCATCCACGAGCTAAGTGAAGGAAACATGACCAGTCTCAACCCTCCTGAATCTGTAGGCTTTTTGTCAAAATTGGGTAACTGTTCCTTTGACCCTGTTTCCAGCCCACCCTTTCTTCTCTCCCTCTGGGACTCTGATGACAGAATCTTAGACCATATATTAGAACCCTACATGTCCCGGAGGCTCCAGCAATTTTTTCCCCGTCTATTTTCTTTCTGTTGCTCAGACTGGATCATTTTTATTTTATCCTCAAGTTCACGTATTTTCTCCTCTGTCATCTCCATTGTGTGCCAAGCCTGCCCACTGGGTTTTTACATTTTATTTCAGGTTACTGTATTTCTCATTCCTAAAATTTTCATTTGGCTTTTCTTCCCCTCTCCTGTTTCTTTCTTTTCTTTCTTTCTTTCTTTTTTTTTTTTTTTTGAAGATGTTATTTATTTGACAGAGAGAGAGAGATCACAAGTAGGCAGAGAGGCAGGCAGAGGGAGAGGGGGAAGCAGGCTTCCTGCTGAGCAGGGACCCCGATGAGGGGCTCGATCCCAGGACCCTGGGATCATGACCTGAGCT
The DNA here is from genome assembly GCA_002007465.1 of Ailurus styani. NCBI lineage: Eukaryota > Metazoa > Chordata > Mammalia > Carnivora > Ailuridae > Ailurus > Ailurus styani. Next base: position 4,245,925 of record LNAC01000097.1, on the reverse strand, counting down.
GAAGGCAGAGGCTTAACCCGCTGAGCCACCCAGGCGCCCCACATCTCCTGTTTCTTGGCGGAGATGTCCTATTTCTTCCTTCGCTTCAAGTTCCTAACTGCTCACTGAAGCACTTTTATGAATGTTGCTTTACAATCCTTGTCAGATAATTCCAACATCTATGTCATCGAGGTGTGGTATCTCTTGATTGCCTCTTCTCATTCAGGTTGAGATTTGCCTGGCTCTTGGCGTTATGCGTGATTTTTACATGTACCGCAGACATTTCGGGTGTAACGTTACAAGACCGTGAATCTTGAGCAGGTATCCCCGTGTTCGTGGCCTCTTCTAACACCATGATGGTGGGGGCAAGGGGCAGCATCTGCTACTACCGGGGGGTGGGGTGGTCAAAGTCCAGGCTCCCACTTGCTGGATCTCTCCTGACAGTGGAGGCGTGGTGGGGCATTGGGGTCCTGCCTCCTTACTGCTCTAGATGTCTCTGCTTCCTGACCAGGGTGGAGTGCCGGTGCCCCACGTGGCCTCCACCAACAGCACAGCTGGGCCGGGGAGGAAGCATGCCCGTTACTGCTGAGCATGGATGAAAGTCCCGGCTCCCCACCCAGTCTTCCTGGACTCCACCAGTGGGGGGATGGGCACCGCCTCCATCCAGGTGAAGGGAGAAGTCCAGGCTCCCCACCGCCTTCGCTGATGAGCGTGGGGCTACATGTTTTTCCACCGTGTCTGTCTGAACAGGGCAGTGATCGCTGAAAGTTTGCTTTGCGAAAGTGCCCCTTTCTTGGTCCTTTGGCAAGAGAGAGCAAGCTTCTCTTGGAGGGTTTTTGTCTGCACCCACTGGTGTCTCTGGACAGAGCCCTTCTCTCTAACACCCAGCCTGAGACACTAGGGGCAAAAGGAAAACCCAGGGAACATAGACTTGGGCTCTTCCTGGAGTCCCGAGGTCCCCAGACAGCCTGCTTTCTCCTCCCACCTCCCCAAAGGGTCCTTTGTTCACGTGTGACGTGCAGGGATTCTAGCTGTGCTTAGCGAGAGCAACAGAGAGAAAGGCATCTAGGCCACCGGGACCTGAACTGGAGGTTTGAGTCCCAGTGCAGGTGTCTTCAAGGTGCAAGGACTTCCATTAGGAGATAAAGAAGGAAGTCGGATCCGGGTCTGGATTTTGAAAAGATTGGGATGCATGAGTGTACACAAAAATAAGTGCAGATGCAACTCACTAAGGCTCTGTGTTCACGTTACACGGTCCATCCCGAAACTCCCACGGAGCCTCTGAGGCTTCCGTCCCACTTTCTGAGGGGGAAGGAGGCTCACACAGGGCACTCCCAGTCCACAGCCGGCCCGGGGTTTGGACCTTGAGCTACCGGCTCGAGAACCACACTGCAGAAAGCCTTTCGCCATGAGCCACCCTCCTGAACGGGCAGGAAGGAGGCCCCGACGCACGCTCGGCTGTCTACAAACACGCCACGAACACAGCCAACAACCAGCAGCTGAAAATGATACACGCTTCCCTTTTATCTTTGTAATTCCTCTTTTTAAAAATGGTAACAGCCCAAACTTTGATAGTGCTGTACGTTCAGAGCTCACAGCTATGATCCCACGAACCCTCTTAATCCTATGAGGTGGGTAACCTCTTTTTTGGTTTCATTAAGTTCCTTATTTTAATTCCAGTGTAGCTAACATACAGTGTAATATTAGTTTCGGGTGAATAATGTGGGGATTCGACAATTCTATATGTTACTTGGCACTTGTTGTGGTAAGTGTATCTTTAACTCCCATCACCTATATCCCCCACCCACCTGCCCTCTGGTAACCATCAGTTTGTTCTCTATACTTCGCCGTCTGTTTCTTTTTTTTTTTTTTAAAGATTTTATTTATTTATTTCACAGAGGGAGAGAGATCACAAGGAGGCAGAGAGGCAGGCAGAGAGAGAGAGGGGGAAGCAGGCTCCCCGCTGAGCAGGGAGCCCGATGCGGGCCTCAATCCCAGGACCCTGAGATCATGACCTGAGCCGAAAGCAGAGGCTTTAACCCACTGAGCCACCCAGGCGCCCTCGCCGTCTGTTTCTTGATGTGTCTCTCTCTTTTCTCCTTTGTTCATTTGTTTTTTTCCCTTAAATTCCATATATGAATGAAATCATACGGTACGTCTCCCTCTGACTGACTGACTGCACTTATTTCACTTAGCATTTCTCTAGCCCCATCCTTGCTGTTGCAAATGGCAAGATTCCTTTCTTCTTCAGAGCTGAATAATATTCTGCTGAACATCTATACCACATCTTCTTTATCCATTCATCTATCAATGCACACTTGGGCAACTTCCATAATTTGGCTACTGTAGATAATGTTGCAAGAAACATCGGGGTGCATGTATCTCTTTGAGTTAGTACTTTTGTATTCTTTGGGTAAATACCCAGTAGTGCGATTGCTGGGTCATAGAGTAGCTCTATTTTTAACTTTTTGAGGAACCTCCATACTGTTTTCCACAGTGGCTGCACCAGTTTGCATTCCCACCAACAGTGCACGAGGGCTCCTTTTTCTCCACATCCTCACCAACACTGTTATTTCTTGTGTTTTTGATCTTAGCCATTCGGACAGGCGTGAGGTCATATCTCACTGTAATTTGTATTTCCCTGATGATGAGTGATGTGGAGCCTCTTTTCATGTGCCTTTTGGCTATCTAATTGCTTTCTCTGGAGAAATGTCTGTTCATGCCTTCTGCCCATTTTTTAATTAGATTATTTGTTTTTTGGGTGTTGAGTTTTATCAGTTCTTTACATATTTTAGATTCTAATCCTTTATCGGATATGCCATTTGCAAATATTTTCCCCACACCCCCATCTGTGCTCCCTTTGCCATGTGGGAGCTTTTTATTTTGAGGTCGTCCCATTAGTTTGTTTTTGCTCTTAATTCTCTTGCCTCAGGAGACATATCTAGAAAAATGTTACTACAGCTGACGTCAGAGACATGACTGCTTTTTCTCTATTCCAGGATTTTTATGGTTTCAGGTTTCACATTCACGTCTTCAGTCCATTTTGAGTTTATTTTCGTGTATGGCGCAAGGAAGTGGCCCAGTTTCATTCTTTTGCATGTTGTCCAATTTTCCCAACACTATTTGTTGAAGAGAATGTCTTTTTCCCGTTGCATATTCTTGCCTCCTTTGTCGAAGATTGATTGACCATATAATTGTGGGTTTATTTCTGTGTTTTCTATTCTGTTCCACTGATCTATGTGTGCATTTTTATGCCGGTACTATACTATTTTGAGTATTACAGTGTTGTGATGTAGCTTGAAGTCTGGAATTGTGATGCTTCCACTTTGCTTTCTTTTCACGATTGCTTTGGCTATGAGGGTTTTTTCTGTGGTTCCACGCAAATTTTAGTTGTTTTGGTCCTACTTCTGTGGAAAATGCTGTTGGTATTTTGATAGAGATTGTACTAAATGTGTAAACTGCTTTGGGTAGTATGGACATTTTAACAATATTTGTTCTTCCAATCCATGAGTATGGAATGTTTTTCCATTTCTTTGTGTCCTCTTCAATTTCTTTCATCAGTGTTTTATAGTTTTCAGAATACAGGTCATTCACCTCTTTGGTTAGGTTTATTCCTAGGTATTTTATAATTTTTGGTGCAATTGTAAATGGGATTGTTTTCTTAATTTTTTTCTTCTGCTTCATTATTAGCACGTAGAAATGCAACGATTTCTGTATATTGATTTTGTATCCTGTGACCTTACTGAATTCATTTACCAGTTCTAGTAATTTTCTGATAGTCTTCAGGGTTTTCTATATATAGTATCAGGTCATCTTCAAATAGTGAAAGTTTAATTCTTCCTTACCAATTTGAATGCTTTCCATTTCTTTTTCTTATCTGATTGCTGTGGCTAGGATTTCCAGTACTATGTTGAATAAAAGTGGTGAGAGTGAACATCCTTGTCTTATTCCTGACCTTAGGGGAAAAAGTCTCAGTCTTTCCCCATTGAGTATGAAGTTAGCTATGGGTTTTTCATATATGGCCTTTACTATGTCAATGTATGTTCCCTCTACGCCTACTTTGTTGAGGGTTTTTATCATGAATGGATGTTGTACTTCTGTGTCTATTGAAATCATCATATGGTTTTTATCCCTTCTCCTATTGATGTGATATATCACGTTGACTTTATAATTCTTCCAAATTTCATGAATTTGGAATATGGTAGATATTAAGTCATTGATAATATTAACCTTATATTTTTAAGGGCAATGTCTCCCAGTAAAATCACTTGAGTATATTTTTCCACTTTACTTCTTCATTGAGCACTGATTTTTTTTTTACGACATATTACTAATCACGAAATATCCTAAAAACTAAAGTTCCAGAAGAATGACACATTTTCAAATAAAGTACAAATGGTTTTTTCTTTGTATTTTTCTAAAAGCATATGTGAATTTTATTTAATCTCTGCCAGATCACAACCCATGAATTGTAGATTTAATTTTCACATCTGTAATTATACAGAGTAATCCTGAATTGGTTAAATCACACATAGAAACTTTTAGGTGTAAACATTTCCTACAGAGTTATTTGCCAAAGGGAGAAGGCTATAGGAAAAAGGATACAGCGTAACACAGAAAAATGAGAGAGATGCCCACTGGGAACCTGAAATCTCAGCCACTTGCTGCAACGGCAAGTCTAGTCTTTGAAGCCTTCCAACCACACAGGTTTTCCTCCTTTCAAGACAGGCCTCTTCCTTCCCATCCATCTTCAGTCTTGTGAATTGTATTCTGGAATCTCAGAATGTCAGAACTAGAAAGTGCCTCAGGTAACTATGTGGTCCATCCCAGGAATCATCCTGATTAAGAAGATGAGGAAATCGACAACATCTCAGGAAGACTAGGGCCCTGTCACTCTGATACCCTACATCCTTGACTTAGAACGACAAAGAACCAAAGGTGTCACATCATTATGTAAAGAAAAAGTGGCAGATCTAGCAGAAGAGAAAAATAGTACAAAGCTCTCCACTTCGGGAAATCTGGTCAAAGAGAAAATCTACAAATTACATAATTAGAGCTTCTGAGAAGGACTCGGAAAAACATGGTCCAATCTCCTTACTTATTTTAGAAATGAAAAAATGAGCAAAATGAAGTTATTTTCCCCAAGTCAGGAGCTTCTAGATCCTTTGACATTATGTATTCGTTCCACTCACCAATGAACTCTACCCTACTCCCTATACCTGTCCAAATACCAAAATGTAAAATAATCAGGTCCTAGGACCTTGTGCATAAACACCAACTTAATTAGATTATCAGTATTTAATGTATATAAAGAAACTAGCATTGATCTTATGTTTTCAAATATTAATCTTCCTCCTAAAAACAAAATCACCACTTCAACAAATATTAATTAGCCTTTCGGCTGATCCTTACATTCCTTAGTACTCTTTCTTCCTGCTCTTAATTGGATTCGAAGAACCTCAGAAGTCCAAGGAATCTGATGTCTAATGAGAATTTAAAATACGGAAAGAGTAGGGGCACCTGGGTGACTCAGTCATTAGCGCCTGCCTTCGGCTCAGGTCATGATCTCGGGATCCTGGGATCGAGTCCCACATCGGGCTCCCTGCTCGGCGGGAGGCTGCTTCCCTCCTCCACCCCCCTGCTTGTGTTCTTGCTCTCGCTATCTCTCTCTCTGTCAAATAAATAAAGTCTTTAAAAAAATAAAATTAAACATGGAATGAACATAAAATGCTAGATAGAGTTAGCTCCAAGTTCTGCAGGCGAACACAGAAGGGACTGGTGGTATCAGATCTTCTACTTTTCCTGCTCTGATCTTGTGCAACTGAGCATCCCACTGTACCAAGAGCAATCTGTGATTTCACACTGCTCTGAGCTGGAAGGACACAGTGACACTATTTTACTTACACGCGGTTCCTATGAGCCTTTCCCTCTCTTGATGAAGCTAATTGCCCCTTATTGTTTCAGTTCTTTCAGTAAAAAACCTTGCAGACAGTAAACATGGAATTATAAGGGTTGCAACATTGAATTGAGTTTCTACTCTGTTTTACACATTAACAACCCTATAGTTAGCATAATAATAATAGCTAACATCATAGGGTATGTATTCTACTTATGATCACCTATGCCCAGGAATGTTCTAAATGCGCTTTTACAAGTATTAATTCATTAAACCCTCCCTGTGCAATATGCACTATTATTATCCTCATTGAACACATTTCACTGGAATGTAAGCCCCACGAGAGCAGGTACCGTGTCTCTTCTTCCCTGCTGCACTTCCTCAGCCCACAACAGCACTCGACACATGGCAAGCCCGTAACATTCACTGAACGAACAGATAAACGACATTCACAGAGGAAGAATTAAGGTACGAAGAGGTCACAGAACATGATCGAGGTCACACAGTGACTGAGTGGCACAGCTGAGACTCAAACCACTGTTTTTGGATCGCATTATATCAGGAAGCAGCAAACTTTTTCTGTAAAGAGCCAGCAAATAAACAGTTTAGGCTCCGCAAACCATTCGGGGGCCCGTCACACCTACTCAACCATGTTGGAATAACGTGTTAACAGTCACAGACAGACAATACTAAAGGAATGGACATGGCTGTGTCTCGATAAAACTTTATTTATAACAAGAGGCCAGGAGGCTGTAGTTTGCCAACCTCTGCATTAAATCCTCACAACCATCAAGCAAAGTAGATGAATGGGAACCATCAAACCTCCCCGTCTCTATGCAGATCTACCGTACACTCAAAATTGGCTTTTGCACTTTTATGCTATAAACCAGAGCCTCAACTCTCTTTTCCATCTTGAAATGAAACCCTGACCTCAGCAGGCTGCTGGAACTGAAGTAAGAACACAGGCAGGTGTGGAGGGGCGTGGGCAAAGGCACAGATATAGTTAATCCAAAATCTGTTTTCACAAGAAAATCTGACCTTACATCAAGCACCGTGATCTGGAAACAAGGCAAAGACTCCATCTGGAAGACAGGCAGGGCACAGGGTCGGCCACTCCTGTCCTCCTAAGGAGAACAGCCAACCAAAACTAAACACTAACCTGGTTAAACGTGAGGCTGAACATAGCTGAATGCACTAATCATCAGACAGGATAATAAAGGAAAATATGCAAGCTCTCTCCCAACTGTTTACCACTTGTATTTTTCTTGGAACAGAAATGCATTTTATATATTATATGAACCTGTACAAAACACATACCAGGTAAAATATTTGAAAACATACTCTGTATGAGCAGTACTAAAACATGAAATATTCCATAGAGAATTTTGAGTTCACAAAGGTTTAAACACTCACCCGACTCCAGCTATGGTTAACAACTACCTAACGAAACTTCATGCTAACATAACTGCCCTTTATGCTAACTGGATAATCCTGATAATTATAGCCTATTGGGTACGTAGCAAAGTATGACATACTTCTCCTCCATGCTGGCCAATCTCAGGAACTAAGGTATCACTTAGGAGAAACACTGTAAAATTTAAGCAGAAAAAAATCCTAATAAATTAATTTTCAAAACTAAATGAAGCTTTTTGGTTAAGATTACTGTTCATATATTTATAAAATCATTCAAGGACAGTGCTATCCACTTTCTACCTGACATAAATATTACTTGGCTCCAGAAGTTCAACTCAATACAGTCATTTACTGAGAAATTATATGCAAACTGGTATGGGAAAATAAAAAGCTGGGAAAGGCACAGTCCCCCCATCAAGAAATTTTACAAACTCACGTTTACCTCAGGCTCACCGGCACAAAGATGAAGTTAAGTAGAATATAAGTGCTGAAAAACAGTCACGGCAACGGTTTCTATTTTGGGGTGACGTCATATACCAAGAATCACTGGATAGACTTTACGTAAATGCCACCCACCCTGCGAGCTGGAACACAGGCATTATTTTTCTCTATGGAGAAAGCCGGGTTTCAGTTGTCTTGCCCCAAATCACACAACTAGTGAGCCCCTGCCACCTTCAAGTCCGAACGCTCCTTCCACCCCACATTTGAATCCCCTCAAATTCCCCGGGTTCAAGCTCTGAGGTCCGAGAGTGGGTCTCAGGGAGTCCCTGGCCCCTGCCAAGTGTACAGAAAGTGTACGGCTCTGGTGTGTAAACTTTCCAGAAAGGGGTCATTTTTAAAAGAGAAAAGAAATGAAGGATGGTCAGATGCAAGAATCTCACGATCACACCCGGCAAGCAGAGTCAAAGTCTGGCAGAGCCCTTTCAAAAACCTGCTGCTCCCACCTGCCGACAGATACGCTTCCGAACAGAGAGCGATGACCTTTCCTCTCTGCCTGTGAGGACGGAAGGGCTCCCACAGACGCAGCTCTCCCACCAGCGCGGCACGACCCGTCTGCTCACCTTCATCTTGAGACACACACCGGGCCCACGCACGGGTCACAAGGCCCAAGACGAGACACCACCGTGCAATGTTCGGCTCACTGGGGCCCATTTCTGCTCTTCTAGAAAGAGGAAGATCTGTCCTACAATTCTCTGGAGTCTATCTGGAGGGGCCGTCGCCGTGCACCGAGGCCCTGATGGACGGACGGACGGATGGATGGATGGACAGACGGACAGACGGGTGTGCACAGGTCGGGACGGAGCTAGTGGGCTGAGGAGGGGCCACACGGTGGCTCCGCGCTTATGTCCAACAACGAAGGGGGGCTCGTCCCACTTCAGGTGCTGTGAGGGCCTGAATGAGGTGACAGACGCTTCCGTGTCAGTGTCACCACGGAAGACGGTGTGAACCCCGCTTCACGGCCCAAGGTCAGGGAAGAGAGAGGGCGCTGTGCACGCTGCAACGGCCCGAGGCCTCACTCTAACCACATCTTCCTCCGTGGTATTTTAATAAAATGCAAACGCTACCGAGCCACTACTTCTGAATCTCATTCTGCAGGCAAATAAGCAAAGGTCCGAACAGGGTCAAGACAGCCCCATGGGGACGACACGTGAACTTGCAGCCAGAGGTGCACCCCTTCCACAAACCCTCGCAGGGCCTGTGCCCTCCAACTTCAGTCTCATTTCCTGGAATATCTTTACGAAGCCGCCTAACAGACGGAGTGCTCAAACAAACGGTCCTCAGGCTGAGGTCCCCGATGTGAGTGCGGGGACAGGCCACACAGCCCCGTCTCCGGACCAGGGAGCTACTGGTCTTGCTGCCAACTCAACACAGACAGGCATCTCGAGGTCTCCTGTGGGCACACGTGGATCTTTCCCTTGCCCGCTCCACCGCCCTCCTTTTCTAAGGATGGTTAAGGACTGAGGGGCAGGGTTTCTCAGAGGCGGCCCCAGGCCGGAATGCCACCTCTGGGAACGGTGGGGTCCCGATCTGCATGGTCAGTAAGTGCCTCTGGAGATCAGACCCTAGTGTTTTAGGATTACAGGGTGGGGGGGTGTAGGGGAGGGAAAAAAAGGCAGGAAACTACGTTAGTGTAATGTGGCCCACCCCCGAATCCCCATTTCCACTTTGCAAAAACCATTTAAAATCCATTTTCCCTCTTCAAGAACCTGAAGCTGATGACTTCCTGGAACCGGACCCTCTGCTGGCCAGCACGGGTCAGGGCCAGGAGAGCGCAGGTGTCAGGACGGCACCTGGAACTCACAGGACGGGTCTCTTTCAACAAAGCAGCTGTTCTTTCCCTCCGAGGTGGCTCTGGTTTTCACAGGGAAGGGGCTGGAGACCCTGACAGTTCTCCCACTGAGCTTCCTGCTCCCACGCTCTCCCCAGACTGTCTTAACTCCGAAACTGTGACACGTTGGAAGAGAGGCGGGGGCCGCTCTGGACAGGCTCGGCGACGGCTCGCTCCCTCCACCAGGCAAACAGCATGTAGCCAAAGACTCCGCCAGGGAAACTGTCAAGAGAAGGTGGTGGCATACCGTATTACAGGCAGCGGACTGACAAAGGGGTTTCCCAGGGTGTCTGTAAGCACACACATAGACACGCGCACACACACAGACACACACAGACACACACAATGGCTGGAGCTGGAGCACATGGTACAGAACGCCCCTTTCTGTCCAAAAGCCCAGAAGATGCTCGGTTGCCATGGTTTCGCATTTCTTTACAATTCAGTTCCACCGGCCATTCTGTGTACCCAGAAAGCACTGGAATAAGTGAGAACCCTGCACAGGTGATTCCAGACCAGGAAATCTTGACATACAAACAGGCCCGCATATAAACAAACTACTTTTCTCTTGTTCTTCCAACAGTCGGGTCTTCTTCTTTTTTCTTTTTAAACATCATGCCATTTTCCTTCTTTCTTCTGACTTTGTTTTTCCTGTGATTATTTTTTAGTTTTCGCTTCAGTTTTAATAATTCTCCATTCAGTGAAAAGTGATTTCTGTTCCCGCCTAGCACCGTCGGAAAAGAGGGAAGAGACAGACACTGCGGGGTAATCAGAAAAGGCTTAGCAGTGAAAGACGACAAGAAAGGGCAAACACAGGCACACAGACGGAAAAGGAGGGAACTATTTCGCCCTCGTTCACAGAGGATATAACTGTCTATGTACAAAATGCCAGGGAATCTATTTTTAAAACCCCTAGAGTAAGCGAGCTTTAGCAAGGCCACAAGATCCAAGGCCAACACACAAAAAATCAATCGCATTTCATGTATAAGCAATGGACAACCAGAAACTACACTTTTTTTTTTTTAAAAAAAGTCCATTTATAACAGCTCCTCAAAAAGGGAAATATTTAGATAGAAATCTAACAAAGCATATACAGGATCCGAATGCTGGAAACGACAAACCATTGATGAAAGGAATCAAAGAAGAGCTACATAAACAGGTAAACATTCCTTGCTCATAGGCTGGAAGACTCAGTGCATTAATGCCAATTCTCCGCCAAAGCAAGCTGTCGATTTAACTCAATTCCAATCACAATCACAGCAGGGTTCTGTACAGTTACACACAAGCTATACTCTGGAACTTACGTGGATGGGCAAACAAGGCAGAAAAAACGAAGTTGAGCGAATCCCACTACCCAATTTTTAGACTTGACACAAACGTACAGTACTCAAGCCAGTGTGGTGCTGGTGAACAGTCATGAAGACCAGTGGTAGAGAACAGTGTCCAGAGACGGGCCCACACAAATAAGAGCCATCTGATTTCTGACGAAGGTGCAAAAGCCATTCAACAGACAAAGGATAGTCTTTCTGACAAATGGTGCTGAAATAATTGGTCGTCCGTTTGCAAAAAAAGGCAACTTGACCTAAACTTCACATCTGACACAAAGACTAACTCAAATGGAACATAAGATCTAAACATAAAACATAAAGCCAGAAAGCTTTGAGGGAGAAAACATGGGAGAAAGTCTTTGCAACTCGGGATGAGGCGGAGATCTCAGAAGGGTTCTGCAAAGGCATGACCCATATAGAAAACAACACACACACGAAACTTCATCAAAACTGCAAAGCTGTTGCTCTGTCCAAAACACAGCCATGTAATTGAGAAGACAAACTGCAGACTGAGAGAAAATACTGTGGATCACATATCCAACAAAGAACTTGTACCCACACTATATAAAGAACTCTCAAAACTCAACAATAAAACAACTCGGTTAAAAATGGGCAAAGGACTGCACAGACACTTCACCAGAGAATATATACGGATCGTAAATAAGGCCCATGGAAAAATGTTCACCATCATTAGCCATTAGGGAAAAACAAACCCAAAAAAACCCCAAGATCCCACTACACACCTATTAGGATGGTTAAAATAGGGGCGCCTGGGTGGCTCAGTGGGTTAAATGTCTGCCTTTGGCTCAGGTCATGATCTCGGGGTCCTGGGACGGAGCCCCGTGTGCTCAGTGGGGAGCCTGCTTCTTCCTCTCCCTCTCCCCCCCACCCCCGCTTGTGCTCTCTCAAATAAATAAATAAAATCTTAAAAAACAAAAAACAAAAACCAAAAAAAGAATGGTTAAAACAAAAACTAGTGATGACGCCAAGTGTTAACAAGGGTGTGGAGCAACAGGAATTCCACTCTATTGCTGGAAAGGCAAAATGGTGCCACGACTCTGGAAAGTGGCTCAGCGGCTTCTTACAAAACTAACCAGAGACAACCATTCGATCCAGCAGGTCCACTCCTGGGTATCTGGTCTAGAGAAATGAAAACTCAAGCCTAACTCCAAATGCTCACAGCAGCTTGACTTGCGATGGCCAGAAGCTGGAAAGACCCAAACGTGCAACGAGCGGGTGAGGGAGCGGACGTGCACCCACACAGAGTCATACTACTCGGCAGGAACAAGGAATTCACTTCTGATCACTTGGATGACGCTCCAAGACACTAGGATGAGTGAGAGAAGCCAGTCCCAAGATGTTATATGTATACTGAATGATTCCCTTTATATGAAACCTTCAAAGAGATAAAACTAGTGGCAGAAAAGAGATGCCTGGTTGCGGGGGTTATGGTCGGGGAAAGGACATGACACCAGGGGGATTTCTGGGGTGATGGACCTGTTCAATATCCCAACTGGGGCGGTGGTGGTTACACAAATCTACGTACATACACGAAAAATTCAAAGACCTGTATATTTCCCCCAAAAAGTCAATTTTACTATATGATGATTAAAAACAGAAGAAAGAAACTCAAAAGATACGGAGCTCTAAGAGATGAAGGCAGGCGGCTTCTGCACCTTCCCCCGTCTGCCAGCTCCCAGGAGGTGAGCCACATACTCTGGGGCGGCCAGGCTGGAGAAGTCCGTCTGCAGGAGGAAGTCACCACCAGGTCTTCTGGAATCTTCCCTCCCTCTCAGGGCCCTCATGGTAATCATGCAGAAAAGGCTGACCATCCAACATACCTATGTGCTCTAGAAACTTCTTTAATTCTGATGTGAAGAAAGAGAGGGAAAAAGAAAGACGCCCCAGGGAAGACTCCGGAGAAGACAGAGATGTCTGTGGTCTACTCGCCCCGGATGCCCTTCTTCGGAGAGCGGCCAGAGTGGCTGGAATGGGGATCGAGGATCCCAGCAGGAACTGGTGACATTCCTGATGGGGTACAGCCACGAGTGCCCTGAGGACAAGGGGGCCTGAGAGACTGTGGTCCCCCAAAGGTGGTCAGACTCCGTGCCAATGACTGAATGGGAAAGACGCAGCCCGGGGGGCCCAGACAGCTGACCTAGCGCTTTCCCAGGCCGGCTGGAGGCTCTTCTGTATGGGCAGGTTACGGTCTTCTTTTTCCAAGTGAACCGTTTCTGAAAGGCCACACAGGGAGCAGTGGGGGAAGCCGGGGTCATTCCCAGGCCAAGTGATCAAAGCAGACAGCTCACTGGCTAATGAGTCAAAGCAAGGGCCGGAAAGTGTGAGGTTGCTGGATCCTGGCCCCTTGCCCTCCTCATGTCAAGAAGCCCTCTCTGATCCCGGGCTGGGCCTGGCAGCAGTGAGCCCGATGACGGGCCATACTTCATCAGGTGCCTTTCTCCCACGCTCGGCCACCTGCTCTGTGGGGAACCCTCTACCGGGTCCGCTCAAGGGCACTTCACAGCCCCGTCTGGCTACCCTCCAGCTCATTCGCACAGCCCTCGGCAATGATATTTACCTATTTTTTGAGCCGGCCCCACACTCAGAAATACATTTCATATTCAACTCAATCCGCACATGCAAGCTCAACCTCCTACAGAAACATCCAGGTGTGGGGACATCCAGCCACTCGTGGACTCACCACATACTGTCCCCTCTCTTTCTCACGTCATCTGTCCCACCGGGCCCCAGTACTTATTACACCATGTGTCATTCTTGCTAAATAACTCGTGTGAAAAATGAAGCATTTTCTACTCCATCTTATCCTAGCTCATTTAAAAAAAAAAATTCTGGCTGTGAGCAATGAAACTGGTTTAAATCCCATTAATGGGTTGCAATCTACATTTTAAAAAGAATTCTGCTTAAAATGGAATTCAAACAGATCCAGGTTTCGATCCTACTTCGCCATAACTGGTTTGGGCAAATTCCTCCTGTGACTTCGGTTCCTCATCTGAAGGACAGGGTGACACGTCTTGCAGGTACAGAGCAGCACAGGGCCTGGCACACGGCACTCAGGAGGCTGCAGCATCATTAGATGACAAACGCTAAAATCCGCCTCGGGGGTGCTCAGCCTCACCATGTGGGACTCAGCATGCTCAGAGAAACTGCAGCCGGTACCCTTATTTAGACATCTATTTATAGAGCGGCAAAAACACTTTGTGGCAAAGTTTACTTTGTATTTCACCAACATTATCTATACCTCTATACCTTGTGTTCCATCAGAAAACTGTTTGTATTTTTTAAACTTCCTGACACTCTTCCAAGTTTTTACTCAGGATCAGGCTCCCTTACTGTGTACAGGGTCATCATTCAGCAAATATTTTCTGAGTACCTAGCAGGCACTGTGCCAGGTCACTCAGGGAGACGAAATATGGGAGATAGGGCTCCCCGCCGGCAGGTACTCCAAACCAGCTCCGTGGGCCTGTGGACTCAGGTCTTGGTCCACTTTCCTTGACCAAGTCTACTCAAGATTCTTGCTGGCTTTGGCCAAACTGGGACTCACTCTTTTCTTCCTCTGCACCTTTGCTGGTGTAATTCATTCCTGCTGAATATTCCCTTTGCTGCCACACAACTAACTGTTCCCCACCCATCCCTGAGGCCCAGTCCAAGCGATCTCTTCTCTCCCCCACTGGGGTGTCTGTGGCCTTCTGTCCTAATCATGCGGCAAGACTGTGACCATTTCATCCTTGATTTCCCTACCGACCTAGTAGCACAGTGTCCTGCACCCACCCGAGAATGTGCAAATAAATACTTGCTGTCTATGAATCTAACAATTCAAACGGGTACTACATGCTATTCTCTTGATGAAGTTTTCAGATTCCATGCTGAATCCCCCTACCCACCAAGAGCTTTCAGTCTAAGGTCAACAAAGAAATAACTTCAACATTTCTTGACCTGTTTTTCAAATAGAAATTTCCAAACACACCACAAATTAGAGAGAGAAGTATCATAAATATTTCTATATCCAACACTCAGCTTCCAAAATTACCAACACATTAGCAATCCTGTTTCATCTACCCTCTTCCCACGCATCCTATTTATTTTTTTTTTTAAGATTTTATTTATTTATTTGACACAGAGAGAGAGATCAGATCACAAGTAGGCAGAGAGGCAGGCAGAGAGAGAGGGGGAAGCAGGCTCCCTGCTGAGCAGAGAGCCCGATAGGGGCCTCGATCCCAGGACCCTGAGATCATGACCTGAGCCGAAGGCAGAGGCTTTAACCCACTGAGCCACCCAGGCGCCCCCACGCATCCTGTTTAAAGTAAGTCTCAGACATCAAACTGTTTCACCTGCTAATACTTCGGTATATCTAACAGATGCGGCCTTAACAAACAGCATTACTTTGCTTTTGTAACATTAACTATGATTCCAGGGCGCTTGGGTGGCTCAGTCAGTTAAGCGTCTACCTTCAGCTCAGGTCATGATCCCAGGGACCTGGGGTCGAGTCCTGCATCAGGCTCCTTGCTCAGCTGGGAGCCTGCTTTTCCCTCTGCCTGCTGCTCCCCCTGCTTGTGCTCATCTCTCTCACAAATAGATAAAATCTTTAAAATAAAAAAAAGTAACTATGATTCTTCAATATTATCTAACAGCTAGTCCACGTTCAAATATCCATGGACACCTCAAAAGTGTCCTTCTGCAACTGTTGTTCAAAGCTGCCCTCAAGCCCACTCTACACACAACCTTTGGTGAATAGGCTTCCTCCGTGTCTTTTCGAATTCTAAGGTTTTCTCCCTTACTGAAACCACCAGCTGTTTTTTGTTTTTGTTTTTTGGTAAGATTTTATTTATTTGACAGAGAGAGAGAGATCACAAGTAGGCAGAGAGGCAGGCAGAGGGAGAGGAGGAAGCAGGCTCCCTGCTGAGCAGAGAGCCCGATGCGGGCCTGGATCCCAGGACCTTGAGATCACGACCTGAGCTGAAGGCAGAGGCTTAACCCACTGGGCCACCCAGGCGCCCCAAGCCACCAGCTGTTTATCATGTAAATTTCCTCCTCTGCACTCAGATGATGTGTTTACCTTGCCTCTCTAACATCCAACATTTTCCCTAAGCTGGCAGATCTAGAGGTTTGATTTGATCCCAAGTATTTCAAGAAGGAAAGTTCACAGGGCCCCCTGTACTTCCTATTGCACAACGTCAGGAAGTACGACCCCTGGTACCCCCCACCCCGACCCCTGTCAGTGATTTCTGTCAGTGGGCCCTGGTGCCAGGGCCCGACACAGCCGTGACACAGTTCCACCCCCATGGTTTCACCCTAAGGGCTCTCAGCAGGCGCAGATGGTGGCTACCTAAATCCTAGCCTTCTTTAAGGACTGCAAAAGTAAAACAGTGATTTTCTTATAACACGACTCCTTCTTTACTTGTGAGCTGGAATTCTTCTACGAAGTGTCTCTCATCAGGTCTTTGCTTGGCCTGAAGTACAGTTCAAACCTCCAGAATAATGAATTGGCACCTGAGTCATCTTCACAAGTGATGGACATGAATTCCTGCATCTTTAGCATCACACCTCACATCGTGCATTACGAGCATATGGCTTCTTTTGTGTCTGATCTGCTTCCATCCACTATTCCATTTTGCTTTTCGTCCTCCAGCCGGTGGACAACCCTTCAAGTACGCATTTGTGTCCCTGTGCCACCGCCCAAGGAAGGCTGACACCTTCCAAGGGACATCTCCCCAGCTGTCTGCCCCACCTAGAGCCAGCCATTCCTCTAAGAAGCTTTGGTTCCTTTCAGAGAGAAAGGGGATTAAAAAAAGTGGATGCTACAGGGCTTCAATGTTTTTTGTATTTTTCAGTGAAGAAGGCTAGGAAATACATACTTTCTTGAAGGAAAACTACCAACCATGAATGGATACTGCTTGTCCCAACTCAAACTTCAAACCAAGGATTTTAAAATGTCTTTGCTTCTATATTTGTATCTGTTTCATGCTATAAAATCTTGCTTTCCAACAGCAGAAACATGACTGCTTATTTTCTTTATCCTAAATGCAAAGTACGTGACATGCACAGAGACCTAAGTGTGTAAACGTGTCTGAGTACACATTTCAGAGTAACTGTACCAACACTGCTCCTAACAACAGAATGTGCTCTACAATTTCTCTGTGCTACTTCTATCCCCAGGACGTATCCCACGAGGGTGCTTCGGTTAAAATGCTTTAAAATCACTTCAAATGACTCCTTTGGTGTGAGAGATTCCTTCCACCCCACCCCCACCCCCGGCCCCCNCCTTTGAGGGAATGCCTTTGTATTTGTTAAAATTTGTTAAATTAAGTAAAACACACAGGATTTTGGGGCACCTGGGTGGCTCAGTCATTAAGCATCTGCCTTCGGCTCAAGTCATGATCCCGGGTTCCTGAGATTGAGCCCCGCATCGGGCTCCCCGCTCAGTGGGAAGCCTGCTTCTCCCTCTCCCTCTCCCTCTCCCTCTCCCCCTGCTTGTGCTCCCTCTCTCGCTGTGTCTCTGTCAAATAAATAAATGAAATCTTAAAAAAAAAATACAGGATTTTGAAGGAAATACTGTAAAACAGGGACAGGCAGAGAATTCTGGTTTCCATCTCTCTATTCAACCCCGTCCTCTTAAAGTTTTAAAAATCAGTCTTTATTTTCTCATGGTTTCTCTTTGAACATACATGGGAAGAAAAGTGCCCGTGCACACGTGTGTGCAAACAGAGGCACTCCCGTTTCTCCCCGTGTTACAGGGAAGACAGCAGAGTCTGACAGTTCTGGTGGCTGCTGTTTTCATACAACGACACATCGCTCCACAGAAGATTCTGCGGGGGATTTCATTTATTTTTGTAGTACGCTATATTTCACTGTATGGATACAGGACTCCTTACTGAGCGACATCTGTGTTCTTTCTGATTTCTTAGAATTGTAAATACTGTACAGTTAATGGTCCTGAGCTCGTCTCCGGGACAGACGGAGGAATCCAAGAAGAAACGGGTACTAGTCTAGCCCCAGTGACCGCGGCAGGAGTGTGGCTGAGGCCCACGCGTGAGACCCAGCGTCTGGGTGTGTGGTTTCACATGTACGGTCTCTTCATGGGCAGGGTGGAGCACTGCTTCATGGATTCAAGGGCCCTCCGCATTTATTTTCATGTAAATTGTCCATTCGCAGCTTCTGTCCATTTTTCCATCGGGCCACCGGTCTTTCTCTTCCTCAATTTCAGAAACGATGTCTTATGGATGTCAGCTCTCTGTTGGTGATTAAGTCGCAAACATTTCCCATTTTGTCATGTATGGTTTTACTCTGTGCCATCTAGAGGGTTTTGTTTTCTTTCTGTTTTAAGTCCACTTAATTTACCAAGATTTTCTCTTACCACTTTCAGACGGAGCAATAGGAGAAAGTCTTCCCAGCTCTTAGGGCACGGAGGAATTCAGTCATGCCTCATTCGAACACTTGCAGGTTCAGGTGTTTTAACATGTAGATTTCTGTCATTTGGCACCCTGCCAAAGCAGTGCACGCTCTACGGGGTGGATCTAATTTTATCAAAAAGACACTGGATGTCCAGTTCTCCTAAATACCATTTATAAAACGGTTCTTCTTTTCCTCCAGAGACCTGAGACATCATCTTTATCATACATGCAATTCCCAAAAACACTTGTTTCCATTTCTGGATTTTTCTATTCTGTCCCATTAGCCTGTTTCTTTGTGAGCTAAGGCCCTATCATTTTAGTTATGGAAGCTTTACGTTTTAAAATCTGGTAGAATTATCCATGGTTTTTCTTTTTCAGGGACTTTCCTATTCCTGTTCATTTATTCATCTACAGGAACCTTATAATCAACTTACTTAGCTCTAGGAAAAAACCCCAGAGCATTACTGAGATCATACCAAATTTGGAAGTTAACGTCAGGAGAAACGCCACCTGCATGAACTTAAGTCTCCCGCCCCAAGCACCTGCAGTCAACAAGGGCTGTTTTCAGGCAGGACACTTCCCTTCTAGTCCCGCCTTGATGAGAAGAACCAAAATTTCGAACAGCAAGATTAAGGAATTTGCTAGGAAATCCTTTCTGCTGGAGGACTGATTTCTGACACGAGGGTTGTAAAACATCTGCGCTGAGGAGAAGAGTAGCCCAAGAGGGGCGAACGTGGCAGTGCCGGGAAGCACGTGGAGGGAGGGCACAGGTCAGCAGCCTCACACCATGAATCCCAGGAGCAGCCTCTAGAGCAACTTCTGGCAACCAGAAAACTGGGTTCAGACGAGTTAACATGTGCTCCCAATCCTGGAAGATCAACTCCTGCAGGGCTGAATTACGCTCCCTCCGTAACTACTGACAAAGTGTGGCCTTCCTGGGGCCACTGGGGGGCTCAGTCGGTTAAGCGTCTGCCTTTGGCTCGGGTCATAACCCCAGGGTCCTGGGATCGAGTCCCGCACTGGGCTCCTTGCTCCCCTTGTCTGCCGCTTCCCCTGCTTGCGTTCCCCTCTCTCTCTCTGACAAGTATGTAAATAAATAAATAAAATCTTTTTTTTAAGTGTGGCTTTTCTGAAAGCCTGCTGTGCTCCCCCTGCTCTCTGCCTCCCTCCCGTTGGCTCCCAGACCCGTCTCACTCCTCTCCGCAACATTTCTACATATTCCTCTGTCGGTCGGCTGCAACCTGCTGCTTTTTATCATTCTTGCACTAAGGCAAATATTTCTTTTGCTGCTGCCCTGAGAAGCAGCGTTCCAGGACCGACCCAGGGTTGGGAGGTAATCTCTTCTGAGCCATCCCCCCTCCCCCCCCCAGTCTTTCTACTGCACATTTCTTCCCTATCAGCATGACTCTTCAAAATTCCTGAGAGGGTTTTTATCATTTACAAAATAGAAAAATTATCATATGATCATTTACATTGTAAAAAACAGGATTACTGGAAACAATGGCCGTTGAGAATTAACTGACTGATAAATGAGCAGCAGAAACTAAGGATGTCAGGCTCTTCGCAATCAAAGCCTGACAAAGTTTACTATGGACAAGCATTTCTATAGTTGCTGATACACCAGAAGAAGGGGCTGACATTCTAGTTGCTTGACTCAGAGACAGAACGTGTGCAAAACAGAAATCTCTGTGAATTTCACGAACTACCCAGCTTACCATGTATATGTGTGGTTCTGGAATTTTCTCGTTTGTTCCATCCAGGGAGTGGCATTTTCACACAGTTTTGGATAAACTCCTCAGTTGCTTCAGAGCCTATTTTTGTGTGTCTTCACTAAAGCAGACAAAGATTTGATACCAAAAAAGAGAAAACCCTATCTTAGCTTGAATCTGGCCACAGAGGCCGAGGGGGAAAAAGTCAACAGACCCGCCACTGGTGGAAAACAAAGGATCACAAACAGTGAGTCAGACAGTGAAGTCTGGACGGACAGGCACAACAAACCAGGGTAGCCAGACGCAGAGCTGAGGCCTCCTGGGAGTTCAGACCTGAAGGTGAAGGACGCACGGAGGAGGGGAGAGTGGGGGTGAGCGCTGCCCATGGGAGAAACCCTCCCGCCAACTCCCAGCACACGCCCTGACCTCGTGCTGATGGGAGCAGAGGGGGTGATCGGATGATCGGAAACCTAGCAGCGTCGGCCCAGGGGACCGCGCGGGGGTGCCAGCATGGCCCGAGCACGCAGAAGGGGAAAGGGAAGGGCGATTCACGGCAGACAACTCACGTCTAGAAACACAGCAAGCTTCTGAAGTGAGGTTCACACACTGCAGTCCTGCACAAGGGGAGGGAGCTCTGGGTCAACGGAGGTGTGCAGGACAAGGTTCCAGGGGCCCGGGATTAAAGATATGTGGAAAGGCCGCTGGAAAGGCCCAGGGAAGCCTGGTCGGCCCCAGGAACTCATCGCTGAGCTAGTCCAGTTGTCCCCAGGGACACAGAGCAGCCTGAGAAAATCAGCAAGGGGAGCCTGGAAAACACTGCCGGAGGACCAAGTGGGAGCCACCCAAATCAGGGGCCTTCGCACACCCTGCGAGGTTCCTTGCAAATACTTCCCTACTTAATCAGTCTGCGCGGAGAGCCTACTGACAACGGGTGCTGTTCTAGAAGGAGAGACGGCCGGTCCCTGCGGCCCTGCCCGCGCCTCCACCCTGGGACCCGGGGTCCCTGCCCGCCGTCCCCGCACTTACTATCTAGGAATGGGAGTGTGGGTAGGAAGCAGGCAAACACAAAACATAGCCTGTAAACGCGCAGAATGACAGATGGCAGGAAATGCGCCAGGGGAAAGGCAAACGAGCGCCAAAGGAGTATGGAGGGGGGAGTGTGGAGGGGGTTACAATTTTAAGGGAGGAGGGGTAGGAAGGCCTCTGATAAGATGAGCAAAAACCTGAAGGAAATGAGGCAGTGAGAATCCAGCAGAGAGAAAAGTCCACAAGGCCGCTGCGTGTGGGAGCAAAGGGCGAGGGCTGCTGGTGTGTGCGAGCCGAGTGGGCAGGAGGGATAAAGTCCGCATTCCTCAGCTCCGCACTCAAAGGCCTTCCGTAATCTTGACCAAATCTTTATTCACGACCTTATCTCTTAGGAGCCCTCCAGAAGAAAATCTCCTTTCCAGCCAGTTACCTCTGGTGCTCCTGGGAACACATCAGGCCCACCCCCCACCCTACTCCTCTGCTAGGGACCTCTCCCAGGCTTGCAAACGCCCTCCCTGCCCCTCCCCGACTCCCCCAGGGGCAAGCTTGCCCGGCTGAGCCAGGGCGGGGAGGGTCAGGAGGGATGCCCACAGGCAGGGTCATTTTCTACCCTTCCTTCTAGACTAGATCCTTCCAGACCAGATCGCTATGGTCACAACCTCTGCTCCAGGAAACAGTTCTCTTGCTGTTCTCCGTGCGGGAGTGGCCATGGCCTCCACAAGCACTTCTGAAATTTACTGCACGTTCCAACCACCCGGGCATCCCGCTCAGGTGTGGGTTCTGATTGAGCGGATGTGAAGTGGAGAGTCTGGATTTCAGACAAGGCCCCAGGGGATGCCTCCGTGTTTGGTCCGGAGTCCACGTTCAGAGAAGTCAGGGATCCCCAACCAGGATGGAAACTGACTCAAGAGAAGCCATGCCATTATTCTCCCTTAGGATCTGCAACCAAGACACACGGGGACAAGATGTGTCAGCCGTGAGCCCCAGAGCAGTGAGGTAAGGGCGCACGAAGGGTCAGGCCGAATATACGGAGCTGGGCGGCCTCGAAAGGAGAAGGAGACAGCTCTGGCTTCTAATGGCTCCGGAGTTCCCCGAGGTCCGGCAGGCCCTTCAGTCCCTGCTCTAGGATTCCATGTCCTCCCTGCATCCTTAACATACTCGCTCGGGCTCAGCTTTTCCTGAGCCAACTTGAGAGCAACCAGAAGAAAGAGTCTTGACCAGACCGAGTCACGGGGGAGAATGGGTTATCCAGGAAGTCCCAACAAGTTCAAAGGCACAGACAGGATTACAGTTGAGCCAATCAGCGTGAGAATACTATTTTATTAAAGAACACCGAGATGTCACTGTGTGTGTGTGTGTGTGTGTGTGTGTGTGTGTGTGTGTGTGTGATCAGCAACATTAAGAACATACACTAGTCAAAAGGACCCTGCATCTGACTGAACTAACCTACTTCATGTGTCATCTGTCATCACAAAGACAGATAATAAACAGTCGCCCCTCTGGCTGGCGGGGAACAACACCCACAAATGTGTGAGTACCTACCTGGGCCAACTCCTCGGCTGGGTAAAAGACACGGAGAAAAGCCAGCTAAAGTAACTGAGCCTCCAGAAGGAAATACAGCCAGTCACGGGAGACATACAAGGGGAGGAAGTTACAAGAGTGGTTTCAGAAATGCCATGACCAAAGCTGGCACGGACAGAGCGAATTAATTTACTTTTCCCCCATTAACTTCAAGCCTCTCACTATTTCTGTAACTGCTATGAGTCTCTTATCATTTTGCATGATTAATTTTTGTTGCTCAGCTCATATAAACCATAAAGTAAAGTAAAAACACAGGTTTAAATAGGAAATGCTTTAAAAATCAGAAAATCCTGGCCGTCAGAAGGCAAAGGCTTCCCTGGTCCATTCGCCGCTGAAAATCAGGACCGCACCTACACCATCCCAGACAGATGTGGTTTTTTGAAAAAAACAAATTCTACTTCAATCTACTTAAGTACGAAGCTGCAAGCCCATTGCTCTTAACTCAGCCTCTTCTGTCTTCGCCAACATTTGAAAAACATCTCCACGACGACCTGCTTTTTTTTCAACTTTAATTAGAGACCATTTAGACAAGCAACCAACTTCTGCCATTCCCTGGGGTGTAGCTTAAAACAGATTTTTGTGTAATTACTAATAATGACTAGGCAAAAGCAGGGAAGAAGTATATGATAAAAGAATAAAGAGCAATAGCTTGTATGAAGTGTCCTGCTCACTGGATTTGGAAGTTTCAAAAAAGAACAGATATTTTCTAGCACAAACTGTACTTTAATGCTACCAGACATTTAATTTTCTCTTTTAAAAGGAGTTTATACCTATTATGCTACAATGTTATCAATTATTGTTTTGGCTCCTAATCATCCTAGAAAGGTTAAGGGAGAAGTGAGAAAGGCGGAAACTGTGGCATTGCACAAGAGCGCGGAGAAGCTGAATGGGAAAAGAGTAATCATATTTGAGAACATTCGCCTGTCCATCCCTGGGAGGGTGCGGAGCCTTCCCTCCGGGCAAGGTGCCTGCCCGTGCTCAGGAGAGTGAAGAGCAGCAGGGGTGTGCCGCCATATTCTAGAAGGTATTCCGAGGTGCTCCCTGCAACTGGATGGCCACCACGAGAAGTCACTCCTCCCCACGGCTGGCACGCTGAGAGCCACGTCCCCTGCAGCCTTGCCTTTCCCTGCTGCTTCCTTTCGAGTCTTTCATTCATTTCCTGTCTTATCTCCACGCCCCACAGGGGCCTCTCTCCACTCCAGATGCCCGTGGCCAACTTCCAAATGCTTCCCTTCCCTGAGATGGGATGGAAGCGAGGGGGGGGGGGCTCCGCTCCAAGCCCTTCCATACTGACGCGCTTACCAGCTAGGACAGGTTAGTTTATGCTGCTGTGACAAACAGCCCCCCGAAACCCAAGCAGCCTAAAATAACAACGTTCATTTCTTGCTCATGTTACTCAACAGCTGTGTGGTCTTGGACTTGTTATTTAATTTCTCTCGCCCTCTGTGACTTCATCTGCGAAATGGGAAAAAAAGCATCAAGAAGAGTAAAGGAGTGAAGTACTGAGAACTGTGCCCAGCACTTAGTAAGCACTCTGTACGTAAGTGGTCACTGCTGTGACTCCCAGGAAGCTTCTGCAGATACCCCAAGTCTTGATGAGGAGCCTCAGTGCTGACCACCCACTTCTACAGGGCAACTCTCCATCTAACCATCTGGCTCCCAAACTGGACCATAAGCTCCTCGAGATGAAGAACTACACCGGACTCAGTTTTCGGACCCCCGAGCTGAACAGAGTCTGGCACAAGGCAGACACTCCGTCAAAGCTTGCTGAGCTAAAGGGAATAACGTGGAGTCATAACCAACCCCACCCGTGCTGGGTCTACACAGACAACAATGTGACTGAAGACATGCTCTCAGAGGCCCCTGGCCTGCATGACATCTCCTAAAAGCACATGCTGGGGGTCAGGAAAGTCCTCTGGAGACAGGCAAGACGTACGGCTTCGGGGGCCCGGACCTGGGCCAGGACGCGTGGGCCACGGCTCCCAGAGGGGTCTAAGCAAAGGAATGTGGCTGGATTAGCACAAGTCTGTCTCCACCGTAGGAAAAGAATGTGATCCAAGATTCCGCCCTGTTCCTCATTCCTTACTTAGGGCCATTATTCCTCTGCACAATGCTGTCCTGGCACATAAAAGCCCGCCTCGACATGGTAGAGCCTTCGGAGGTGATGAAAACGTTCTGCAGATCTTGACTGGGGTGATGGTTACACAGGTGTATACATTTGTCGACACCCATCAAACCATTTATGAAACAGCTGTGCATTCTGTTGTCTGGAAATGAGAGACAGAAGCCGGCCACAACCAACTGCTCCATCCACCCTCCTGGCTTCCTTAGCTCCCGTGAAGGAAAGGGGAGAGGGAGGGAGGGAGAAAATGATGAACGGCTAGGAGAACCTGGCCCCTGCTGACAACATTAAACACTACTTATCCCGGAAGTTTGTGCCACATCAACACCTTGGGAAGCCTTCCTTCCTTCCTTCAGGGTTCAGAGCCCCATGAAGAACGGGGGATTCTCTACCCTGCCCTGTGCCCCACCACCCGGCACTGCCTTCTCACCTCTGCCGTAAAAACACAGCTTCTCCTTTCTAGCATCTTCCTCTAGGTGTCGAGTTACTCACGGGCGGAGACCACCTCCCACATGTCCATCCCCCCAGCACTCGGCAGCATGCTTGGCACACAGAATGCTCTTCCTAACTACTGGCTTCTCTGGGGATGTGTTTTTAAAGTTCTCTTCAAACATGAAATTTACCACCTTTGGATAAGAATGTTACTTCTAGGCAAGAATAATGTCTAAATTACATTAAATCTTGGTAACTCTGTAGAGATTTAATCCCCTCGTTTCTGGATATGCATGAATCCTACCGTCATGATTTATAAGTCCATAAAAGCCATATATTTACTGGGCAGAACAGAGAGTAAGCCTGGAATGCATAACACGGCACTAGAATTCTTGCTATAAAGATTACTGATGCCTCGGGCTTTCAAAAAACGAGATGTCACATGACGCCGTACATCAGGAGCCTGCCTAAGTAGCAAACATTACACACTGCTCTATCAATCCCACTTTAAATGACCGCGCCTGGCACGCTGCTGTGAGTGTGTAGGCACGTGTGCACGCGCAAGCACAAGGGCCAATTTGTGTGTTAAATTAACACCTGGCAACCTAAAACCACATCTCCAGGTCACCATCAGCACGTGAAACACGGCGCTAACGAAGAATTCCCAGAGCTGTAGCCTGGCACACATCAGCAGCCATCTGGAAATCTGGTGTGATCGTCCCCAGGGAAGTCCAGTTGTTCAAAACCAATCATTTGAAGCTACAGTTCTGAACCAGAAGTACTGACGTCCAAGACTACAGTGGGGAGCTCTGAAGCCACAAGTTGGTCACGTCACGTGCTGGGCTTTCCCACGGATCCAAGATGGCCAGAAGGTCTGCGGTGCCTGGGGGAGACACGGACCGTCCACGCCCGCCCGCACCTGCACGCGGGGCTTCAGGGAACTCTCCGATGACACTCTCGGGGGGGGGGGGG
>LNAC01000097.1:4133883-4219621 GCA_002007465.1 Ailurus styani | reverse complement strand
GGGGTGGGGGGGAAGGGGGGCTTGGGGGGCAAGGGGGGCAACCGCTGCACAGGGCCTTCTTGAGGCCACTGTTCCAGTGACAAAGGGCCACATCACTCCCTGTTGAAGTATTGACTTTAGTTTGAATGTGTGCATCTCTGCACAAAAACTGAACTTTGTGTTTTCTCTTTTACAAATTTAAGATCAATGAACAGTGTACACAGAAGTCTGAGAGATGCCAATTTAATCATTATAGCCTGAATGACTAAGGCTGCTTGGAGAAAAGCGTGTCAGGGCTTAATTTTCTAATAAAGCCGAACTGCACTGTTTATAAAAACTACTCAAAAAGGAAGAGTAACACTTAAAAGAGACTAAAATACCAATTAATTTGAGAATTTCAACCATAACTTTGATTAACACCTACAATTCCAAAACAATGGGGCTTATGAAATTAGTATACGCAAACCTCTTTGAATCCTACGGGCATGTGGGGGAAAAAAACATTTTTACCGTCTCTGTATTTACCGATGCTGTACTAAGGTTTCTTCTAAAACCGCTAGGAATGGGGCGCCTGGGTGGCTCAGGGGTGAAGCCTCTGCCTTCGGCTCAGGTCATGATCCCGGGGTCCTGGGATCGGGCCCTGCATCGGGCTCTCTGCTCAGCGGGAAGCCTACTTCTCCCTCTCCCACTCCCCCTGCTGGTGTTCCCTCTCTCGCTGCGTCTCTCTGTGTCAAATAAATAAATAAAATCTTTAAAAAGAGAAAACGTTGCCAGGGCTGAAATTCCAGCAGGCAGGAGACACGCCCTCCGCTCCCGCTCCCAGAGGCCTGCCAGTCGGATTTTTCCTGTCAACACCCCCGCCACCCACCTCCCTGCCCAGACTTCCCCGGCCCTCCTCCTCCACACCCCCACCCCCAGGCTGTCCGTTCTCGCGCTGCAGGTGCGGACCCAAAGTCACTCCTTGCCACAGAAAGGGGGAGGGCGTGATCTGCTTCAGAAAACATCTGAAACTGTCTCTCTCACCTTAGTTAACGTTCCTCACACGGGCTCCCTCCTCCATGTTCACACATCCACCCCATGGGATTCGAGAGAGGAAAAGTCCACTCCGCCGGCCCTCGTGCCCCCAACTCTGCCACGGAAAGGGCTTCCTCTCAATGCTTCCCACTGGATTTTTCCAGTGGGTGAATTCAACACTGTCACTAAGTCATACCCAGAAATTAGTCTCACGCTAAAGCAGTTATTCAAATGTCCAAGAGTAACATGAGCTAAGTGCAGGCTGGGGAAGGATTTGTAACATAAGATGTACAGTAATACAAATAATACAAATAGTTCAACCTGAAAAGGACAATCACCTCCCCTCCACACACAAGGAAGCTTCGGATTGGCCCCTTGGCTTAGGGGCCTCCTCAGAAAACGTCACAAAAAAACTGCAAAGACCCTTTAAAAAGTTCACCATGGGTATTTATCGGTTTTCTTTTAATGCTACTACTTGATTTTTCTTACATGACTAAACAACATATATTCTCTTTGCTTATGGATGTGTGTCTACGTGTGTGTATTATGTATTAGCAGGTAAAATTTTAATAAAGACATCTTTTTGGAAATGTCAGTCTTTCAAATCTTAAAAAGCATCTGGAGAAGCAAAGAGAACCCTTCTTTAAACTTAATTTACAAAAAAACTCTTACACCTGAAAGCTTAATACTGGGTATTCCATAGGCCTTCGCTGAAATGAAGTCTGTGACCATACAGAGAAAACTGGAAGAATCATGTCTTTGGCTCACAATGTCCCCAGAGGACAGTGATCACAGAGCCCCGGCCAACACTGAGTCTAGTGGGCCAAACGTGGACAGCAGAGCAGGTGGCGGGGGCGTGGCCGGGGAGGGGGCGTGGCCTGGCCGGGAGCATGCACTTGGAGCTGGGTTGCCTGGATTCTTATTTGGCTCGCCCGCTGACTGGCTGTGCATGACCTTGAACAAGGTACTCAAGCCTGATGGGCCTCCATTTACAAATTTACAAGGCGGGATAACAATATGGCCTGGTCTAGGCAATGTCCCCAGGATACATGCACTGTTAGGTGTAAGGGGCTGAGAAGATGCTGCCACATGATGCTTGCTTCTGATACTGTGATACCGTGACTGTTACTATTCTTCATTTTAGAAGTAATTTACTTTTCCAGGGTCTTGACTGAGGTTTAAAATTCTCTTTTCCCAGTTGAAGTAAGTGGCTGAGGTAACTGATGCCTCTTCTCCAAAAGAAAATGTAGGTGTCCAAGTTCTTACTAGTAGTGTCGTGAGGAGTATAAGCAAAGAACAGACCACAGTGACCGGCCACAGAAGTGAAGCATGGGTTCCCCTCACCATCTTAGTGAGTTTGCACTCAGGAAAACAGAGTAACACATCACACAAATAAGCACGAGACTGATACGGCTTTCAAGGGTTTCCCCTCTGGGGTGCCTGGGTGGCTCAGTCAGTTAAGGAGTTAAGGTGGGACTCCTGATCTCAGCTCAGGTCTTGATCTCGGGATCTTGAGTTCAAGCCCCACGGTGGGCATGGAGCCTACTTTAAAAAAACAAAAACAAAAACAAAAAAGGTGTCCCCCCCACCCCCAAGGTGCATTTACACTTTATCCTAAATCTGAACTAAAAGACACAAAAGGTTTAGCATGATGGAACCACACAGGAAAGATGGAGGATCACAGAGAACCAGGGCCCTTCCTCACTCAGGGGAAAGGCAGCTCTGCATAGACTTTTCCAGCACAATGCAGGCTCGAGACTCCCTGAAGCCAACCTAGGAGGCTATCTGCTCCGAGGGCAAACCCGACCAGCATGGGACCACATAGGGTTCTCCTTCCTAGGGCCCTGCACCCAGCATTCCTGAGCTCAAGGATGTCGCCTGGCAAGAGAGAGCCAGCCAGTCCCTGTGCAGAAGGCAGGCAGAAACCATCTGCGTACAGCTCACGGGCGGAAAAGGACCCTAGCCTTCTCCCTCTCTCGGTTCCCGTTCTCGGGTGCTGCGTGCTCAAGAGCCTGTCTCTGAGAGCTTTCGGAAGAGCATCAGCGTGGAGAGGGACTACCGGGCTGTGAGCCAGGCCTTCCCTCCACGCTGACCCTAGAGAGGCAGAATGACCCATTGCAACATGAGCTGTGGAGCTGGACAGCACGAAATGAAACAGACCTGTGAATGCCCCGTTCCAGAACGCACCAGAGGCACGTGTAAAAGGCAGTTATCGATGTTATCGCCATCGATAATGATTCAAGCCTCACAATGAGTGAGGCAGGTAGTATCCCATTTTATAGATGAAAAAACAGACTCCGAAAAGTTAAGTGACATGTACAAGGCTGCCTTGCTAGGAAGTAAAAAAAAAATTTCAACTTTCTTTCCCCCAAATCAAAATGTTCTCATGCTGAAGGGCAGAGTAAGCAGACAGTCGAGGGAAGGCTCACACAGTAAATCCTGAAGCCTGCTTGCTCCCGAGGACCCAGAAGCTCTACTTGGCTGACAGGACTCACCTTTGTGCCTAACTCCCCATGGCCTGGGGGTCCTGAGCATTACGCTGTCACTGGACAGACTCTGCATCACCCGAGATGCCAGAAACGAAAAGCCAGAGAGGTAGACAGAAGTGAAGGCATCCAGCAGCCAACCAGGATGACGTTTCTAGAGGCTGGGTTTTCCGGACCACAGTGGGGGTGCAGGTAAGTGGCTTTCAGCCTACAAATCGCACTGATAAGGAACGAAACCCCACAGTGTAGACTGAGCCCCCCGCCCCAAGGCTGCCACTTCATGAAAACTCTGCCCACTAGTTTACTGAGGCTTGTGGTTTGTCCAGGATGGGAGGGGGGCTGGGGGGCCAGGCCACAACATGCAGGTGTTGGGTCTGCACTCACACTGCCGGTGTGCTGCTAGAACCGCCAGTCAAGAAATGACATGATATGGAAATTGGCGAAAGGTTGGATGCGTGGGCCCTAGAGGGTCCTAGGAGATGGAAGCAAAGGCGGATGCTCTGTGAGAACAAGTCCACAACCCAGGGACCAGGAAAACTGCTGAGAGCAAACCACAGGGAGGGGGGGAGGAGGGAAGAAGAGATAGACAGAGACAGATAGAGAGCCAGAGGGAGGGAAGGAGAGAGGGAGACAGAGATGGAGGGAAGGAGGGAGGGAGAGAGGGGAGAGGAATTGGGCTGTGGGGGGGGGTGGTGACAAGTGAGAAAAGAGCTAGAAATAATACAACGGTCTGAAAGAGAACAGAAGTAGGGCAAAAGACAAAATGCACAGAGAGGGCGCAAGGAAGGAACATGTGGTTACGAAAGCGAACCAAGATCATCCTCAGAGATGAAAGGTATCTTAATGCATTTACTAGGACACACAACTCCGCCGGTGCAGTTCAGAGCCCATGGGCCGGGTACACAAAGCCCCACCGCCCGCCCTTGCACCTCCGCACCCCTGCCTCCGTCCTCAGGTCCAGACAAGGCCAGCATGCAGCAAGGGGCTACGCACACCCTCTGGTAAGGCCAACCCTTGCCTCCCCCTGCCCCCCTGCTGCCCATCCTTCCCTGAAGGCCTAGGCCCCAGAGGCGCTTCTGGAAGCTCCAAGGTGAGCCACTTCCACCAAGCATTTACAACACTTCTGCCACCACTCTGAACACACACAGCACATTGTTGGCACGACCCGTTTTCACACCTGTCTCCCCCTCCACACTGTGCATTCCCTGAGAGGAAGCTCGAGGCCAAATCCGTTTCTGCATTCCCCGCGTCTACAGTCCTGGCTGACACACGGCATATGGCAGATACATATTTGTTGAGCCGAACTAGAAGCTCTTGCCACTACGCCAAATAGCACGTTCCTTCGTACTTGGACTCAAAATTATTCCTGACTTGACTCTTCAGTGCAACACAGCAGCAGATCAAAATTCAAACTAAAATCCACAGCTTGAGACTAAATACCATTCCTGGTCCATTAGAATGTGATGGGTATGAAATTAAATTCTATCAGAACAAGATAAGCAATAGGCTTTTAAGAGGCTGGGGGAGGCAGCCCAACTGTGCCTTCAAGTCCTGAAGAAAAAAAGCCCATTATAGGGACATGGCTTTGATCCTTTTAATTTTCAGCTGCTGCCAGGGGTAAAAAAAAAAAGAAAGAAAGAAAGAAAGAAAAAACCCCTAAATATGCTAAAGATCAAAACTGTTTCAGATGTGTGACAGCCAGTGCCACTTTATTCTTCTAAAAAACGAGAGAACTCTCCATTATTTGAAATCAGAGCACTTTTCTCATTTAACCAAAGAAATAAAGCCTGGGGAGATAGAAAGAAATTTCACAGTGTCAAGAGCACTCAGAGTTTCCCGGGGTTGGGGTACGTAACAGAAAGCACAGACACTCGCGGGCTCCGCAGAGGCTCACGGACCTCAACAGTGACACCCGACGACACGGGGTAAATTCAGATTCCTGTTCCTTTGATGACGGGAAAAAATGTTCAGCAAAAAATGTTGGAAGAATGTTTTCTTCTTTATATTTTCTTCCCTCTCCCCCGCTCTCTCACACACCACCCACCACCTCTATCTTGGCTACTAATTATCTGTTAGCAATATTATCCAGATCTTATGCCAACGTTTTACTTATTAAAATCTTTCAATTAAAAATGTAATTGAAACTGTAACTGCTAAAGCCCCGGGACCTTGGCCAAGGAGGGGCTGAGATGCTGTGTCCCACCAGGCACATGGGAGAAAGAATAAGGAACGATGTAGGTTCTCATCTTATTGGGACCTCTAAGCGTGTCCCCTTCCTTTTTCAACAGCACTTTCTTGCTATTTTACTAGAGTAATTCACATTCACTGTCAAGACAATACCAAGTATAAAGGAAAAGAAACCCGCCCTTACTTTTACCACCCAGAGACAGCGGCTACTAATGGAGTGCATTCGTTCGGGGTCACTCTGTCGTGTGCGTATGTATCTGTGTGCCTTAAATCCATGTACGACGTAGACACACATGAAAGTAGGGCTCGTTACATACTGTCCTGTGTCCTGTTCTGAACTCCCACTGACCACGTTATCCTGAGTGCTGACTGCACCAACAGAATAGTTGCTCTCTGAAAACCTGATTTTTTTTTTAGATTTTACTTATTTATTTTATAGAGAAATAGCACAAGTAGGCAGAGCGGCAGGCAGGGGGAGAGGGAGCAGCAGGCTCTCCACTGAGCAGGGAGCCCGATGTGGGGCTCGATCCCAAGGACCCTGGGATCACAACCTGAGTTGAAGGCAGCCGCTTCACCGACTGAGCCACCTAGGTGCCCCTGAAAACATGATTTTTATTGGTTGTATATCATCTTACCACAATTTATTTAAACATTTCCGATTGACGGAAAAGTAGGTTGTTCCTAATATAATGTAATATGTTAAAATAAGTTTAAGTATAAAAGCTTAGCTCGTGTCTCAAGTGAATCATCTAATTTACCCTGCACAACCACCCTTTGCCGTGAGTCCTACGAAGAATTCCATTTTTGGTTGAGTAAACTGAGTCACAGAGAGGATAAGTAATTAGCTCAAGGCCAGCCTCCCACTATCTAGCTGAATCCAGGTACAGGCTGGTTCAAGGTGGAGTTCCTCACGTAGGCATTGTCAAATCTATGATAAATCTTCATTATTTCTACTCCATAAAATATCCTTGGTTATTCTGAAAAACCAATGAATTACAATTGCAGAGTCCCACGATTCTAGCTGTAACATTTTATTCCTTCATCAACACAACTGAATTTTGGTGGGACCTCAGCTTCTTCCACAGTCACCCGGTTACCCCAGCTCACTGATAAAACGGGTTCTCCCTCCCCTCTGGTTGCTGGGCTCCCCTGTCACAGGCCAACTTCTCACGTCTTGGGGGTCTGCTTCCAAAGGCCATGCTCTCTTCCATGAACATATACACTCCGGACACTGTTGACTATTTTAGCTGTAAAGTAGATTTTAATATTGCTAAGAAAATTCCCCAATTAGTTTCATGTTTTTTGTCAAAATTCTGGATTTCTTCCCTTCAGTGGGATTTTACTGGCCTAGCAATTAACAGACAAGTGGGTTTAAAGGCAACAGCTTCACAATATCCCACTTCTCCATCAAGCAACACTTCTCTCAGCTTATGTGGCTGGTTTTCCTTCCCTAAAGTCTCAGATTTTTTTTGTTATGGATACTGTGAAATAATTGTTTTTACTGTTAAACACAAATCCGTTTAAAATCCCTGTTGTCTAGAAACTGATCAGAGGGCGCAGTAAAGGAAACGGAGTGGCGGTTGAGAAAACTGGATTCCAGGCTTTTATAAACTGCTGAGTCACCACGGACAAATACTGGCCCAGTATCTTCCCTTTCGGTATGGAGGCTATGGGTAAACGCTGCTTCTCAGAATACACACGTCCCAGAAACGCAGTTCTCTACACTAACCCCCAGGGAGTCAGGTACACCTAGGAGAACTTCGGACGACAAAGACAGTTCACAAGAACCAAGGAATTTGAGCGCTGTCCAGAAGGGCTCAGCCATCAGCACCTCCCTGCGTGGCGGGACTAAAGGTGCCCACTCTAAGGATTCTAAAGTGGTCAAAGACCTCAAATGACAGTCCTCAAGAGATCAAGAGATGCCCCGTCCGGTGAGTGCAGAAACAGTGGAGTCCCAGTCTTAAGAGTTTGGTTCTAAACTTGGAATTCAGGCCACGATCACTCCAAGCAAGGAACTTAACTCCTCCGAGCTTTGATTAGCTGGTAAAATGGGGCACTAGTCCAGAATGCTACATAGCAGGGTTACCCCAGACTGTGTGGATGCTGCCTCCACAGAGCTCACAGCCCAGTGAGGAAGACAGTGGTGGTGGTGGCATCGCTCGCATGGGCCTGGGGCCCAGTTCGTGTGCAAGAAATAACAGACAACACCAGATAATTACATCTTATTTACATATTTAGTATGGTTCTTCCTTTTAAATAATTTACCTCTTTTCTGCAATAGAACAAGCTGATCATTCTATGACGAGACACAAAAAGGGGTTTTGGGTCTTTAAAAAGAAAAAATTTACAGCTGCACCGAGCTAAGCCATGATATGTGTCCTCTAGATAGGAATGTTAATTTCACCTACTGTAACAGGAACTGTAGGTTCAGGAAACTAATGGTGACAGCTTGATTTATGAATTTTGACATATTTCTTGAACTGGGATTACATTACAAAGAAGAGGAATTCTAAGCAAGCCGGATCTTGCCTATACATTCAATCTTCAAATCAATAAACTGGGATCTGTGCAGCTTGTTTCTGACAGAGGAAAAACACACAGGTTCACCGAGATAGGCCACAGGCCCGTCATTTGAAAGTTCCTTAACATGCTCTCAGAAGTGAATTAGAACGGATTCGGGGATCCACACAGAAAACACTTGGGCTCTTTACAGGACAGCAACCAAAGACAAATTCAGTGGGGGAGCATGCATGGTCAAAAAGACAAGGAAAAAAGGATTCTCGTCCCGAAGCAAGGTCTCATATTTGCTTCGCTTTACTTCCTCCAAAAA
The DNA here is from genome assembly GCA_002007465.1 of Ailurus styani. Classification (NCBI taxonomy): domain Eukaryota; kingdom Metazoa; phylum Chordata; class Mammalia; order Carnivora; family Ailuridae; genus Ailurus; species Ailurus styani. The sequence goes on along the minus strand of LNAC01000097.1, from coordinate 4,211,125 downwards.
GTCCCGTCTATTAAGAAAAGTGATGAACACAGAATACGGAACACGAGGATTGCTTAAAACTTCGTAAATACCTGCGAAATGCTGTCTACAAGCTTCTATTTCAATACACACACTGGGAGACACTGGCATGAACCAGAGCCGCTCAGAACGAAGGCTGTGAGGCTGCACACGTGCCATCAGACACAACATACGTGATCACACTCCCTCCTTCCAGCCCCACGGGCAGGCGTCAGAGTCCATTTCACACACGCAGGAGCTGAGACTCGGAGAGGTGAAATCATTTGTCCAAGCTCACACAGTTGAGACGGTGAAACCATGAGCCCGATCCGCGTATCTAACCACGAGGCCCTGCCTAAGTTCTCCGAACTATTCGAAGCTTTCCGTACGCGCGTCACCCGTATTTGTAGATCCGAATGTGACAAACTGCGCAAGGACAGAGGAGCCACTGATGGGCGAGCCCACCGCCGGGATATTTTCAACAGCCTCCCTGGAATTCCCCAAGTCGTCAGACACTGAGGAACGCTGTGGAAGACTCCTGTAAAAGGGGAAAAATATGTCTCTGGCAGAGAGTGCAGATGACGCCATCATCAACCGGGAAGAACAGGTTCATGAAAGACGAATCATCAAGGGAGAAGTGAGGAACCCCTGGTGGGGAGGGGGGGGGAGGGAGGACCAGGAACTGGGCTGGCTAAGGTAAAGTGAGTGACGCCCACATCAAACCAAGCATGACGTGACAGGGGTCACTTTATTTGTGTGTATTACACTGGAGCCGTAAGTAGCAACACACATGTCCAGAAACATGCGGGAACCCACAGCCAGTACTGCATTTACACACGGAAACTGAGGGGACAAGTCAAGGATGAAGCGGGGCAGTGAGAGCAGCGGGTACAGGCTGGAGAGGAGAGTGTGGGGGGAAAGCCTTTCTGCAGTGATCTGAGAAGGTCTGTACAGAAGGCACCTTTTGACCTTGGGTACTAAAGGGCAAGCTAAGGTCACGTGAGTAAAGAACACAGGCTAGGAAGTGCACCCAGCGCCAGCTAGCACAGGCCACGAGTGCAGGCGCGGGGCTCGTGTGAGGACAGAGCGCCCGGGGCCCACTTTCCACCAATGCAAAGGAAATCCGACCTTGACCACATGTTCACTTCTCTGCACAACCATCAATTACCTGGGGGAGCTGATGAGTCAGCCCGCATGGGCGCAGTACCAACAAGTACGAACCCTCACAAGGGCAACAACCTAAATAAAATGATGAGGAAACAGCAATCGATCATTTAAGCTTCATGATTTTATAGGCAGATACGCTGCTTGAGAACACGTCAAATAGAAATCATAAAAAAAGGGTTTGATAGTTTGCCGGCTCTTGACCCCTCGCATCTAGATGTGAAAACCCGAGGGTACCCATCCTCCTCCCAAAAAAAAGGAGCTAAGAAATGATCAAGTTGTGAATACTTAACAATTGTAAATTTAGTCGAAACTTTAAAATTAATGAAAAAAGTATACTCAGATCTCCAAAGCCTAAATTTTGGATTAAAAACATACTATCTAACTCCTTGCAAATATTACCCTAGGTAGACGTTCTTAGAGTCTAAAATATAGACATGGGTAAGTCAAATAAAAATAAGGCAAATTACAGTAAGTTAGAGTATATTCAAATATATTGTAAACATAAAAGACTTTCAAAAATAATTACAGAACCCAAAATTTAGAGAACATTGCTTTTCATTTGGAAAGTTATTTTCTTGTTACTACATGTCTCTGTTTGCAAACACAGTAAGGAAATTTTATAGTAAAATACACACCCCTTGAAGAGGAAGGTGATGTCTTACTTACTTTATATTTCCAGAACCTAAACTATGCCCAGTACGTAGTGGACACTCAACAACTGTTATGTTACTTTTTATTTTTCCAAAGATTTTATTTCTTTATTTGAGAGAGAGAGAGAGAGCACAAGCAGGGAGGAGGGGGAGAGGGTGAAGCAGGCTCCCCGCTGAGCAGGGAGCCTGACTCGGAGACTTGATCCCAGGACCCTGGGATCATGACCTGAGCTGAAGGCAGAAGATTAACCAACTAAGCCACCCAGGCGCCCCTCGACAAATATTTTAAAAATAAATTCTCACGCTAGAAAAATCTACCGAATGCCTACTACGTGGGAGACACAATTTAGACGCTGGGGATAATGGGCAAAACATTTTAATGAAAAATATATCAGAGATTTTTTTCATATATACAAATGAAACCTACCTTCGTAATAGGTAATTCTGAGCTGGAACTCAGAATTGGCCAAACACAGTTTCTGGTCTTCGCATGCTGAACTTTTCTGCACACTACAGACTTATTTTTAAAACGAAGTCATGGCTGTAATGAAAGCTTGCTGCGTGCACATGTTTGAACACATGGGATCAGACGTATGTGTGAATGCCGGAAACGAAGTCGTGGCTGTAATGAAAGCTTGCTGCGTGCACATGTCTGAACACATGGGATCAGACGTATGTGTGAATGCCGGGACTCTTCTCTATCAGGGAGGAGGCGAAGGAAAAGAAGAGACTGAGCAGCATTTCCACAAACTTTTGGCAGAATGGACTGAATAATCCAAACCATGGATGACCCAGCTTATAAGTCAGTACAATTTCTTTGTGGGGGAAATGAAGGTAGACAAACTAGTTCATTTGCCTATCCACTTCGGGGGAAAAAAAAATGCAATCAGCTTTTATGGAAAAAACCAGCAACCATGTTTGGGTTTTCTTCTCATCAAGAATTCACTTAAAGCGTTTCTGACAACAGCGCAGGCAAGAAGAACGGGGAAGAAAAAAGCACACCATGCATTCCTCACGCTAACAAAGAGGAAGCCAAAGAATGCTCTCTTCGTGTTTACAGCATTAATACCCATGTGCTTCTGACAATAGAAACCAAAACAGAATCTCCATTTCAGGGCCACAAAGGTTTAAAAGTAAACTAATCGGTACAGATGTAGCAAGGAAATACTGTGTTTTGTCGAGCACAAAAAACAAGGTAAGAGTAGAAGTCAGCAAGGGTTTGGGAACAGCTCCGTACTATGACCTGGGGAAGGGAAGTCTAGCTACTCCTTCACAATCCAGGACACACTACGACTCATCATGTGCGCAGACTTAAGAGTTGAAGATCCATGCGAGGACTGGGGAAATAATTTTCTGAAGCAGATTTTTCATCTGAGGTCAGACACATCGGACTCCCTTCAATACAGCCCCAGGACACAAATGCAAAAGGGGCTCATCACCCATGATAATGATGGTGCAGACCAGCCCCCACGATAACGATGGTGCAGACCAGCCCCCGTCCTTGCCCAGACGGGGCTGCTGCTGGCCCAGCTTGCCCACAGGACCACACCCCTCACCTGCTCCTCGCTGATGGGCCTACTGCGGTGACTCGTCTCCCCCAGGGAAGGCAGCACAGCGGCTCCCGTTCAAGAAACACCAATGGAACTAAATCACAGTCACTCTGAGCCTCAGTTTCCTCATTTAGAAAATGATAGCTTTCCAGCCTTTTCCACAGAGGCGTGCTAAGGCTCCAACAAACGAATGCAGATGTAACAGGGAAACTAATCCTCTGTAACAGGGAGAGGGCCACCCAGCTCTAAGGGGCGCCATCTAGTAAGTGGGCACCACATTCAATACAATGAATGAAGGGACACAGACAAGCACAGAGACCCACTTGGGCTGAAACAGCTTCTGATCAAACCTCAGAGCATCCGGCAGTGCACAAAGATCTGGGACAATCAATCGTCTTGGGATCCTAGTTCAGAGACGCAAGGACAGTCCCTAGGTGCACCTACAGTGAAAGCTTCACAGGACGAAATACCGGTCTGTCTTCTCCATCAGAAGACCCCAGAGCTGAGAACATGTATATCTTATGAATGGATGAGGCAGAGACAGAGATGTGATTACCCAGGTGGGCCAGACTCAACCCCAGAGCGGGCAGAAGGGGCCTGGCTGGCCTTGTAGACAGACAGACCGGCCTCTAGCATCTTCAGTGGGAAGTTGATCAGGAAGTCGCTGACTTCCTCTTCCTCTAAACCCCCGGGAAGCTCCTAAACGAGGCACTCCGGTCCAAGGGACAGAGCACAGGCCCAGGAGCTCAGTCAGACAAATCTAAGTTCTACTCTGAACAATGCAACTTGGGCGCCTGGGTGGCTCAGTGGGTTAAAGCCTCTGCTTTCGGCTCAGGTCATGATCTCAGCGTCCTGGGATCGAGGCCCGCATCGGGCTCTCTGCTCAGCAGGGAGCCTGCTTCCTCCTCTCCCTGTCTCTCTGCCTGCCTCTCTGCCTACTTGTAATCTTTCTCTCTCTGTGTCAAATAAATAAATTTAAAAAAAAATCTTTGAACAATGCAACTCACATGACACTTGACGGCCTCTCCTAAATGTGGTTAGCAGAGCCTGCTTCCCAGGGCTGATACGAAGATCCAAGTTGATAATACATGTAACTCGCTATGTACAACCCTGGGATGTAGTAAACACGAAACAGGTCTTCAGACCCTCCTTCCGGGTAAAGGATGAACTAAATCCAGTTAGAGGATACAAAATCCCCCTAACTCAAATCTTTAGTCTTAGAACAGAGACAGAGCCAAATTCCCCTTTGGACCCAAATTTAGGTAGAAGCGGGACAATCCTCTGGACAATACAACGAGAATTAACAGCCTGGTGAGAAAGACCCACTACATTATCATCCATTTCTCTAAAATCATAACTAAAGTCATCTTTAGAGCACGTGACCTCTATCCTTTGAGGCAACAATGGGCAAGGGCAAGGTCTGTGTGAGGAATCAGGATTTGGCGACAAGAATCCAGAAACTTCCAGGACATGCAGGGTAAGACTGTGACGGTGTGGCAGATTCTTCGGAAGGAGAAACAAATCCCAGAAGTCATGCTTTCAGGTAAGGCATTTTGTTGGCACAGGTAAGACAGGAGGAGAAACAGAGGCTTTCTTAAACTCAAAGAATGAACTTCTTCATACCTTCGAGAATGTTTGCTCAGAAATCAGCAGCGCTATTAGCAATGGCACACGTGAAGGAACACAGCCTGACTTCCTATGAGTCCTGATGACCCCTCCGGAGCAGCGCTTGGGCACACTCCGTATTTACTCACGGTGCAATCCGATCCTGACTTCAGTGAGTTATTTCATAAGCCTTTTAAGGGCTACTACATATTGTTCCTATAAGAGGCCAATCCAAATTAGCAACAAAAGAATAGTTAAACACAAGAAAAACCACCTCTTTTGTGCTCCTCAAGAAAGGCAGTCTTGGCCATTAAAAAGGCAAAGTGTTTTATTCTCTATTAGCTTTCTCTTAGAAAAATCGGTGCAGTAATTTTCCAGGGTGGGGAGGGGATTAGTAGTCTTCCACTCATGCCTGTTTGAAAATGAGGAGGCGTCGAAACGGGATACACCTAAGAGCCAAGTTATCTGGCATTTGGTTCTGGGCCGTGTCCTGCAGAAAGTATTCCATCTATCAAATGCTGACAACATACTCCTCCTCCAAATCTTAGCACCCAAAGATGACTGTTTTACTTTCAATCTTTTCTCTCCTCTTCCGACTGGTTGATTCCTACTGTCCTATCTCCAAGCACACCGACTCTTTACTCTGTCATCTAAGTTGTCAAGCTCATTCAGTAAAATTTTTAAATTTTATTTTGGATACTGTACTTTTTAGTTCTAGTTCTTCCATTTGGTTCTGTTTTTATTGTCTATTTCTCTGCTGACTTACGCCATCTTTTCATTCATTAGAAGCATATCTTCCTTTACATCCTTGAGCATAGTTACAATTGCTTTAAAATCTTTGTCTGCTAAACCAGCATCTGTGTCACTGTAGTCTCCACTGATTATCTTTTTTTCTTTTGGAGAACGGATCATATTTTCTTATGCTTAGAGTAAGCTTGAATTGTATCCATCCTAGACATTGTGAATGGTATGCTGTGGAAACTCTGGATTCTATTACATTCCCCTAAAGAATGTTGATATTTTTATTTTAGCATTTTTGGGTGGTGTTACACTGTCAACTCTGGTGTGGCAGCTCAAAATTCAGGACGATTATTTCATCCTTAGCTTAGCTGTTTAGATCCTGCCCTACATGAGTGATTCAGGCATCTGCATAGATTCAGACAGCTGACACACAGAATTTGGGGCTTGCTTTCTCCTTCCCAGGGGTCCCTCCTTCACTTTCCAATCACTGTGCTTAACTCCAAACTACCCTTTCCTCTCTAGGACGAAGGGAGTGCATATTTTCTCTTAGAGTTTTAAGTGCCTTGCAGGGCACACGCTGTGCCCCTCCCTTCTTCCGAGGGGTTGATTCAATTCCAAAATCTGCCTGTTTGTGTCAAATTTGATTATCTTCACACGACTGTCTTTTGTCCAGAGTTTATAATTATCATTTACAGGGAGGTTCAGTCCAACAGCAGCTTACAGGACCATTAACAGAAGCAGAACCCACATGACTTACTCTTTTCCCAATTTTGGACTATTCCTCACAATCTTTTGGGCACAAATTCAGACAGGGCTCTGTCAGGCAGGCTGTCCTGGATTCACGTGGCATCAGCTGTGCAATTAGGGAACTGAGCTCGGAACTAAGGAACCGCACAACTACCGAAAAAACGTCCAAGACAGTCTCCTGCTCACAGGCCTGCTGCCTTGGTGTTACCTGTCACATCTCTCTCTCTCCTCATTCCAGCTCACCCTCCAGGGCTTCTGTCCATGCAGACCGAGCAAACCACGGTGTAGTGATCTCAGGGGATGTGCACATCGGACATGGTTAAGTGGCTTTGACGAAGCTAGAAATGGAATCTGCCAGTCAAGGGCTCTATCAGAAACGATTCAAGATCACTCCCGGCATATGGGATGAGTCAAAGCAGTCACAGAGGTTTAGTCCTCCAGACTGAAGAAAATAGGAGAAACAAACGCTAATCCTTGATGGGAGAAAGGAAACGTCATGCTGCGGGCGCATTTTTGCAGCCGTCTTGGAAAAAACAGAATCTGCCACGTACATATTTGATATTTGATGAAGCAAAGCAAATACCACCCAAAGAAAAACTTGAGGAGAACACAGGCAGGCTAGTTCAGTGTGAAGCATGTGGTCCAATCTCCTGCCATCTTTTTTACCACCTTCTCACATTATCAATCTAGTGACCACTAAGCTATTCAGCACAAAACGTTTCCAATGGCAGTCTACTGAGTTTCCAAAGATTGAATACTTAAATATTGTATCAATTTCAAAATAGAAAGAATGCTTATGATGCTATCATCCATTAAGTAGGTCAAGACTAAAGTTTTGTTTGTTTTCTATTAAGATAATGGTCCATAATAGCTACTCTTTATGAAATGCCTACCATGTGTTTGAAAATTTCTAGGCACTTCAACTACCTGTTTCTATTGACTGTTCTCTACATGATTTAAGAGTGTGTTTAAATGCACTGGCTTAGGAGACTCATTAAAAATTTAGGAGAAAGGAGACTGGTTCAAACACACTAAGGACAAATACAATGCAAAATTACAAAAATACAAACCCTGATATAAACAAACGTGACCTAGGACGCGTATCTGTGGGAATATGTGCACGTACATATTATTTCAAGCTACCTTCTGAACACTCACACTTTCATTCCAAAAAGTGGGTATAGCCTAATTTCTAAATATCATATTCTAAACGAAGCCATATGTATATGCAACATGCCGAGAAATCATCTTACCTTGTCCTGGTTGTCTTTATTCTTGTAACACAGATTTCCGATCAGACGAATGAGATGAGACTTAAACCCCTCCGCCATATTGGAGATGTCACCCTCCGCCCTTATGCAGCCACTGCTACTGAAGATGTTTGCGGTGTCATTGCCAGCTACGTGAATCAGTCGTAAAAGATCTGTAACGAAAACAGTAAGCTTTATTTTCCACAAGAAAATTTTTAGTATTTTGTAGTGATTTTCCAGATACAAATCTAACTTATATTAATGGACTAAAATAAAATAAAGGTGGAGTACCTTTAATGGTTAGAAAACCCTTCTTTTGCTTGAAATTTTTTCACGACTCTGGTTTTGGGAAGATAAGCCATAATGACTATCCCAACTTGGACTTTCTATTTATCCACAAAGTCAACTAAAAATTTTCTGCCATCTTTCTTTCTTTTTTTTAAGATTTATTTCTTTATCTGAGAGAGAGAGAGAGCGTGTATGTGCATGCAAGTGTGTGAACAAGGGGAGGGGCAGAGGGGAAGCAGACATCCCACTGAGCTACAGAGCCCAACACAGGGGCTCAAACTCCGAACAAGGAGATCATGGCCTGAGCCAAAACCAAAAGCCAGACACCTAACCGACTAAGGTACCCAGGTGCCTTCTGTAATCTTTCTTATAAACAGGTTTTCAATCCCAAATTCTTTAGGAAGGAACTCAGGTGACAACTACAGTCACTACATCTAAAATACAATCAGTACCTATTCTGTAATGAGCCATATGACAGAAACCAAGAAGCTGATTTTTTTCCGCACTGTCCAGATAATCAGAAGGCAACGTGTACTCTTCATAAATCTACTCTAGATATATTCAAAAGAAGTAACACTACTACACTCTGTGGAATGCCTCTAGACAGCATATGAAGACGGATCATCTTCCAGAAGCAATGTTTAAGTGTTTCCACCTTATCATTTAACGCCCTCAAAAAACCTATTAAACTCAAGTATCATGATGCCTGGGTGGCTCAGCTGGTTAAGCATCTGGCTTCAGCTCAGGTCATGATCCCAGGGTCCTAGGATCAAGTTCCACATCAGGCTCCTTGCTCAGCAGGGAGTCTAATCTGTTTCTCCCTCTGCCTGCTGCTCCCCCTGCTTGTGCTCTCTCTCTCTGACAAAAAAATAAATAAAACCTTAAAAAAAAAATCAAGTATCACTTTCTCAATTTTATAATGAAGAAATCAAGCTCAGAGAAGTCAGTAATTTGGCAGAGCTGGGATGACAACCCATGTCTGCCCTGACTCCAAGCACACGTTTTTCTAAAAAGATTCTATTTCCCAGGTTTGTGGTGTTTTATTTTAATTACTACTAAAAGCACTGCTCTCAAAATAAAACACTTATAATGAGAGTCTCAACATCTTCTATAGCTTACTGCTGACTCATCTACCCACCTCAATACAAATTCATCTTTCTTAGCACATGCATCTCCACAGTTAAGTATAATCCTTTTTTAAAGGAAAAAAATAGCAAAGAGAGAATAACACCATAAGCATGGCTAATCACAAGGAACAGGTTCTACTTGAATTATTTTGCAAATAGCTTTTTAGCAAAGATGGTATGCCAACCAATGGTTAAGAACTAAATACGTAATCTCTATGTGTAAGGCACCGTTCTTTGTGCCCTATAAAAGTAACAGGGAAAAATATACTTAACAAATTTGGAAAACGAATATAAAAATCACCATCATCATTGCTGAAACTACCCCATCACCAAACTGCCCCCCATCATCACAAACCTACCACGTTGCCACAACACTACTAAGGGTGCCACGACATACAGCCCATGTGACACGCATTAGTACGTCCACGTACCGGTCAGGCATCCTGAGTGAAACAGCAGGTAAGCGGCAGAAGCCAGAGCTGGTATCAAAACACAGTGATACCTCCCACCCCACCACCACCAAAAAAAAAAAAATTTCAAAAACAAAAAAAAAAATCTCAAAAATATACCAATACAATGAAAATTAAGGATCTGTGTTTAGGCTTACATTTCAGTGTTCAAAGCCACAGATTCCTTAATTACAAATAATAGCATGTGGGATACTTCACTCACCAATCACCCTTTCCAGCAAGCCAGGAAAAACCTGCAGATAACTGAGCAGATCAGTATTCGCGGTCATTTCACACAAGACATCGAGAAGCCGAATTGTGGCCAACGCCTCCTAAAAAAAGAAAGCATGACTTTTAAGTCAAACAAAATGATTTGCTACTGTTATCAATAATGGTAAAAGAATGGAATATTATGAAAAATATTTAAGAGCTGGAGCTAGTAGGGACAGCATCTAAAGAGAGAAAACAAAATGACCAAGAACGAAACAGAAGTATTAAATCTGTACGTGAACAATCATTTTCACTAACAGCAACATCTGCCATCAAGAACGCGAGATTATGTGTCATTATGTGTCTTCTTGGAGCGAAGAGTCAGAAAAGTTCTTATTCAAGCAAAAATACCTTCCAACAGTGGAATAAATGTTCAAAATTACTAGCTACGTACATAACATTTATGCAAATACTTTCTTTTTAAAGCATTCCCAGCAAGCAAGTTCTACTTTAAAGATACAACTATCCCATGAAATACATTAATTTCTTGTCCACAGGAATCCTGTAAAATGCTGTGGTTGAAAGAACTCTGGCTGCAAGAATGTGCATTACTTCTGGGTAAATAGAAACCTTTATGCAGTATCTTACAAGGTTGGAAAAGATAACATTATTTGAAAATGTTAGTTCACATAACTACTCAATAATTGATTATCAAATGGACCAAATGAACAAGAAACTACCAACTATATGGTATTAGGTAATCTGAATAAAATGGTAAAATCCAATTTTGTACAGATTTCGACCCTCATTTTTAGAGTGCAAATGATTTGGCGAAATGTGGTAGATGTTATAAATTTAGGTCACAAAGATAACATTCTTCAAAAGAAAAATAAACTACTTTCTTTTGTTAATTCTAAACATGTACTTACTGTTCTCCAGTTAGGAGATCTGAAGGTAATATTCTAATCTACCTTTTTGAAATCTCAAAAGAAACTAGAGGAAACAACATATTTTTAAAATTATGTTTGTTTGTCTGTTTAGAGAGAGAGAGACAGAAGGAGAGGGAGAGTGCCAAGCAGACTCTGCACTGAGCGCGCAGCCCAACACAGGGTTCGATACCGTCACCCAGCAGTCATGACTTGAGCTGACATCAGAAGTGGGACGCTCAGCTGACTGTGCCACCCGGGCACCCCACAGCACACATTTTTAATGCTTTGTATCTTTCATTTTACTCTAGCTTTCACTTGCTCAGGAACAAGTTAAGGGAAGTATCTAAAGGTGGAGATCAGAGCCACATTCGGAAGACTCGTGAGCAAAGCCATAGACGTGGCACAGGATCGGCACCCTCTTTTGTGAATGAATGGGCAAGACTGTCAGCTGCAGAGGCCACTCCCCCTTGAAGAAGTGGCTGACTGCCTTCAGATCTGGGGGGAGAATACGCGTCATGTGATCCTGGACACCTTGTCATGCCAGACAGCAAGCAGGCAATGAGAGACGATCGGGATCATGCTGGAAGGAATCAGAAGCAACCTGAGGAGGCTCCCACTGGCCAGCAAGCACATTAGAACACCAGGAAGAATTACCGCTAAAATGGATTGAAAATATATCAAGTGGTTTTAGGGGATGCCTGGGTGGCTAGGTTGGTTCAGCGTCTGACTCTCGGTTTTGGCTCAGGTCATGATCTCAGGGTCCTGGGATCGAGGCCCGCATCAGGCTCCATGCTCAGCGGGGAGTCTGGTTCTGCTCTTGCTCTCTCACTCTTTCTCTAAAATAAATAAATAAATCTTTTAAGAAAGGAAAAAAAAGAAATCAGGTGGTTTTAAAACTATGACATCACAATAGTAATGAAATCAAAACAAAACAACCTCACAGCTGACGCCATAAAACCAACTCACTACTTTGAAGACTGGTAATCATATTGTACCTTGTATAATCTAAAAGTTGATCAGGAGAAGTTTCTAAATGATAAAAATCAAAATACCACCATTTCGCAACCCCCAAAGAATGAACTAATCCAGGTAACAATCATTTAGAACTGCTAACATCACAAAAGAGCCAACCAGACATTATGTGTCTCTTGATGAAAGCACGCATCACCAACAATGAAACATTATTGGGAAAAAAAAAAACAACACAAAAACCTAACCAAAATGTGAATAGGTCTCTGGAATTATTACCATCAGTCAGAGGAATGCAAGGAAAAGAGGAATGTGTTAACCACCACCGTGGAGATAAAATCAGAATTCAAACTGTAGAAAACTCTCCAGGTAAAACGACCAAGTTTCTTCAATAAACATGCTAGCAGAAGAAAAAAGGAGAAGAAAAGAAAGAAAAGAAGAGGAACAAGAGAGGGGAACATATACATTAATGGGTATTTGGGACACAACCACCGACTGCAATGCATGGCCTTTGTATCCTGATTTGAAGAAATAAACTTGAACAAAATTATTACATAATGGGGTAAAATCTGAGTGTTGCTTACTTGATATCATCATACTGCTAATTTTTTAGGTGTGCTTACAGGTGACTTGGATATGACTCCTCATCTTTTTTAAAGATACATATAAAATAATGTACTCATGAGACATGTCAGAATTTTGCTTCAATCCAGGGCAGTTACCGCAAGATCGGATTGGGATCATGGACAAAACAAGAGCGGTAATGAACTGACATAATGGGTGATGGGGTTCAGGACACTTTTTTTGCTTGTCTGCTGGAAATTTTCCACGGTAAGAAGATAAGAATAAAATTAGAGCATTGGAAGAGATCATGTAGATGTTTTCCTTCCAGCTCCTAAATTCTATGAATTAATCTAGCTCCATCTAACACATTCCCAGGTTTAATCATTAGGATTCTTTTATTAATAATGTGTTTCTAAGGAGCATCTAGAAACCAATAATGAAAAGAAAGCCAAGAAAATGATTCTCTTAAAACCTAAGAGGAATATTCAAGATGCCCTTCTAGTATTTGTAAGTATTATACAACTTTAGTCATTAAATCAGGCACTGGGAAAAACGGACACAGGCACAGTGGGAAAAACATTCACAAAGGAATGAACCTCTGCAGTGGGCAGAAAAGGGGGGAAAAAAGATTAGTCTCCTGTCTAGATCATCTGTCTGGGTTAACTTTACCCCTTGGTGTCTCTGAACTATTTTACAATATTCGAAGTTGTAGAAAAGTGATAATAGTGCAAATGACTACTGTCCACAGAAACGCAGATTACTTGGGTCTGGTTGGAATGCAATTAATTACTGCCTTGTGCACAGACCAGTGTTTGCACCTATGGGTCAGATCACTCCAGCATTCCTTCATTGCCTATAAACACACGGCTCTCAGAATTCTTAACAGCTATTAGAATCTCACTGGTTCTCTCTATAAAACATCAGAAACACAGAAATCGATCCCAAAACATACAAGAAAGTAATATATGACTGTATATGAATGTAATATATAAGGTAGCATTAAAAAATAGTGGAAAGGATGAGATCATTCACTACATGGTACTGACCCAACAATTAACAGCTAACATTAGGGAGCACTAACTATGTACCGATCAGCCTAGTCAATGCTTACGACAAAATACTATTCATCTTCCAGGCAGAGAAACCGGGGCACAGAGGATAAGCAACTTTTCCAAGATCACGCATGCACCAGTAATAGAGGAAATCAGGATTCAAACCCAAGTGGTCCTTTACCAAAGATGACAGAATCCTGGATCATCAAAAGACATAATCTGGATCTATACTTCCCTCCTTGCTCAAAAACAAATTCAGTTAAAAACGTGGACCCAGTACTAAAGAGATGAGCACATACAGGTGTATATTTCTACAATCTAAGTGGAGATGGCTTTACTGAATATGTAAAAAACTTCAGAAACCATAAGGATAAAACTGGTAAGCCTAACTAGATTAAAAACAAAAACATAAACTTCTAAAAGGCTGAGAATGCCACAAGTAAATTCAAACAAAAAATTAACTATGGGGGGGTTTCCTGTATATATGGCAAAAACATTAATCTTCTGAAAATGTTCGTTAATAAATGTATTCTAGAAGGTAACCTGATATGAAAAACAAATTAACACGCTGGACACTGAAAACAGTTACAGAGAAATGGGAATTAAATCAGATTAGGGAAAGGCCGGAAACCCATATATTCCCACATGCTCTTCTGGTCTGGCGTTTAGAAATATTTCTAAACATTTTAAATAACCAGACTCTTTGACTCGACGATTCAACATCCGGGAGTTTACAATTCCAGATTTACCTGTCCAAAACTGCAAAGATAACCACATTACAGCATTCTCTGTAAAGGTTGGAGGAAACACCTTGGCAGCAATTACAGTGTACGCCGACGGAGAACAAACGAGAAAATTCCGTCTCCTCTGTCTGGTGGAATTCTGCTCAACCGTGAGGTTATCGTGAGGGAGAAAGAGACAAAGGTACATCGTGTGTTAAAATGGGAAGATGTACGAGATACTTCAGGCTAGGTGAAAAAACAAGTTGAAGAATTAAAAAAGTAGTATTGTAAAAAAAAAAAAAAGGAAGAAGAAATGAAGAAAAAAAAAGGTGTGTACTTACAAAAACCTCTGAAAAGAAAAAAAGTACGTATTGATATGTCCGTAGAAAACAGACAGGGGCTGGGCGGGAATGAGGACTTTCGTTTCACTGACTTCAGTGTGAATTTTTTGCATTTAATAAGCAAATATTATTTGCACAATACAAATATTTAATCCCTTATCAGTCTATGGAATGAAAGATTACCCTTTCTTAGTCCACAAATACTTATTAAATAACTACTATACTAAATGATATTACAACGTAAGTTGGGGAATGCAAGGAATCAAAGAGAATGAACTACCCCCCACCTGAGGATAATTCTCGTAATAGATGAATACGAGAAAATACAAAACTAAAAAGAATTTATTTAACTTCCAGAGGAAAGGCCAGGCTCCCTATAAGTGACAGGACTAAGGCTCTAGATAAAGCTGAACTGAACCCTAAGTCCTACCGGACAAGCAGCACCTTAGCGCCGACAAAAACGTTCCCAGAAACTGGAAACAAGTACACAAAAAATGCCGCAGACAGAAACACATACGTTCATGCGAGAACCTGAGACTATTTCTATTAAGGAAGACGGAGGGAAAGGCTCAGGATTCTAAAGCCAAACAACTGTCCAAATACCCAATAGATGACCCCACGATGACCATTTTCGCTCCAGATTTTTGGTCACAGCATTATGAGAGCCTTCCTGGGAATCCTGTCCTGAGAATATCACAACTGGGTGAACGCAGAGGTTGCCGGTCTGCTGGCTGTGCGGAGGGAAGAGGAGGCAGGAGCGGAGAGCCCTGACCTGCAGCCTTTGCTGATTTCCACGGCAGACGCACTTCCACCACGGCCTATTTCAAGCTGTGCAATAGTCAGCTCGCGGATTTCGGAGTATCAACGGACTCTCGGTCAGTCCGTACGGGTCGGCTCCAGGATGCCACTAGGTATGTGGTATATTTAAATACTGGGGTTAGAGGTCACCTTAAAAACGGCTGTGGCTTTTTAAAAAACATCTAACTGAAAGGAGAACACATGCAGTAATATGCCCAAGTCACAACTGTGTAGATCAATGATTTTTTTAAGATTTTTTTATTCGAGAGAGAATGAGAGATCAAGCAAGAGCGAGCACATGAACAGGGGGGAGGGTCAGAGGGGGAGACAGAAGCAGACTCTGCACCAAGCAGGGAGCCCAATGTGGGGCTTGATCCCAGGTCCCCAGGACCACGACCCGAGCCCAAGGCAGACACCTAACGAACTGAGCCACCCAAGGGCCCAAGTGATGATTTTTTTAAAAAGTGAACTATCTGGACTTTTCAAAAGAAAACTGCCTACAAATTTCTATTTATTAATATACAGTAATTCTTTCCATTTTAGAGAAAAAAACTGCTTAAAAGAAAAATACAAATTTTCCTCCATATACAAAGTTCCACCAGGTGACTTCTTACTGTAATACTGAAGTCATCGATACTATAAATGCCAGGGCCTTGAAAATGTTTGAAGCTGAGGTTTAACAGGTATTAAGTTTTACTTCCTTTTCTGTCTCCTAGAGAATTAATTTTTACAACTTTTTTGAAGCACAGCTCACTGCTCCTCCTGCTGGAAACAGGGGCAAATCTGTCTCTGGAAAGGAAAGGCACCCATAAGCCAAGGCTTGCCCTCTCCTACCACAGAAATGAGAACTTGAATACCAGCTTTGTCTGTGCGACCCAACATGGTCTGTAGGACACGGCACAGCACATCCAGGGCAAAGTAACCCGGGAAAAAAGTACAGTCACAAAGAAGGAAATCTACTGTCAGAGTCATAGCCATGGCTGCACTTAGCAGGAGCAAACAGGTTCACGGAATCACACACAGGATCTTGGAAACGCAAATGGATCCACAGACAGCGAATGGCCCCGTGGAAGGGCAGCCGTCCCAGCTCTCCCCACCCCTCTGCCTACGTGAGTCGCTCCCCATCAGCACAGAAATGATTTTATCAGTGTTACCGCGATACAGTCGACGTGCAATGAAACACAGCATCTTGAGCGTACCGCAGAGACTTCCGTCCACGTATGCAGCTACGTGTCACATTTCTCTCAAAACATACCCTCATATCCTTCACAATCAAATCTACCCCTTCCCCTCCAGCCCCAGGTGACATCAGATCTGCTGTGTTCGTATCAGTAAGTTTCGGCTTCTACAGAATTTCAGAGATGGAATCATAAGATACCTTCTCTGGTCCGGCTACGTTCGGGCAATATGTTCATGACTCCTCTCTGCTGTTGTATCAGTAACCCATTCCTTTCTACTGCTGAGCAGTATCCCAGGGAGAGAGCCGTTCTAACTTTAAGACAGAAGGGAATGAAGATGGAACAGACAAAAATCAAGAGAATTTCTCAAGTGTGAAGGATGTATCGATGCTTCCGTCCCCTTAGTAAAGACTGGAATAATCCAGATCGACCTTGAGGAAAATACAACCAAAAAATTATAGGATGGTGTATGATCAGAATGTCCTATAATGACAGAAGAAACAAACATTCTGGAAGGCAGTTTAGAAATACCATAAGCTTTAAAACCGGATATCCCCCGGGGCCCCTGGGTGGCTCAGTCAGTTAAGCATCCGACTCTTTTTTTTTTTTTTTAATATTTATTTATTTATTTGACAGAAAGAGATCACAAGTAGGCAGAGAGGCAGGCAGAGAGAGAAGGAAGCAGGCTCCCCGCCAAGCAGAGAGCCTGATGCGGGCCTCGATCCCAGGACCCTGAGATCATGACCTGAGCCGAAGGCAGAGGCTTTAACCCACTGAGCCACCCAGGCGCCCCCGACTCTTGATTTCAGCTCAGGTCATGACCTCAGGGTCCTGAGACTAGACCAGTATCAGGCTCTGTGCTCAGCAGGGAGTCTGCTTGAGATTCTGTCTCTCCCTCACCATTTGCTCCTCCCCCATCTCAAGTGTGTGTACTGTCTCTCATCTCTCAAATAAATCAATCTTTAAAAAAAAAAAAAGACAACACAAAACTGGATATACCCTTAACACTCAGCAATTCTCCTCCGGGGCTCACAGGAGGGGAAGGTACAAGGACGGAACTGCAAAGACATAAACTGTAGCGCTAACTACAGAAAACAGACAGAAGAACAACCGGATTGTCCAACTAACAGCTCGACAAATAAGTTATGGCAAACTCTTCACTTCTAATGTTATACTGACTTTTTAAAAGACATTGACAATGTACTGTTTATTCATTCTGCAAAGATGAAGTGCCTACTGTGTGCACAGTACTATGAACGTAAGAGTCAAAACTTTTACCTTCATAAAACTTACATGCAAGGAGAAGAAAAAAGAGAAACTTACAAACGACGCAGCCTCATTTCATTTTTAATACTTATATGTCTGTGTGTACATGGATGAACATATATATTTGAAGTTATCTGCCTGGAAAAATATGTTCGCTAGAATTTGTTTTCAGGTCACTAACTCTGGATGGTAGGAATAAGGGCACTGTTTTCCCCTGTCACAGTCTCTTAACTGCTCTAAAACAAGGACACTGTCCTCATCCATCCGGGCTGCTGTGACAGAATACCACAGACTGGATGGCTTAGAAACAACACTGATGTCTCATGGTTGTGGAGACCCAAGTCCATGATCATGATGGCTGGGTTCTGATGAAGGCCCTCTTCCAGGCTACAGGTGGCCGACCTCTCACTGTGTCCTCACGCAGTGACGGGCCAAGGGATCCTTGCAGGGTCTCTTTATAAGGGCACTAATCCCATTGCTGGGGCTCCACCCTCAAGACCCACTCACCTCCCATAGGCCCAGCCTCCCAGGACCATCACCTTGGCCATCAAGTCTGCAATGGATTTGGAGGGGAGGGGATGCACACATTATTCAAGTGATATTTTTTAAAACTTTTACAGAAGAATTCTCAGAGAGGGCCTAGCTGAGTTAGAAAATCCCCCTGCTCTCTCCCATCCAAGATTCTAGAATCTGTCGTCTTACCTCATCGTCTGCATGCTGCTCAGAGGTCAATTTTAGCACCATCTTGCACTGGTCCACAAACGTGCTTGCGATGAGCTCGGCATGGCTCAGGAACACAGGAATGTCATCCTTGGTCAATGGCTCATCCCCCACTAATTTCGCAATTATGAGGTCCAGCAATGTAACTCTGCAAAACGTACAAGAGTTTCACATGAATACGTAATACAATGCTAGAAATACTGAGAGAGAACATTCTAAGAGACTATTCTTTTAAACCTTTTACTTCGTTTGTAATATCTAGCTAGGGGAAATATTCTGTGTGAATACAATGACTCTATCTTTTAAAATCCCGGCTTCTTTGATGTGACCTGACTACGGAAACACACACCTTTTCTAGATGCTTTCCCGTGAGCCCTTCATTCAACATCTCAGCAATGCTGTCGGATTAGGTTTTATAACACACGCATGATGACGACAGCAGCGAGGTTCGGTGGGCTAATAACGCTGATTCACGGCTCCCTGCTGGGCTAACGAATGTTCTACACGCATGGTCTCCGAGAGGCAGCTGTCACTGGCCTGCGCTAGGCACAGAGAACAGGGCTCAGGGAGGCTGACTGACAGCCCAGATCACACGTGCCAAGCTTCCGCGTTGGGACCCAAGCGCAGGACCCCACCTCTCCCTCCTGGGCCACGGGCCGCAGCTCCTCACTGTACTGTCCTTCTTGTAAAGCTGGCTTTGTTTGTTTCATTATTTTAGTTCATAAAAACATAAATCTGAAGACTAAACCCATGACATTTTACATCAACACTTGAATGATCCCATAAGTATTTCTATTCAACAAACTCTTTCCTTTCTGAGAAAAATGATGAATCCTATACAGGGCAGTCCATCCAGGATAAACCAAGCACCAAGCAGGATGTTTCCCAAAATCACACTGTGACTTGGGATTAAACGTATAACTCTCATTTACCTCCAAACAAGAAAGGACACGGATGCTTCGCAAATGGGGAAAATACACTTACAGTAGGCACGGAGCATTTCTTACCAAACAAATAAACAAACAAACAGAATTTGTTTACTGCTGCAAGTTTCAAAGTATGAAATAAAACTATACCAAACTCTCTCCGTATTTTTGCCAAATGAAAAGAAAGATTACCAGTCTAGAAAAATCACAAAGGCTGTACCGGTTTTCAAAACTCCTAAAAGTCTCTGATTTCTTACAGCAGTCACTAATCTAAAAGAAAACAAATAATCCCCTCAATTCAGCACAAAAGAAAAACAAACAGTTCAGTATTAGGATTATTTTCATTTTCCCTTATTCACACAGAAACTTTACAAATGAATGCGGTCTTCTCGGGCCATAAAACCAGGCTTTCCACTTTTCCCAGGCAGGTAACTTTCCGGGAATGCTAGGGAGGAGGCCAGCTAAGGAACCCAAATGTCTGCTCTAAAAATACTCCTTTTAAATTGGGACACTGTGGCAATGATTGCTAGGTATGAGAAGTCATGAGCTCTGGTTTCAGGGAATTCAGCACCTTGTGGACTATTACTCAAAACAGGGCAAAAAGAAAGGAGGAAGAGATCGTGAAGGAGTTGCATGAGGTCCAAGACAGAAGGGGTAGGCCCAGCGTGGTACCCAAGCATGCCCAGCAGCAGCGGGAAGGCCCTGGCGTCCCGGGGACCTGGGAGCTGGAGCTGACAGATATGGTCCGCGTAGACTCGACCTTCCTTACAAGCTCACCAGAGGCCATCCACCCCTCAGACTTCACCCTGCTCAGGAGACACACGTCTCCACTCTACTGTGTCATCGTAACATGGGACAGCTAAGTGGAAGAGTTGTGATTTTAAGGAAAAAATTAAAATGTTCAAAATGTAAAAATACAAATCAAGTTTAAATATCACCTGAGAATAAATCAGACTTCATTAAATGATCCTACTTCTACTGTGCTCTCTGTCGATAAAAACTTCTAGTGGCTCCCGTTATTAGGGAGTGGGTCCAACAATCTGGGACCGTCCCAAACCCAAGTCCCCATCAAACTCTCCAACTCCCTCTACTTCAAGCCACCACCGAAAACCATTCTTCTCATCAAAGACAGGAATCACGTGTGGGACACACATCTCGAGGAGGAAACTGTTTTCAAAATCATTTATTATAATGGTGCGTTACATCTGCCACCTCCATTTCCAAGCCAGAAACCATAGGTAACAATATGTGTATAGAAACGTCCCGCAGAATCCAGGAAAACGGGACTCGATGGGGAATGTCTTACTTCTTCCAGCTGTGGGCAAACCACACTAAATCCTTCCTTGAAGAGGTGACAGAATACAAGTGTTATTCACTCACCGATTTACTTACTCCCTCAGAAGTGAAGGATGAAAAAGCAAGAGACCTAGTTAAAAAAGTCAGGGACTCCGCTGTCTGCAGTCACACATCGGTGTGAGAGTTTGGCATCCTTAAACCCCGGAATCCTCACCCGGGGCTGCCTCAGGCTACCAGACACACCCCTCAGTCCAGACTCCAGCTTCTTAGGATTTTCTCTCTCAACCCCGGCTGTCATTTGCAATCTTTCTGATCCACTTCTGATTAAACAGTTACACAGTCTGTCCTCAAAATGAGGCTCTGTTTCATTAAAAAAAAAAAAATTAGCAACATATATACACATGAAGGATTTTAAGGGAAAATTCTATAGCAAAATTTTTATTTGAAAGTTATGCTTAAATGAATGCAGGCTACAATTTTAATAGCCACACCTGGCCTGTCCTGAAATGGGTAAGTTTTTATGAGAGGACTGGAGTGAGGGCAAAGAAGGACGGGAGATGCGTGAGGGAGCGAGTTTTATGAGCAGGGCATGAAATAATATTCTCTAATTCCAGAAATAAAATGTAATTCAAATTTCAGGCCTGACAGCTCCAACAAACCATGAATTTACATCTGGACTCCTCCACACACACCCATCTGTTGAATGATGTGCCCACAAAGGTCAAACCCTTCATTAACCTGAGCTAACCAAGATACAGGCACAAAACTGTGGCTGAATTAATCCCACTGATCCTTTAACAAGTTACAGAGATAAAAAATTCTTGTACCATGGAGAAGATCACTGATTTTTGGCATCTGACTGCATTCCAACACTTCCCCAGCTACCTCTGTAACCCAGGGCAAACATTGGACCCTACAAGACCCCAGAGCCCAGTGTGGCAGAGGGCAGGAGGGCACCGATAACCCAGGGTCTCTGGAGGATGGAAGGAAATGGCTGTAAGATGCCACCTGGAGGAAAAGCCAAGGGGGCCGAGCAGCAGGACTAATAGCAGCGGTGGTAACGGGGCAGAGAGGTGAGGATGAGCCACAGAAGCACAAAGGCAAAATTAGCAACTCATTTACCGAGTGATAACGGCGGGCCAGGCACTGAGCGCTCCCTTGTAGATTTCAATCAGGTATGGCAGTTTCACGGGGCGGCTACTGTTCTTACCCTCATTCTGCAGATGGGTCGGAGTTCCACAAGTGCAGGTAACTTACCCCAGGCCACGAGCCACAGAACTATCTCTGCTGTTCACTATCTGCTATACAGATTACAAGCCTGAGAACCACCCAAGCGTTTTCCAAGAGCAGCTAGGTTCATCTAATAATCCTGCGATTCACTGGGAAGGAGGACCAGAAAATCGTATACAGGCAGACTGGTTTCTGCTGAGTCAGCCAGGGGAACTGATTTTGACTCCATGTCCTCAACTTGTCACGGAGTAGTCTGGAGTCTCCAAGCACTTTCCCTCCGGAGCCACCCACGCTGTCACCGTGATGCCCCGGGGACCGCCATTAGGCAGTCAGTGAACCCACCATCTGTTTTACCGACTGACCATCACAGGTGTTTAAACCTGGCAGCCCCTAACCCAAGTGGACGTTCTAACTCAGCAGGTGGGGGCCACAGCTCGGGCATTCCTCAGGTGATTCTGATGTGTGCTCCCAAAAGCACCACGGCGTCTCCACAGGGGTCTCTATGGAAGCTCCCCATCTGAACCACAGAACACAGAGAATGTACTCAGTTCTCACAAACAAGGCAGCAGCACCATTCTGGATGCACAGGAAAGCAGCTAATTCATTACATATTCCTGCTGAGAAAAACTCTAATCTTTTTAATCCTATTAATCGGCAAACGCACAACTGTGAACACAGAATTACCCATCATCGCCTGAAAAGGAATCAACAGGAACCCAAGAGCTCCACTTGACCGCAGACTGAGTGTCCCCTCTTCCCTGCGCCCTCCCCCACGCACACACCCCAGTGCACACGCCATCAGCACTGGACTCGTCGGGCCCTCCAGCCAACTGCTCGAGTCAGTCACCACAAACAGCTCACACAAGCCCTGACAAGGGTCTAAAAGCTTGAGTGTACAGCTGACCCCTGGACACCACAGGAGTCAGGGCACCAACCCCCCAGATGCAGTCAAAACTCCACGTTATCACTCTTGACCCCCCAAAACTACTAACAGCTGACTGCTGACCAGAGCTGTGTTACTGATAACACAAGGTGATTAACGTGTATTTTAGATATTGTATGAATTATGCACTGTGTTCTTACAATAAAGTCAGCTAAGAAAACGTTATTAAGAAAATCAGAAGGATGAAGGGCGCCTGGGTGGCTCAGTTGGTTAAATGTCCGACTCTTGGTTTCAGCTCAGGTCATGATCTCAGGGATGTGAGACCGAACCCCACGCTGGGCTCCATGCTCAGTGCAGGGTCTGCTTGAGGATTTTCTCTTCCTCTCCCACTGCCCTGCCCCTTGCTCACATGCACTCTTTCTAAAATAAAATAAAATAAATAAATAAAATATTGAAAAAAATAAAAAATTGAAAAATTGAAAAAAATAGAAAATAAAAAAAATAAAATATTGAAAAAACAGAAAATCAGAAGGAAGAGAAAATACACTGACAGGACTGTACTTATTTTAAAAATCTGCAAATAAGTGGACCTGCGCAGTTCACACCCGTGTTGCTCCACAGTCAGCTGTACCTTCACCAGAAGGAGAGGCAGTGGCCAGGACACCCCAGGCTGAGGAAAGGACATCCGCACAAGCAGGACATTACAGGGAAGGCCCCGAGAATGGACAGAAGTTCTGTGTCGCCGTAATGTGGTAACTGGGAGTGGGGGGCAGGGGGCGGCGTGAGGTGGGGAGGGGACTGGAGATGAAGCTGCACGATAAAGGGCCTCACACGCCACCCCACTCAGGAGACACGAGGCGGCGCCCACAGCAAGGCCGCTGCCCGTGAGGCAGCCAGCAGAAGGGGCCCGGAGGCTCCGAGGGACCCACGTCGGCAGATGGGATCCCAGGAGTCCGAGCACTGCCTGGAACAGACCTTTTCACGAGTAAGAAAACTCATTCGTTTCCTCATGTTTTCACCCAAACAACTTGTTCGGCACCCTGACGTGCCAAGCGCTGGGGAAACACGGCCGCCCCAGAAGTAAAAGGTGGAGCACGCGGCACGCGGGTGTGCAACATGACAGGATGCACGACAAATGACGCGAGGAAACAACCGCACGTCTCCTCAGGAAGAAAAGCCAAGAGGGGCCGTGGCATGTGAGCAGACGCTGCCTGAAGGGGAGCAGCGGCTACGTCTTTATAAGTAAAACCAGAAAACATGTAGTCTGGCATCTTCGTTTGGCTTCATAATGGAGCAGTTTAAAAATGAATCCTTGGACAGGAATATGGAAAATGTAAAACTAAATATTAAAAGTACAACTCAACCACGTATCATTCTCCTGCGTTCAGGTAATTCCTTCCCAATTGACAGCACTGCTCTTCACGTCACTGCAATCAAAGGACAAAAAAACAAAAAACAAAAAACCTACAATTCTTTTTCTGCAACAGAAATATGCAGCATATGGGGGGGCACTGGATTTATAAACACGGCCTTTGAACTGACTTTATTTATTTTTTTAAAAGATTTTTATTTATTTATTTGACACAGAGAGAGAGAGAGAGATCACAAGTAGGCAGAGAGGCAGGCAGAGGGAGAGGGGAAGCAGGCTCCCCGCTGAGCAGAGAGCCTGATGCGGGCCTCGATCCCAGGACCCTGAGATCATGACCTGAGCCGAAGGCAGAGGCTTTAACCCACTGAGCCACCCAGGCGCCCCTTAAACTGACTTTAAAAGCACAAACTTTCCTTTTCATTAATATTAAAAAAGAAACCCCCCTTAACAAGACTACATAGGAGTGTGAAAGCCTAACTGCTGGAAGCCACACAGATAGTAAGAATTTCAAAACCACAGCATTTATAAAAATTGTGGCTACAATCAAAAGATTAACATTTTTTCAGGTTTTTGATCATCAGATCTGGGATTTTGAAGTAAGTTTTATTTTTCCTAAGGCAACTTTTCCAGTAAGGCTAGGGAACGCATGAGCTATGAGAGTCACCCAGGGCACCATGAATCATGTCATTCCATCCTCCAGTCTTACAGGCCGAGAAACTGAATCTGGACACGGCAAAGAGCCTGGCTATGGTCACAGAAAGAACTCCCATCACGAGGGGGCAGGGAGCCACGGTCTCTGTGCTCCGAGGGCCCTGCTCCACCCACTACAACAGCAGGGAGATCACGGACAGGTACCCAGTCTCTGTCTGAAATACCTATGGGAAAGCAACACACGTGAGTGGGGTATGTCCCAAATCATGACACCAGTGACGGGAACACAGGCGCGCATTTCAAACACACAACTGCAATCAAAGGACAAGCGTGACATCTTGTTCTTAACGTTTCTGAGTTTGCCTGTACTGAATAATGGCGCCCACCTGGAGCGTGCAGCCCCATGTAAATTACTGCCTGTTGTGGCTAAGCTGTAATGTTAACCAACCAATTTAAAACCATTACTGACACAGAAACATGTATTTAGAGACTTTGTGCCAACTAAGAAACCACATAGTTTCTCGGTCATGTGTACAGGATAGTCTGTATGGAATGCTAAATTCTCAAAACCACACTGGTTTTTGGGGTTACCTTTCTTGATTGCTCATTTTGGCATACATCGCTTTCACCAATTCCGGGCTTTTCAGAAAATGGTCTGTAATAATCAAGAACCTAAGAAAAAAGGAGAAGAAAGTGTGGTTACTAGAAACATAGTACAATGGACATGGCCTTATTGACTTTATGGGCATTTTACACATGAAAGTACTTCTTCTTATCGAACTTTTGGTTTGCTGTAATCTTAAAATGTTTTAAGAGGTTCACATACCATTTTTTCATTAGCAGCTAAAAGAAAATAAAAACCGTCCAAATTGGTTTCTCCAATTTTACTTTGGAAAATTTATTGAAATGATTCAAATCTATTCAACTATAGGTCTTATATAAGTTCCATTTTAACTGTGAAATGGAATTTAGCTACAAGTTCAGGTATAAACAGAAACCATATTAAACTGTTTCATTCAGAAGGTTAAGTGCTAAAATTAACTGGAGAAATGGACATGTCACACGTTTTATTTAAACACATGCCAACAACGCAGTAACGCACACTGGCTTGATCACCTCATCTGTAAGAGCTCTCGAGTTACCAAAAAAACATCCTCATTGTCAAGCAAAGCATTCGTCTAAACTCAGAGATCAACTTATGGAAACCCCGAGGCAGAGATTATGAGGGTATTTCTTTAAAGTACCAATGTGACAACTAAAAAGCTTGAATAGTATTATTAATTAATTCTGAATCATATTGGCCAGAGGGCATCTGCAGGCTTAAGAACTAAATAATATACTGTTTATAACCACGGTTACAGCAGTAAGAGTGAATGTAAAACATTAACTCTATTTATGAACACAGTTTATTTAACCACTTAAAAAATATAATGAAATTATGTGTTTCAGTATGATAACCAAACAAACCATACTAACTACCACAACACAGTGTCATTCATATAAAAACAAAATCCAAACATGCGTTCTATTTCTTCCGCAGCCCTCAAAGTAACTGATCAGCACTTCAATATATGATATTTCTAGTAATGATGGATATATTCAAAATTCTCAATTTTCTTACCAGTTCAGGCAGGTCATCAGACTGCAATAACAGATATTCATGCATTTTAAGCCAGGTATGCAAAAGTAATCCTAAAGCTTACTCATGATTCACCTTTCTGGAGCTCCAAACATTTTCCCAGAAGATCATTCATTCACAAATGCAATTTTCTGGAGCACCTGGGTGGCTCAATTGGTTGAGCATCGGACTCCTGATTTCTGCTCAGGTCATGATCACAGGTTCCTGGGAGCAAGCCCCGCATCAGGCTCTGCACTGAGCGTGGAGCCTGCTTAAGATTCTCTCTCTCTGCCCCTCCCCCCAATCCCCATGCTTGCTTGCTCCATCTCTCTCAAAAAACAAATACATAAATAATAATAAAAAATTAAAAGTATTCAAAAAAAAAAAAAAAAAACCACCACCATGTTCCAAAACTGTGCTAGGAGCTAGGTCACAATCCATATTCCAGAATGCTAACAGTGGAGAGAAAAGCCCACACATAAATAGAGAATTAGACAAAAATGTCTTAAGGGCAATACACATAGGCTTTGTGGAACAGAGAAATAACAAAGCTGATCTAACGACAGGGTCAGGGCAAGATGTTCAGGAGGCTAGAGGAGGTATTCTGTGAGTCGCTCACTGAAGGGGGACATGGAAAAACGGAATGGCAGTGGGCTCAGGGAACTACACCCAGAAAAGACGAGCAGGGTCTAAAGAGGGATTCAGGACCAAAAGCTTCCATCTTGGGATGCTACTGGCCCCCCGCTGTGAGCCCTCCCATCCCTCAGCCAAGGTTCTGTTGACAACCACACCCTCCTTCACCACGCCAGCCACTGTCCTCTCTCTTTCTTTTTGATCAACTTGTGTTGATCTTAAAGAACCAGTCTAGCCTTGGTGAATTTTTTTCTATTGATTTCCGTTTCCTGTGTCACTGTTTTCCGCCCTGATCTTGTATCAGCTGCTTCTGTCTACTTACTCTGGTTTTTCTGTGCTCTAGTCTGTCTTCACAAAGAACCTTCACGGAGGTCACTGCTTTCAGACCCTTCTTTTCTGGTAGAAACATTTAAAGCTATACATTTAGCTTTATCCCCAAAATTCTGTATTTTCATTATCCTTCAGTTCGAAAGACTATGTAATTTACCCTATGATTTCTTCTTTGACAAACTGATTCTTTAGATGAGCCAATTTCCAAAAATTTGGAATTTTTCTCAGTATCATCTGATTAGGGTTTTCTAATGGAAGATCATTGTTGTCAAAGACCACACACTCTTTATGTTCTCAATCCTTCTTGTATATTTACTGAGACTTTTTATAGCCCAGATTATGGTCAATCTTGACGAACATTACACAGGCAGCTGAAAAAAAAGTGGATTTCTCGAGTGCTGAGATACTGCTCTACAACACTGCTCTGTGAAGACGGTTCTGAGACCATCCACGTCTACACCGACATCTGTCTGCTCCAATCAGTGGCTGAAAAGCAAGTATTGAAATCTCCCAACTATCACTTCCAATTCCAGGCATAATGGACTAACAATTTACCTTCCTGCCTCAAACCACTATGAAAGCAGACAAAATATATGAAACAACAGTTTCCAGACAACGACCAACAGACCCAAGTCAGACTGCGGGAAATAAAAGTCACTTCAGCAAATTTCCTCTTAAACAAAAAAAATACTCTAATGTGTGCGATAAATGGGAGTTGATCAATATGTTTATAAAATCCTTAAGGCTTAACAGCAGGTGGAGACACACCCAGAAAGAAGGAAGAGCTGGAACCTGAGTTGAAAAGGCTTCTGGGTACGCAGGACGGTCAGGGTGAAGGCGATGGGGAAGGGCAGGGGAGAGACGGGTCACAGCCACTCTGCTGCTCGGCCACTGTGACCATCAGCAGCATCTAGAGCAGAAAGCACCTTTGACCTTCCTACCTAGAAAAAGCGTGAGCAGATCAAACACCTAAACCTCAAAACTGAGATGATACAACACTGGATGAAAACCTCAGTAGAACAAAGATCTTTAGAGTTATTACCAAAAAACAACAGGACATAAAAAAGACTGAAAATGTCACCTACGAAAATACCAAAGATTTTTATATAGAAAAATAGCCACAAGCAAAGTCAAAAGACAAAGAAGTGAGAAAAAATATTTGCATTTTATCTCACACAAAGGACTACTGGTTCCAACTTAGAAACTATTCCTACATTAAGATTAGGAAAAATGGGTTAAAGAAAATGAGAATGTTCATAAAAGAAAAATGGGCTCTTCACCATATAAAACAATGCTCAATCTAATAAGAAAAATAGAAAATAAACCCTGTAATGACACTATTTTAAACCTCAGAGACTGGCAAATCCAATACTCTGATAGCACACCCTGTCAGCAATGACGGAGGAAACCAGGTCCTCTCCAATGGCCAACAGGACTGTATATTGGTAAAAAAGCTGTGAAGGACTACTTAGCAGTATTTGTTAAAATATAAAAAAAGCACGTTCGGGCGCCTGGGTGGCTCAGTGGGTTAAAGCTGCTGCCTTCGGCTCAGGTCATGATCTCAGGGTCCTGGGATCGAGGCCCACATCGGACTCTCTGCTTGGCAGAGAGCCTGCTTCCTCCTCTCTCTCTGCCTGCCTCTCTGCCTACTTGTGATCTCTCTCTCTCTCTCTCTCTGTGTCAAATAAATAAAAATAAAATCTTTTTAAAAAATAAAAACAAAAATAAAAAAAAGCACGTTCCCTTTGATCTAGCTATTTCATTTAACGAATTATCGGATAATCATACCAGTCCACGCGCAGTATGACGTAGGTATAAACAAGGCTATTTCCTGCCAAATTCCGTAGTTACGGAACACTGGGAACCTAAATGTTCACCAGTAAGGAACTGATTAAATAAACTGCAGTATATTCATTCAGTGAAAGATAAAGAGAAAGTTCTTCATATACTTACATGGAAAGATCTTGAAAATACACTATTTACTTAAAAAAGTAAGAGGCTCAGGGGAGCCTGGGTGGCTCAGTCAGTTAAGCATCCAGCTCTTGGTTTTGGCTCAGGTCATGATCTCAGGGTCCTGGGATCGAGCCCCACACAGAGCTCCATGCTTGGCGTGGAGCCGGCTTGCGATTTTCTCTCCTCCTCCCTCTGCCTCTCCCCCTGCTGGCACACTCACTCCCTCTCCAGCCGAGCATGGAGCTCTACGTGGGGTTCGATCCCTGGACCCTGAGATCACGACCTGAGACCAAACCAAGAGCTGGATGCTTAACTGACTGAGCCACCCAGGCTCCAAGGTTTAAGACAGACAGCGTTGTTGGCCAGCACTCCTGTGCCAAACCAACACTCCAGTGAGTTCCCATATGCCGTTCAACACATGGGACACGAAGTTCAAAAGCCTGGAAATGTGTAATCTAAATCAGTCCCTTCATTTGAGAAATAAGGACATACGGAAAGAGAGGCCCACAGAGGTTGAGCATCCTGGGGAAGGCCCCACGTTACCTGCAGCCCTTCTGGAAAGAGGTTTCAGGAGAACTGAGGATCTGGTTCTTCATGTCACCTTCAGTTCAAAATGATCAAGGATAAAATTCCTCCATTCTTTTTTTTCTTTTTAAAGATTTTATCTTGAAGTAACCTCCACACCCAACATGGGGCTCAAACCTACGACCCCGAGGATCAAGAGTCGCACATGCCACCGACTGAGCCAGCCAGCTGCCCTCTCCATTCTTTTTCTTTCATTCAACACAGAAGAAACGTGCACTAGTGAGTGAAGATAACTATGTGGAGGACAAGGATAACTGCCGCTCACATTCAATTCACACGAAAGGCAGAAGACAGAGTTGTGTGGACGCCCATACGAACGACTGACTTCTCTGCTACACCACCTCTGCGCTGACACTTAGCGGAGGACACCGATGGACCACACACACAGCAGTGCGCACAAGATGCCGGCAGCAGGGGGATTTTCTCTTGCAACCGGAAAGTAGCGACTGCACGGCTGTCAGTCATGCGTGAGCTTGTCTTAGCTGCTGAGACTGCTTCTCTGAATATAATGCATTCTCCATCCCAGCATGTTGCCTACAGTCACAAGTAAAATTCTCAACTTTCACTCAGAACTCACTGCATTTACTTTCTCACCAAACATCTGCTCAAGGGAAACCAAAGACGAAGACGAGAGACCCAATCACGTTCAGTGTTTTCCAAGTTACAGACTTTAAATTTGTGATTAGATTCTTGTGCAGAACAACTATGTCTGTAAATTCAGAAATTCTGTGGTAGTCCTGTGTGAGGGAGGTGGGGTCCCACTAATGGGAAACCTAAAATGCCACAAGGACATCGAGAGACCGTAAGACTCAAATAACGCTCCAAACTTTATGGAAAATAGAACAAATGGTCTTGGGGGAGGGTCTCAAACATACTCTAGCAAAGGCAGAAGCTGGAGGAGAAGGGGCATCAGAGAAACAGATTTCTTCTACAAAAAGAAAAAACTAGAAACGTGATCTGTTTGCTAAGTGCTGAATTTCACACACACACACACACACGCACACACGCACACACAAGCTGAATTCTCTCCCTCTGTGTGCATGAGGGTCCCAGGCTTGCTTCATCTACTATTTTCTGTTTCTGGTGCCAAAATTGACTCATGTAGGCAGTCAGAGGCAAAACTCTGGAGTCTAATCTTGAAATTCATCATTTAAATGTGATTATAGAAAAGCTAACATTCACAAATCGAGTTGTTGATGCCAAAGCACTGACCACATTTTTACATCATTTTCCATACTGGCTACAACCCAAAATGCATGAAGGTCCGTCTTTCCATCTCCTTCTTTCTCTCAGTCTTCCTCATTTATCACTGGTGTTAAAGCACATGAACAGTTACAGACAGATTAATTACCATCTGCAACGCACTGTTTCTATG
Organism: Ailurus styani; assembly: GCA_002007465.1. Classification (NCBI taxonomy): domain Eukaryota; kingdom Metazoa; phylum Chordata; class Mammalia; order Carnivora; family Ailuridae; genus Ailurus; species Ailurus styani. The sequence goes on along the minus strand of LNAC01000097.1, from coordinate 4,179,956 downwards.
TTATTTAGAAGGTGCTAAAGGCCATCCCTAAGCTTCAAGGAGCGTATGTTTAAAAAAAAATACAAAGATTAGTATGTCATTGGTAAACGGAGGTATTCTTGAAGTCAAGGTTTTAGGTAAATCTTTTTCAAATGAGAGCCATTTATTATTTCCATTTCCATGTAAGCATACAATGTCAAAGCTAGACTTACGAATAAAACAGATTTCAGTGACTCTGAAAAAAACCCAGAAAATTCTTTTACAGCTCACTAATTAAGTGAAGAATCTGACTTAAACACGCTCCAGAAAATGGATGCCGCTCTCCTGTTCTGATTTCTGGGAAATCCAACCCATAGCTGCTTCCTTCGGCAATCTAGACAAAACTCCCAGAGCCGCTACAGAAGGTAAGGGTCTCCTGTTTGACAGGTAAATAACCTCCTTAGGGGGTCGATGTGAGGAACGTAAGGCAGAAAATTCTGCTAGAAAACAAATGAGTTATAATCTCTGAAGAAGATATCACAGGAGCGAGGATCTCCCAGGCACCTTTACTGAGCTGTGAGATTTAGATGAATTCAAACACCAAACCCAACCCTTGGATTCATCCTGGGTTATCTAAGAGCACAAAAACATCTTTCACACCTACAAACAAAAGGGGCAAACATTTTTAGAAGGACATTATCCCAATAAGTCAAGTGCGCCCACACTTTCCTGTGTCTCTGGTGTACCTAAACAAAAAGACCCGGTTATTGAAACCTTACATTTGTTCCTTTCCAAGAAAAGACGCCAAACCCATGAATTCGAACACCATCCAGTTTTGTACTCTTTGTCAGCGATCCCATAATGTTAGCAGGTGGGAGGGCAAAGAGTGGGTGCTCTCTAATTTTCAGAGATGGGTTCATATTTAACAGTAAAAAGTAACAATTTTGTTGGAAGCTCTGGATGCTGGCGTAACTCGTGTGGCCGGTGCCTCACTGCCCTCCGCTTCACAGAGAACGCGTTTTTTACAAACTGAAGGTCTGTGGCGAGCCTGTGTCTGCAAGTCTGTTGGCACCAGTTTTCCAGCATTTGCTCACCTCGTGTCTCTGGTCACATTCTGGTAATTTTCACGATATTTCAGACTTTTTTATTATATTTGTTACGAGAATCTGTGATCAGTGATTATCATTCACTGAAAGCTCAGCTGATGGTTAGCATTTTGTAGCAAGAAAGTATTTTTTAAATTAAGGTATGTACACTGTTTTTGCAAGAGCGAAAGCTATTGCACACTTACTAAATTACACTATTCTGTGAATGTAGCTTTTACGTGCACTGGGAAACCAAAAATTTCATTTGACTCTCTTTACTCCAGCGTTCGCTTCACTGCAATGGTCTGGAACCAAACCTGCAAAATCTCTGAAGTATGCCTGTAGTTCAGGGTCCTGTTTTTGTTGAGCAAATGCAGAGTTCCTCTCCCACGAATCGAAGCATCACTGCTGCGTGGCAGAAGACAGCTACTACTACTACTTCCCATCCTTCTTCCTGCCCGGCTCCACCTGCTGACCTCTGAGAACTCTAACCTGAGCTCTCCTGAAGTGCATTCCATCTTCTGCCCTCTACCCCACTGCTTAGCTAGAAAGCTAAGAGACTTAAATGAAACAGAATTCGGCTACAGAAAATTTTTCTAAGTAAGCAGACACTAATGATTCATCCATCGAGTTTACAAAACATCAGAATCTGGAGGGAGGTAATCTAAGTCAAGCACAAGATCATACTATTTTCATGCACCAACTTGTGTTTGCATGCACATGGTAATTCAAATGCAAATAAATGTTAGGAAAAAATACACAATTTAAAAATTAGGTATAATTTCAACAGAACAATAAAGTTTACTCTGAAAGAGACCCAAACTGAGAAAGCTGGTGCCTCGCCCTTGAAATGCAAGCGGCACTACTGGCAGCTCAAGGCCCCCCGCCACGGGCACAACCCGTGCCCTGAACATGTGAACCACTCTGTGAAAATATGCACAGAAGTAGATCCTCAGGAAAACTGTGGAACACGACAAAGAACGACAATATCTTTGGTGATTTTTACCATGATGAAAGGGTCAACTCCTCAAGACGTATCAATTACAAATGTAAGTGTGTACCTAACCACAGAGCCTGAAAATAAGAGATGCAAGACCCAACAGATCTGACTGGAGAAACAGAAAATGGTCCACTTCCAGTAATGAGTGGAACAGGCGGATGGGAGACCACCAAGAAACAGAAGGCCCAACAGGCATCAACACAGCACCAAAATCTGATTATGCAATTCTCTCAATGCACACGGGACAGGCTCCGTGACAGGCCAGGTGCTCGGCCATAAATCATGCCTCAATATATGTAAAAATTAAAAACAGAATTTTATAAAGTGTGTTCTCCAACCACAATGGAACAAAACTAAAACTCAAGAGCAAAGGGAAATTCAGGAAGTACACAAATATGGGAAATTGAACAAGCTCCTAAATAATGGACAGGTCAAAGAAAAAAGTCATAAGAGAAATCAGATATAACTTGAGATGGATTAAGATAAAAATATATGAGATACTGCTCTTACAAAAAAATTTATAGATGTAAATACGTACATAAAAAAAACCCTTTCATCAATAACCGAAACTTCCGGTTTAAGAAACTAGAAAAAGAGCAAATGAAACACAAATTGATAAGGAAGGATAAATAAGGATCACAGCAGAAATAAATGAAATAGAGAATAGAAATGAACAGGGAAAGAAAAATCAATGAAACCAAAAGCTGGTTCTCTGAGATCAAAACCCTGACAAATCTTAAGCTGTAACAACCAAAATACAGACTGAAATTACTAAAATCAGGAACAAAGAGGAAACATAACTACCAACCTCATGTAAATAAAAAGGAATTCTAAGGGAGTACTATGAATAATTATGCCAACACATCAGGCTGCCTGGGCCAAGCGGACAAATTCCGGGAAAGACACAAACTAGTGAAAACTGACCCAAGAAGAAGTAAACCATCTAAACAGTCCTGTAACAACAAGCGGAGATTGGATGAGTCATCAAAAAACGTCCCACAATGAAAAAAAAGCCCAGGACCAGATGACTTCATTGGTGACTTCTACCAAATATTTAAAGAAAAATTAACACCAGTCCTTTGCAAACTTTTCCCCAAAACAACAAAAAACAGAAACATAAGAGAAGGGAACACCTCTCAACTTATTCTGTGAGGCAAGTGTCAACCTGATACCAAAACCAGGCAAAAGCATCATAAGAAAATGACAACTACAGCCCAATATGCTTTATCAACATAGAAACAAAAGTCCCTAACAAAACATGAGCAAGCCAAATCCACAACATATAAAGATTATATACCATAAGCAGGTGGGATCTACCCCAGGAATGACAAGTTGGTTTAAAATAAAACAAGGGGCGCCTGGGTCGCTCAGTGGGTTAAGCCTCTGCCTTCGGCTCAGGTCATGATCTCAGGGTCCTGGGATCGAGCCCCGCATTGGGCTCTCTGCTCAGCAGGGAGACTGATTCCCCCTCTCCCTCTGCCTGCCTCTCTGACTACTTGTGATCTCTGTCAAATAAATAAAAAATAAATAAAAATAAAAATAAAATAAAATTAGGGGCACCTGGATGGCTCAGTGGGTTAAGGCTCTTGATTTCGGCTCAGGTCATGATCTCAAGGTTGTGAGATTAAGCCCCCCCACTGGGCTCCATACTGAGCTCGGAGTCTGCTTGGGATCCTCTCTCCCTCTCTCTCTGCCCCTCCCCACCATGTACACGCAGTCTATCTCAGAAAAAAATACAAAAATAAAAATAAAACAAAACTAATCACCATAATATACTATAGTAATAGGATAAAAAACAAAAACCTCAACAGATGCAGACAAGGCACTTGATAAAATCTAACTGCTTTCATGACAAAAAACATTCAACCAACTAGGAGTAAGTACAGGAAAATTCCTCAAACTATGAAGAACCATACTTCACATTCAGTAGTAAAAGACTGACAGCCTTCCACATGAAATCAGGAGTGAGACGCAGAGGTCTGCTCTTCACGTCTACTCAGGATTATGTTAGTCAGAACAACTGCATGAAAAAGAGAAAGAAAAGCAACCGGATTGGACAGAAAAAAAAGTAAAACTATCTATTTGCAGATGACATGATCCTATATAAACAAAGTCCTGAAAAAAAAAAAATCACAAAAAACCATCAGAACTAATAAATGAGTTTAGCTCAGGTTACAGGATATAAAATCAACATACAAAGTCAACCGCATTTCTATATACTTGCCATTTACAACCCATGAATGAAATTAAGAAAACAATTCCTCTTAAATAGCATCGAAAATAAAGTACTTAGAATTAACTGAACTAAAGCTATGTAAGACTTGTACACGAACACACTAGAGAATTTCACTGAGGAAATGAAAAAGACCTAAATAAATGGGAAAATACCCTTACACCCGGACTGGAAAACTTTATTTCGTTAAAATGGCAGTACTTCTCACAGTCATCTGCAGAGTCATGTACTGTCCACCAAAACTCTAGCTGCTCCTCTGAACAAACTGAAAAGCTGATCCTAAAATTAATATATAACACAAGGGACCCAGGAAAAATCCTGAAAAAGAAGAGCGAAGTTGGAAGACTTACAGTTTCTGACTTAAGACTTAACACAAAGCTACAGTCATCGAGACAATGAGGTAGTGGCATAGAAGAGAAAACGGAATGCAGACAACAAAATCAAAACACAAAAAATCAAAACCCTGAACAGAGCCTCAGGGACCTGTGGGGCAACGACAAAAGATGAAGGTTTGTGTCACCAGCTACAGGGACTGCTCCGAGGGCCCTGTGGCCTCCCACACAGGCACACAGGCCATGCGGACGAAAGCACAACAGCCTGTGATCCTCTCAGAACCCAAGGATGGGAGGCCTGAGGCTTCTGAGGAGGTCTCCTTCCTGCCCCGTGGGAGGCTGCCAGGGACGGTCAGATGAGATGTCCTTCTGATGAGATTCGGAGCTGTCTGCCCACCCCCTCAGATTGTAAAACCGTTTCAAGCAATGGGCCATCTCCCTACAGTCACCCCAGTCTTCCGGCCCCTTGTCAGCACGTGGGACGAGGATCAAGGCTTCTCCTCTTCCCCATCCACAGAAGTAACAAACTATCTAAATCTAACAGTGGCTTGTTGTGTCTTTACTGATTACAGTCAGCCTCGGCCTTGGCCTTCTATGGCCTGACACAGAGGCCCCGAAAGAGAGGCTGAAAAGGGATTCAAATGAATAGTGGCTGGAAACTCCCCAAATGTGGCAACATAAACCTACAGATTCAAGAAGTCTAGAGAACCCAGAGAGGATATACCCAAAGAGATCCATGCCAGGACATCATAATTAAACTACTGAAAAGACAAAGAAAAATCTTAAATAAGCAAGCAGAGAGAAATGAAGCACTATGTATGAAGGTGGGGGACAGACAGACATGACAATCTGAGTGACAGTGAATATCTCATCTGAATAGAAGCCCACAAGACCCCCATCAATGTCCGACCCTTAATGAACCACCTGGCGCGGCCACAGCAGTCTTATCTGGACGCCCCAGGAGGGCTGCGTGTTCTCAGGCTGAGTCCCAGTCCTCGCCACCTCACAAAATTCCCTCCTTGCACCTCACTTCCCTTTTCCCAAGCCTCCAGGTGCTGCCGAGAAAACTCTTCTTATATCGTTCAATTATTACAATTCACACTCTTACTTACTCTGCAAGGAAAGTGACCTGTTAGAATGTTCTTAGGCAATCAAATTCTAACAAGACACTTACGGCCATTCAGATTCAGGCTGCTTTTGGTGAGCTTCAATGACATCAATGGCAATGTTCAAATTTTCTTCCAGTTCTTTCATTCTTTCAGAATTCAGGGATGTGAACAAAATCATTGACGAGTAGGCAACAATTTTTTTGTCCGGATGATTTAAGCAAGACCTTCCGAAGAAAGAAATGAGAGTGTGAGCCCATCCAGCAATATGATAAAATGATTACGATGCATACATAATCATCATCCCATTAACAAAGTCAGGGCCTACTGAGGTTTTTAAGGAGTTAATGAAGTACAACACTTTGAAACAAGTACACTATTTACTGTAAAAATAGCAATATAAAATGAGTCACAACACAAAGCATCCAATGTTAAAGACACAGGAGACTTATGACTCAAAGCAAATACCATCTGATTAAAGAAAAAGATAAAATGATTACATTTATAAAAGATTAAAATGTTCACTCTTGTTAGGAAAAAAAAATCAAAGGCAATACAGGCTACACATCATTAACGACAGGCATTCCTTCACTAGTTACGAGGGACAGAACGTTTAGAGGAAAGACGGTATCCTGACGAGAGAGAATGTGGAGGCAAGCGCCCCAGCGGGAGTCCAGCTTCACCTCCCCGTCAGCTGTGTGATCTCAGGAAGGTCACTGATTTATCGACTGTCCATGATATTATGGGTCGTGCACGATGGCAGGATTTGGTTTTTTCAGTTAAACTTCCTAAGACTCTTCTGGAGGAAATATCCTTTTATTACAGACAGGGACTGTGTTGACTTTACTTGCCCGAGGGCACAAAGCCAGTGCCTCCCAAACCTGGAATTCAAATTTGGTTATATTTGTCTCACAGACACATGCAGAGTGAAGTCAAGTAACCCCTTTCCATGTGTTTTCTGATATAAAATGGAATACAACGACCTCCTTGGGCTATCTCGCGGGCTTCAGTGCGGGTCAGATCGGACACCGTCCGTAAAACCACCATGGAAACTGTCTCGACTTCTCTGACCGCCCTGTTGAAGGACCTCTCCTGTGTTTCTGTGACGTCTGGACTGACCCGCGCGGTATCCGTTCTCATACTACGGCGTGCTCACCTATTCCTTTATTTCCCCCACCGAAGCTTGGGCTTTGGGGAAGTAATAAACGTATCTAAATTACCCATATTCCACTTACAGTAGCTCAGAACCTCACAGATATTAGGTATTCAAAATGTTTTAAAGGAATGAGTTTTCAAGAGTAAGTTCTAGCTCTATAGCTTGAATTTCACAATTCTTTCCTTCCACCGAAGCTTCATTATCATTACTTGTAAATATATTATGCCTCCAACTCTAATTACTCACAGGAATGTGAGAGCCAGTTATAGAGTCAGTGAACCGTATCTGTTTCTATCCAGCTTATCTGATCCAAACATCACCCTTTACACACAGCCCAGAACACTCTACCACCAGGGAAGGCAGCAGAGACTTTCGGCAGCTGCTGTCTGAGCAGGTGCACCCTCTGGATCCAGAGAGCAGCCATCAGCTCCCCTGCCCGTCCCAGAGGGGACAACACCACCTGCCCTGCAGGGCTGCCGACCAGAGCAGAGAATGCCCAGCCTGGGGCATGCGAACAACAACTCCTACGCTACCGCTTACATTGTTGCCACAACCAAAGACACCCCACTCGTTGGCAACGGAGCCTGGATGAGAAGCTGGCCTCCCACTCTCAGACAGTGCCTCTCCTTTTACCTATCCTTCCTCTGCTACCTGCTCAGCTTTTATCGCCATGCTCGGCTTCTTACGAACCAACAGAGCTGGTCAAAACAAAATAGTAAATCACCAGGAAGAGCACCATGAACCAGTCTAGACAAACGGACTGGCTAACCACATCTTAACAGCTCTCCAGGTCTACCAAAACACACAGCCTCGTACCGTCTATATAAGAAGCACTCGACAGGGACGCCCCGGTGGCATAGTCGGTTAAGCGTCTAACTCCTGATTCTGGCTGAGGTCAGGATCTCAGGCGCCTGAGTTCAAGCTCCACACTGGGCACAGAGCCTGCCTGAGATCCTCTCCCCCTCTCCCCTTACCCCTCTACCCCATGTCTTCTCCCTCTGCCCCTTCCCCCCCGTTAAAAAAAAAAAAGTGCTCAGTGAATAAATAAATGACTAGTTCATTGCCCATACCTCAGGGGTCTATGGCTTTTTTATTATAAATTTGTTTTTCTTACCCATTTTAGTAAACTTAGTTGTTCTTTATCAAAACTTTTATTTTCTTAAAATACAACTGACATACAACAAAGGGCGTAAATCTTAAGTGTACAGCCCAATAAATTATTAGATATGGATACACTTCCATAACTACCAGCCAGATCAAGACATGAAACTTTCCCAGAGCCCCAGGACACTCCCTCATGACCTCTCCCAGCTCATAGGGACCCTGCCACCACCCACCCACAACCACCACTATCCTGAATTCTGTTATCAAAGGTTAGTGTTTCCTTCACGTAAATGGAATGATATAACCACCGTCTTTCCGGAAATCAGAAAACCTTTTATCAATATACTCACAAAAAGAGCTCTGGGAAGGCATGCACCCAAACAATGGACTGGGAATCTTCATTCCTCGAGGCAATGTTGCCTAGAAACTGCAGGCCACAGCGAAAAGCTGAGGATTTATAAAAAGTAAAAAAGATACAATTTAAAAATTTTTTGACATACTGAATAAACATATCTTAATAAAAAGAAAACATTTTACATTATTAAACAGGACACTTCTGTTAGCTTCTATTACCTATGTAAGTCTCTCACCGCAAAGAAATTCTGGGCACGAACTTAATATTAAAATGCCTTACCAAAACAGTGTACGCTAGACAAAATAATTGACTTCTTAGGAAGACTGTAAATGTACACAAAATATACCTCTGATTTACATTAAATATCACTGGATTATGTGTTCCAATCAAGAGAGCTACTCTTAGATTGGATTTTGTAAAATCCAACTCAATGCTATTTAAAACAAACATCTAAAACATAAGACTATAGAAATATTGAAAGTTAAAGAATAGTAAAAAGATACGTTAGGCAATAACACACACACACACACACACACACAAAATGTGTGTGTGTGTGTGTGTGTGTGTGTGTGTGTGTGTGTGTGTGTGTGTGTGGATATATATAAAACTGACAACACAGAAGAAAGAAAAAAACTCCAGAATTAAGTTTGGCAGTAGTTATACATCTTTCTGGGTAACTTATAAAACAAGCAGGCAAAAGATGAGTATATTTACAAGACTTTAACAGCATTTAATAACCTAGTTGACAGATTTAGAATATTTCACCAAATAAAAGTACACAATACTGGACAAAACCCAGAATGCTGACAACACGCAGTGCTGGCAGGGATGTGGAGTCACAGGAACGCTCACCCATGGCTAGAGGGGACACACAAGGGCCCAGCCACCATGGAAGACAGTTTAGTTCCGTGGTTTCTTACAAAACTAAACATACTCTCAATGTACAATCCAATAATCACAGTCCTTTGTATTTACCCCAAATAACCAAAGACTCGTGTCCACACAAAACCCTGCACGTTAATGTGTACGGAAGCTCTGTTCATAATTGCCAAATGAAAGCAACCAAGATGTCCTTCCGTAGGTGAACAGATAAACACACTGTGTTCCAAGCAGACAATGAAATACGATTCAGCACTAAAAACAAACGAGTATCAAACCATGAACGGACATGGAGGAAACTTACACGCACATTACCAAGTGAGAGAAGTCAATGAAGAGGCCACATACCGTATGACTCCCAACTATGACATTCTGGAGAAGGCAAAACTATGGAGACACTGGAAAGATCCATGGTTGCCTGGGGTGAGGGCAGGGAGAATGAAAAGGCAGACAGAGCACGGAGGACTCGAGGGCCGTGAAACTACTCTGTGTGATAGTATGATGGTGAATACACGTCACTGCACATAGTTTTGTCCAAACCCATCAAAGGTAAAACACCAAGAATGAACTATAACGTAAACTATGGAGTTTGGGTAATAACAATGTAACAAATGTTACAGGTGACCTCTGAATCTGATGGGGGCTGGGGTATTGACCCCCACACAAAAATCCACATGAGACTTTTGACTCTCCCAAAAGTTAACCTCGAATAGCCTACCTTTGACTAGAAGATTTACTAATAACCTAAAGAGTTGGTTAACACATATTTTGTGTATTATATACTGTATTCTTACAATGAGGCAAGCTAGAGAAAAGAAAATACGATGAAAAACGTAAGAAAGAGAAAACACGTTAACAGTTCTGCTCTGTAACAAATCTCCATATATGTAGAGCCGAGCAGTTCAAACTACTGCTCAGGGTCAGCTGTCCCTCTGGTGCCGATGTTGACAGCAGGGAAACCAGTGCAGGGTGGGGGTAGGAGATACACGAGAAGTCTCCGTACCTTCTCATTTTTGCTGTGAACCTAAAACTGCTCTGGAGAACAGTCTATTTAAAGGAAAGAGAGTAACAGCACAATAGAACTATTTGGTGACCAGAAAAAGAGACCTACGTTCAAGTCCCACCTTAGTGTGAGCCTGTGCGAGTTACCTGACCTTTGTGAGACCCAAGTTCTTCACCATGACGTGCGACAGTACCTGTTGTTTTTTTTCTTTTTAAGATTTTTATTTATTTGTCAGCAAGAGAGATAGAGTACAAGCAAGGGGAGCAGCAGGGAGAGGGAGGAGGCCCCCACTGAGCAAGAAACCCGACAAAGGACTCAATCCCAGGACCCCAGGATCATGACCTGAGCCAAAGGCAGAGGCCTGACCGACTGAGCCACCCGGGCGTCCCAACAGTACCTGTTTTGTGGAGCTATGGTCAGGATGAAATGGGAACCCACTAATGGTGCTGAGCATGCAGCAGGGAACACAGAAAAGGCTCGGCCAGCCACCCTCTTCACTAGCACATAATATGGACTTGACAAATGCTGGTTTAAAAAATCCAATTTCCAAATGTTACAAGAAAACTCATGTTTGTTCCTGTCATCAGAGACTCTAAATACACACCCTGAGTGCTTACTGTAGAAATCCTTATTGAGAATCCTACTATTGAGACAGGCACTTTCATCCTGTTACAGAGCGCAGGAGACCAAGATCCACAGAGGTTATAAGGGACCTGACCCAAGCCACACAATCATAAGACATCACAATTCCGGATTTATTTCTGTGACTGTATCAACCCAATGTGGTAATCTCATGCTTAGCAGAATACCCACTTGGTTAAACATGAAGTTGAGGGGCACCTGGGAAGCTCAGTCGGTTAATTGTCTGCCTTCAGCTCAGGTCATGATCCCAGGGTCCTGGGATGGAGCCCCGCATCAGGCTCCCTGCTCAGCAGGAAGCTTGCTTCTCCCTCTCCCACTCCCCCTGCTTGTGTTCCCTCTCTCACTGTGTCTCTCTCTCTCTCTTTCTCTGTCAAATAAAAAAATAAAATCTTAAAGAAAAAAAACAAAACGTGAAGTTGATCTGTAAAAAAGGAAAAATTTTTTTCAACTGCAGAATATTCAGTCTCTCCAAGGACATAAGACATATCGTAAACCAAAACTTCACCATACAATGGAGCAAAAGACAACTCTCAACATGTTTTTATTTATTTTTTTAAAGATTTTATTTATGTATTTGTCAGAGAGAGAGAGAGAGTGGCAGGCAGAGTGAGAAGCAAGCTCCCTGCTGAGCAGGGAGCCCCGATGCAGGACTCGATCCCAGGATGCTAGGATCATGACCAGAGCCAAAGGCAAATGCTTAACCAACTGAGCCATCCAGGCGTCCCTCAACACATTTTTAAAAACTGATATGCAGATAATGCTTGCTTATTACATCACAATTATGTTTATATGCAATTACTTGGGAGAAATAAGCCCCCAAAATGATTAGAAAATCCCCACATATTTAAATTTAGCAGACAGACCCTAAATAACCTATGGGGACAGAAAAGTCACAATGGAAATACAATATTCAAACCACATGTCAACAAATATGCCAAAAACCAAAGCTTCTAGATGCAGCTAAAACGGTACACAGAGGAATATTCATAGCTTTAAAATGTTTACTTTGGGAAAGAAGAATGAAAAAAATAAATAGGCTAAGCATTTACTTCAAGAAATTACAAAAATAATAATAAAACAACCCAAAACAGTGAAGGAAGAGAAAAAGATGAAGATCAAGAAATTATTAAAATTGAAAGCAGTCACAAAAAGAGAATATCAAGATCCAAAATGTGACTCTTCAAGAAGCTCAATACTGACTAACCTTTGGGAAAATGGATCAAAAAGGAGAAAAGGCACAAAGAACAAAGACATTAAATTTTCAGAAACGACAAAGACACGGCCATGGATCTTGCAGACATCAACAGACAAAGTCATAAGAGATTACAAGTACCTTTAGACCACACTGTTTGAAATTTTAAATTAAATGAACAATACCCTGAATACAGCTAATAAAAACCGCCTCTGTAGAAAATTTCAGGGAACGCCTGCAGAGTCTTATACCCGTAAGGTCACTGAATCAGCAATCAAAAATTTTCCCACAAAGGAAAAAAAAATCCTAGACCCAGGCAGCTTTATTTCCCGTTCACATTCTGGGAAAAAATAATTCCAATTTACACAACTCCTCCAAAGAACGAAAGAAGGGCGCCTGGGTGGCTCAGTGGGTTAAAGCCTCTGCCTTCGGCTCAGGTCATGATCTCAGGGTCCTGGGATCAAGGCCCACATCGGGCTCCCTGCTCAGCCGGGAGCCTGCTTCCTCCTCTCTCTCTGCCTGCCTCTCAGCCTACTTGTGATCTCTCTCTCTCTCTGTGTCAAATAAATAAATAAAATCTTTAAAAAAAAAAAAAAAACAAAGAACGAAAGAAGAGAGAGTAGACCCTCAAACCAACTTGGTGAGGCTCGCATAATGTGATAGCCAAGTCAGAACGAGCACAGCAGGAAAAAGGAAGAGAACAGAATGTAAAAAATAAAAAATTAAATTAAATTAAAAATAAAATAAAATAAAAAAGAATGTAAAAAAATACTAAAAATATATTTCAAATTGAATCCAATCATATAGAGCATGATGAAGCTAACTTACACCTGCATGGCAAGCTGCTTTAATGTCACAAAGTCAAAATTTGTAACTGACCACATTAACCTACAAAGGACAGAAACATGAAAATCTCAAATAGCCCAGGGTACAGACGTGATGAAATTGAACACCCATTCATATTTTCAAACGACAAACAAAACAAGACAAAGCAACTACCAACCACCAGAGACTACAAGAGGGCTTCTTTAACCTAAAAACGGGTAGCCCACAGAAAATCTACAGCACACGTTATAATACAGCCAACTGGAGAGAGAGTGCTTTCTGAAAGGCAAGGAGACAGAAATACCTGCTATCACCATCTCTAGTCAACGTTCTACTGAAAATCCAGACCAGTAAGACAAAGGATGGCCAAGCACTAGAAGACACTCAACCTTTTTTCCCCACAGTTGATGTGTCATTTCTAAGGTACATGGAAAGTATTTTTAAGTGTGTAAGTTGTTTGTTTGAATTAGTAACAGGCACAAAAGTTGCTGGATACAAAATCAATATTTAGAAAGTCAGTGGGGCACCCGGGTGGCTCAGTGAATCAAGCATCTGACTTTGGCTCAGATCGTGAACTCGGAATCCTGGGATAGAGCCCTATGTTGGGTTCCCCGCTCAGCAGGGTGTCTGCTTCTCCCTCCCCCTCCGCCCTTTCTCCCAGTCATGCATGTGCTCTCTCTCTCAAATAAGTAAATAAAATCTTTTAAAAAATAAGTAAAACAAAAAAAGTATAAAAATTAAAGTCAATGATATGTCCACATATAAAGGGAACAAGCAAAAAAAGAAAAAAAAAATCAAGAAAGGAGACCATGTATGAAAGCATCAAAAATACAGCTAAAAGTGATGTTTGGCGCCACTAAGCAAAAAAATTCTAAAACTCGGCCGAGTGAGGAATTACACCATGCTCACAGATTAGAGGAATCCACTTTTCTCCAGAGACTAAATGCAATCTGAGACTGAATCCCAACAGGGTGTGTGTGTCTGTGTATGAGTGTGTGCACACACGTATGGGTTTGTGCATGTGTATAACTTTACACATCAGAGGATGCGTATGCGTTTGTGTGGGTGTCTGTGTAACTTGACAAGATGATTCTAAAATCTGTCACTATACCAAGGGCCAATATAGCTGAGAAGCTGTTGAAAATCACTAGGTAAGAGGATTTGTTTTCACAAAACAGTAAGCAATTGTAGGTAACAGTATGGTATTGGGGCAGGAGTAGATAAATGGACCAACAGAAAAGAAAAAGACACTTGAACTGAAAATTGGCGTGATTAACAAGAGATGCGACAATAGATAATTGAGTACAAAATGGTCTTTTCAAAAAATAACACTGGGACAACTGGGTACCAGTACGGAAAAATGGAAATTGGACTCCTCCCTCACATAACACAGAAAATTCAATCCCAAGTACTAACCTAAACTGAAAAAAGTAAAAATAGAAAGCTTTTAGAAAACTACACTACAGAATAAAAAGACATTTTAAACAAGACACACAAAATAAAACCAGAGAAAAACATTAAGAAATTAGACTATGTTAAAACTAAGAACACTTGGGCGCCTGGGTGGCTCAGTGGGTTGAGTGTCTGGCTTCCTCAGGTCATGATCCCGGAGCCCTGGGATCGAGTCCCACATCGGGCTCCCTGCTCAGCAGAGAGTCTGCTTCCCCCTCTCCTTCTCCTCCCCACACCTTGTGTACTCTCTCTCTCTCTCTCAAATAAATAAAATCTTAAAAAAAAAAAAAAACAAAAACCTAAGTACAGTTTTTTTTCTCAAAAGACACCCTAAAGAGTGTTTTAAAAACACCACCCACAGAACAGGAAGAGAGACAAACATGTAAGAGGAACACATAAGTGCCACAGGATTTATACAAAGACTCAAAGAGCTTTTATAAATCAGTCAACAAGACAAATCCAACAGGAAAATGACAAGTTCAGCCTCCTCTGTCCACAGCGGCCTTGTGCAAGGAATGCAGGTACTTGTTCCGGGTCTGGGCTCCCCTGGCTGGTTTCAGTAGCATGTGGTCTCCTGTGGCGAAGCTTCCCCAGGGATGAGCCCCTGCAGGGCATGACCAACCAGATGTCTCCAGCACCCAAAAACTTTCTCAGGAGGCTTCAAAGCAACCTCCCCGTGACCACCTTCCCCTGCACCCCAGACGGCGGATTTCCAGCAAGGTCCACCAACACGGCCTCTCAGCGACTTCTCCAGGTGAGAAATGAGCCATGACCAGGCCACCTCCAAAAAGAGCTGGCTCTCAGACCTGGGGAGGGGCGAGTCTCTCCGCTGGACACTCATCTCAGCCGCAGGGGTCCTGGCTGCCCAGCGTCTCTACAATTCCTGTATTCTCCGGCACTGTCTGGACCTCTTAGTAGTCAATCCCCTGCTATTCAAGCCCTTGTTAGAGTTAGTGATTCTTTACATTAAATTTTCCCTGTTCAAGTTATGGCGTGGTTTGCATCTCCTGGATGGGCCCACGCTGGCAGAGTGGACGAGGGAAGGGGAGGAGGGAGGAGCAGGGAAGAGAGGGAGGATGGGGAAGGGGCCCCCGCGGGAGCAAGAGAAGAGGGCACCAACCAGAGGCCTCAGAACATGATGACAGCTAACTCAGTCAGGACCAAGTCAGGCGGACAAAACGACTTATTTCAACAAAGAAAAACTAATATACAGAATGAAACCACAAAGGCAACAGTGAGATAACGTAGAGATTCCGGCTACAGGGAACGGCGACCACCCTCGGAACTGAAGGCACGAACGGAAGCAGGTAAGGTTCCGAGAAGCCCGAGCCGGCAGGGGCCCTGCGGGGCTGGAACCCAGGCCTCAGGGGAAAGGGGCTGCCCAGCTACCGCGGGGGCCTCGGAAGCACGGAGGACGCTTCCGGGAATGAGTGGGACTCGGGAAGGGCCCCAACCAGCAGCTAACAGTACCCGGGGTGAACACAAGGAGGCTGGAAAGCGGGAGCGGCTGCTGCTTTCCAAGGGAGACACGAATGGGGGGCAAGTCCTGACTCCCCTCTTCCTGCCAGCCAGCTTCCCACCACCATCCTTTCGTAGCGGACCCTAACAGAAAGCAGAGGACAGGTGTGTTTGTGGCCTTCCAGCCCTGGCAACACAACACAAAAACAGAGGAGTGAGCTGGAGTTGAGTAACGACAGCCTCAGATCCGGAACAATATCCAGCATTAAGCAATCACGAACGTGCTATGCACATGTGATGTACGTGGATTCTCATTTTATCTTCACAATAAGGCAGACCGCATTATCTAACGTTTCACGGATGAAGAAATGGAGGCACAGAGTGATTCAATAAATCAGCCAAGGTCGACAGCTAGTGAGGGGCCCAGCCAAAACTCGGAGCAGGCGGTGTGCCTTCAACGCCAGCTCGTAACCAGGGCAGGTGCGCTAAAAGAAGCCAGCGAACATTCGTATAGTTCACATGGGTACAGCAATGCTCGTCGGTGAAATACTTCAAATACTTCTGTGCTTTGTGGTAACCAGACACACCATGAATCCCTGCAGGCCCACCCCTGCCCCAGCCCCTTCCTCGGGACACACCCCATACCTAAAAGGCCACTGCCTGACCGAGCCCCAGCCTCCAGGGCCATGCCCCAGCTATGCCAGGCATGCATGCCGAGGTGTCCACACCCGCACCCTCCTGTTTGCTCACTGGGTTTGAAGTGGTTCACATCGGGGCCCAGGCAGCCCATGCAGGCGGAAAGGCATGTGATGCAATCCCAGGTGGAAAGAGCCCGAGACACTTCTGGGGAACCAAACACACACATGAGTACAGCGTCAAGAAGCGAGCGGTGAGGTGAAGAGGCAGGAGGAGTGAAGGTACCCAGCACTGGCTGAGTACTGATCAGTGCTAGGCACTGCGCTTTCACCGTGTTATCTCGCCTAACCCCCAGGACAACCTTGTGAGCTAACATCCCAGCCCTTTACACCAAGAGCAAACTAAAGCTCTAGGGATCACCTCGCTTGCACGGAAAAGCAGCAGGGCTGGCAAGAACCAGAAGTGGCTCTTCTCCCCCCAGAAATCCAGGCCGATCCAGGAAGGTAAAGAGTCACAGGAGAAGGAAGTGAAATAGAAGATTCTGCTCCACCACGCAGCAACCACAAAGCAATTTTAAGAGCAGGGCACTTCTGAAAGTCTTTAAACTTTCTCGACCTCTGCTTTGCCGGAAGAAGGGTGGGCCTGCTGGCCCAGCCCCAGAGCTCCAGCCCTCCATCCTCCAGACTCTCCCGGGATCCGGCCTTCCCTTCCAGCCCTCTCACTGAACCCCGCTGCTAAACCCGGGCTGAGCACAAAACAGGCTGCTCCCCTGACCTCAGAGGCAGAGGGGCTGCAAAGATTAAGGAGGAAAAGATACATGATTTGCCTGTGCTCATCACTTGCTCACAGGAACTCAGCAATCACTGGCTCAGAGAGTTCCGGAATTGTGGCCCAATACGGAAATGCTGAGATAAGAATACAAAGAAATACTAAGAAATACAAAGACAAGAAAATGATGAACCAAGAACTTCAAAACTAAATTAACATTACAATCTAAAAGAAGATACAAAACTGCCAAGTACACATTCATTCCCATACACACAAATACTGACAAAGACTAAAAATAGTCAAGCATTTGTCTAAAGCAGCCTGCATATACATGATGACTATTTTTCTTTCCCCTTTTCTGAGTTTTGAAAAATGACTCTGTATGAACTTATAGAAAATGTTTATAATTGGGGCGCCTGGGTGGTTCAGCGGGTCGAGCCTCTGCTTTCAGCTCAGGTCATGATCTTAGGGTCCTGGGATGGAGCCCTGCATCGGGCTCTCCGTTTGGCATAGGGACTGCTTCGCCCTCTCTCTCTGCCTGCCTATCTGCCTACTTGTGATCTCTTTGTCAAATAAAAAAGAAAAGAAAAGAAAAGAAAATGTTTATAACAAAAAGCTCTATCCTCATTTTTAATCTGAAGTCACAATATAAAATGACGATTTATATCTTTACTGAATAATTTAAGATATTAACATTTAAATCCTTGTAGAACTGAATTTAACACACACACACACACACACACACACACACACACACACACACACACAAGCCAACAACATAAGTTGGTCTGAAAGCCAAATGACCTAACAATCATTCAGGCAACTAAAAATTAGCACTCTGAATCAGAACACAATTCCAGGAAGGAAAAGGTTTAAAGATGTCCCAGCAGCAAGAAAAGAAACCCCAGACAAGTACTAATGACAGTTTACTTTTACCAAACAGCTTATCAAGTGATCTGTGTAAATACTGCAAATGTTACAAAGCCCCTCAAAAATCCCAACATTATTTTTACAGATTAAAAACGAATAAAGGCCAAAAACAACACCAATAATTCAATTAAAATAACTCATGCTTGTGTTTACATAAAATTTGATGAGCATAATATATTCGTCACACCACAGCAATTATTCTCTGAAAATAATACTCTAAATATTATTTTGACAATGTAATTACAGTTTTTACCTCAAGAGTGGTAACAAAACGCTGGCACAGATACACTGCTAAAAATCCACCAAGAATAAGGTTCTCACAGAGAAACAGTCACAACACAGTATGGGCACTTTATTAAGAACCAGAATACTTTTATAAGGCTTGTATTAGGCTTGAATTAATATACTATAAAAATTTTTTAAGTTTCATTGTTGAATCCAAATTTCACTGGGGAATTCCAAATTCAGGAACACTGTGGAGCGCCCTTTTCAAGAAGAAAGCAAGAAATACTATTTAACTTCCATTTCCCTCTTTGCCTCAGTAATATCCTTCCAACCCTGCCTACAAACACACGTCATCTACGTAAAGCTGACACACCTGGAAAGTAAAGACCTAAATCAGGGGAGAGATGGCCCATGTTCATGGACCGGAAGACTCCACATCATTAAGTTGGCAAGTCTCCCCAAATGGATCTACAGATTCCACCTAACTGCTAGTATGCACAACATAGAAGTAACTCTTAAAAATCAAAAACAGGGCGCCTGCCTCCGGCTCAGGTCAGGATCTCAGCATCCTGGGATGGAGCCCAGAGTCCCGCTCAGCAGGGAGTCTGCTTCTTCCCCTTTTCCTCTGCCCCTCCCCCTGCTCACACACACTCACTCTCTCTCTAAAATAAATAAATTTAAAAAAAAAAAAAACCTCAACCACAAAAAGACAAACAGCCCAATTAAAAACTGGGCAAAAAACTTGACAAGACATTTCCCCAAAGGTGATTTCCAAATGGCCAAAACAAGCACATAAGAAGCAACACAATCATGAGGAAAACACAAATCAGAAGCACAATGAGATGCCACTTCGCAACCATCAGAATGACTGTGACCCCCAAAAAGGAAAATAAACACCAGTGAGGACGTGGAGAGACTGGAACACTGTACTGGTAAAAATGTAGGAGAGTTCAGGAGCTGAGAAAAGTCTGGCAGTTCCTGAACCATGAAAATAGGAAATGGACCCACAATCCCACAGCTAGAATTGCTAAAGAACAGAACCCCGTATGCCCATAAATATGTACACAGGCACGTTCAGAGTAGCGCCCTTCTAAATGGCCAAACACTGGCGCCACAGCCAAATGGCGGAAATAACCCAAACGGCCACCAATGAAGAGATTCATAAAATGTGGTCCATGCACACAATGGAGTATTATTCAGTCATGAAATGAATGAAGTACTGCTACAACATGGGAACACTCTGAAACACATTCTGCTTCCTGAAAGAAGCCAGACAAACAGGTCCCGTAACTCTCTGATTCCACTTCCATGAGAAGCCTAGAACTGGCAAATCCAGAGACAGAACGAAGGACAGGGGAAAACAGAAAGCAGCTGCTCGGTGGGGAGAGGGTTTCTTCTTGGAACCATGAAAATACGTGAAATTAGATGTGGTTGCACAACACTGGGAACACTCTCAAGGCCACTCGGCTGTTCACTTTAAAGTGGTTACTTGTAGGCTGCGTGAATGTCAGGTCAGTAAAAAATATGTTCCTTAATTAAACTAATACAACCGCAGCTGCCAAGACTGTAAACCGTTCTGAACACACCAACACACCACACCACACCATAGGTGTATGAAGACGTGCCCTCTGGCTGGTGCCGACCGGTGGAAAGCCAGGCCACCAACCACACAACCAACTTCTCCACCAGTGACAAACTGGGTCAGAAAAAGGGTCAGAAATCAGCTCCTTTAGGTTTTCTGTTAGATCATGGACTTGCTTCAGTGAAGAGAAAATCGATTCTGTGAAATAGTGTTTTAGCACATCAACACCACACCAGCCTTTTGTGCTGATCAGGGATGGAGCAGAGCAGCCCATGGCATCCAGGGAAGACTGGAGGGCACATGGTGTGCTGATGGGAGGATGGGGAGCCCAGCAAGGGGGTAATTTCAGGAGACACAGTGCTCACGGGGCACACGGAGATGGGCTTTGACGCGCCAGAGAAGGGCTGGCTCGCTCTGACGGGCCTTAAATCACAGCATCCTCGCAGTGCTTCCTCTCGGGTATCTTATTCAGGAATACTTCATGAGCAGGGAAACCCACTCCTGCCCACCAGGGGACACACTATCCATCACATCAGTATTTCTCAGTAATCATAAAACACAGTACATTCTGAACTCTTCTTGCTGAATGACCACACCACACACAGACTTCAGAAACAGCTGCTTTTCCATGCGACAGGGAAATCTGGACCTTACTGCAGATTTTTCATCCCCCAACTTGAGCACAGACGCTCCTGCTGTATCATAAAATGGGGCTACAAAAAGATCTTTAAATAGGTAACATCTTAAAAACTCTTTCCCACTAAACCCTATACCCTGTCGGTTTCTTGACAAGATCTGAGAAATTACTGCTGTCCAGAAAAAACAGAGCAAACACTTTGTGTGCAGAGTCATAGATGATGCGGAGGCAGAGATCCTTCTGTCTGCTCTGCTCACCATTCGGATCACACCCGGCACCGAGAACAGACATGCCATCTCCACACGAGACACCACATTACTTTGCTAGGGCCGCCCGAACAAAGCACCACAGGCTGGTCGGCGTAAACAATGGGAATTTATTTTCTTAGACTTGGAGGCTAGAAGTCCAAGATCAAGGTGGGGGAAGGGTTGGTTCCTTCTGAGCCCCTCTCCTGGGCTTGTAAGACGTGGTCCTCTCGCCGTGTCCTTGTGTGTCATCCCCGTGTCTGTGTCCTGACCTCCTCTTCTTACAAGGACACCAGCGAGACTGGGTTAGGGTCCACCCGTAGGACTCCATTTTACTTTATTTATCTCTTTAATGGCCCAGTCTCTAAATAGTCACATTCTGAAGTGGTAGGAATTGGGACTCCACCATACAGATCTGGGGGAGAGTCGGGGGGTGCAATTCAGCCCACAACAGAGCGAGGAAAGGAAGTTCTGGCAACTTCTTTTATGATAATTCTCTAACATCGCTAAATAAGTTTCTCTGTAACATGAAATACAAAACATTTGCTTTAACTCAAAGTTGTGGTTTTTAAATCCTTTTCAAAGGTACAAGTAACCCATGAGTCACACTGCAAGTTACCTGTCAACAGGGAGTCCTGTTCCACCCGCAGTTCACGAAAAAGAAGAATCAGATCAACAGCAACGCCAATTGTATCCAAGTTCCTGTAAAAGATTTTTTAAAAAGACAGAGTCAGACCCATTAATTCTCTTAGGCCTGAATTTCAAATGATGATCCAGGGAATGGAGCCGTGAACTTTCCACATCATCATCTCAAAACCTGCCAATGTCTTACCTCCCAAGGCAAAGGGGACCTTACGGCTGTGACTAGATTCAGAATCTTGAGATGGAAAAATTACCCTGGATTAGCCAGGTGGGCCCAATATGGTCACAAGGGTCCTTAAAAGAGGAATACAAGAGAGTGTTAGAGTCAAGGAAGGGAACATGAGCCCAGGAATGCCAGCGGCTTCTAGAAGCTTCTAGAAAAGGCCAGGAAATGTATTTTCCCCAAGAGCGTCTACAGGGAACTCAGTCATGGTGACCCATTCTAGCCTTCTGAATTCCTGAACTGAAAAGATAACAAGTCTGTGTTGTTTGAAGCCACAAAGCCTTAGGTAACTCGTCACAGCAGCAGGAGGAAAGTAAACCAGATTTGGGGTAGCAGAAGCAGTGGTGCTTCTATAAACAAACACCCGAACATGTGGGAGCGGCTCTGGAAGCTGGCAGAGAGCAGGGGCTAGAAGAACAGCGAGCAGCCCCAGAAACGCTCAGAAGCTTTTTCAGACTGCTGTTGGGCACGTGGACGCCAAAGGCACTGCCTATAAGGGCTCTAAAGGAAGTGAGGAACCTACCCCTGGAAACCGGGGAAAGGCGACCCTCTTCCCACAGGGGCAGAAGCTCAGCAAAATGATGAACTTGGATGTTTAGCTGACGTTTCCAAGCCCCACGCTGAGAGTGTGAGCTGAGTGCTTCCTGCCGCACCTAATAAAAGGCCAAGGGGAGAGATAAAGGAGATGAAGAGAGAACCGGGTCTAGCTTCGGGAAATTCTCAGTCTAGCCTGATGGCACAAGATGCTTAAACAGGGATAGTGACTGGCAAGAAAGCGTGTTCTGCAGAGAAAGCCGAGGGGCTAGCTGCACGAGCTTTTGCACCTGCCTAGGAAGGATCGAAAGGTCAAAGCGCTCAGTCCCAGGGAAGGAGGGCCCCTTTGAAGATTGGGGTGGGACTCATTCCCCTCTTTCACCTCTGCACACCTCAGGAATACGGACAGGGTTATGGAAGAAAGCTCTGTGCAGGACCCTCTTGTCTAATGATGGGAATCCCCAGACATACATGTGAAATCCACACGGTTGTTGAAAATGTTTCACCGGGAGAAGAAACTTTCCAGCTTGGACAAAAGGCACAGAGAAAGGATGAAATTTAAAAAAAAAAAAAAAGGGTGACAGACTCCCAAAATTCTACAGGCAGGAAGCAGGCTGATGGAATGACTCAGGTACAAACACGTATGTGCTCCCTTGGGGAAAAAGGAAGGGGAGCTCTGAGGGCAGGGCCAAGAGCACAGCCTCAAGCCACAGATGATTCTTCCCAGGCCCTGAAACCGAGCTGAGTTTTTGCCGGACAGGAATCTGAGATTGCTCTGCTCGGGATTGGTGATTCCTCTTTTCCTTCTATTTTCTCCTCTTTCAAAGGATAACGTGCAAAACGGTTACCCTAGGTCTGCCCCAAACTGCATTTGGGAAGCAGAGAACCTGTCTAGTTTCACTGGCACACTGATAGTGGAATTCTACCCCAGGATGGAGCACACCCAGAGTCTGACCCGTGAGTAATTCAGACGACTGGATAATGAGATTCGGGACTTTTAGCTGATGAGACTTAGACAAGATTCTGGACTTGAGCTGATGATGTCAGGGTCAAAAATGTGGGGCCTCGGGAAAGGAGGAATGCATTCCGCATACTGACTCTTTAAGGGGCCACGGGGTGGACTATGTGGGGACACCAATGCCCCTCCCCCAGAGATGTCCACACCCTTAACTCTGGAACTTGTGAATACACTATCTTATATGCCAAAGAGATGTGGTATACTAAGAAATATGTTTTCGGTCTTTGTCCCCAGTTCCTGGCACATAGTGCCTAAAACCCTTGGAATTTCCGGCGTGATAAGGAGGTTTTTGTTATTTACAACAAGCCCCTTTCAAACCACAAGTGGGTTTATGCTGATAAGGTGGCTCTCATGGGGCCTCTAGGTGGCCTCGCATGGGGCTGGCTGTTCCCCAGAGGGACCAACCAAGCGATTACAGGGCTGTAACTTTCAGTCCCAACCTCCAGACCTCTGGGAAGGAGAAAGGTCTAGAGACTGAGTTCGATCACCAATAGACAATGATTGTCCCAATCAAGCCTGTGCGATGGAACCTCCATAAAGACCTGTACTAAACGACAAACTTCTGTGTGGGTTAGCAAGCACATCAGAGGGAGCACGACGGCTCTGGTCACCCACTTGCCCTGCGTATCTCTTCTGTTTGGCAATCCCTGAGTTGTGTCCTTTAGAGTAAACTGGTGACCGTATGGGAAGTGCTTTTGAGTTCTGTGAGCCATTACATCAAACCTGAGGCGTGTCATGGGAATCCCGGAACTTGTAAGCTAGGCAGAAATGTAGCTTGGGCAACCTGTTCGCATCGGAAGTGGGGCCGCCTTATGGGACGGAGTCTTTTAAGTTATGGGATCTGATGTCACTGATTCCAGGCAGGTGGTGTCAGAATGGAAATGAGTTGCTAGACACCCAGCTGCTGCTGAAGAATCAAAGTTGGTCAAAAAATATCAGAAGAGACTTTTTGGATATGATTACTGGCTTGAGATGGAGAGACTATCCTAGAGTATCTGGGTGGGCATCATGTAATTCTAAGAGTCCTTCTCAGGGGGATGTCGGGTGGTGGGAGTCGCAAAGAGACTGGAAGATTCTCTGATGTTGCTTTGAGGATCGGCGGATGGAGCCGTGAACAAGGAATACAGGCAGCCTCCAGAAGTGAGAAAACCAAGAGACTGGATTCTCTGCTAGAGAGAGAATCTCTACTACCAGCCCCACTGGTTCTCTCACTTGAAGTCAGTGAGGCTGATTTTGGACTTCAGACTCAGAAGGGGAAGATGATAACGTTCTGGTGTTTGAGCAAGCCGCCAAGTTCGCAGCAATCTGTTATAGCAGCAAAGGAAACCAATACAGCCAGCTCCCTGCCTTCACTTCACCACGCGAACCAGAATGAAGCCGAGACGCTCACTCCTTAAAGAACAGGAGGGTCGGGGTCCTCTCTCCCTTCCCAGGGCCAGGGCGTCAGAGAGCCACTGCTCCTCTGTTCTCTCCTTGTAAGCCTGGTAGAAAGAGCGGCTCACTGCCCACGTCCCAGAGGAGTACGGGGCTTGCCTGGATGGCCCAGCCAGAAGACAGCTGGTATTTCTGCCACACTATTTCCTCTTGTAGTGTTTGAATTTTTATGGTTTGCATATTATTTGTACACTCAGTAAAAAGAAAATAAAAATTAACTGCAAAGAAAGTTGTATTATCATACACTTTCATTGCACTAGCCTTCCCGAGGGGCAGAAACAAGTTACTGAGGGACCCTGGGCAGAGCAGAGGAGGCAATTTGCATTAAGCAATCTCATTTAAAATGCCCAAAAGCCCTGGGTGGGAAATACTGCTTGCCCTGACTTCCAGAGGGGAGACCCGTACTCAGGAAGGTCGAGGCCCCGGTTCAGGGTCCTGTGGCCGTTCAAGGGACAGAGCAGTCACCCACGACAGCTCAGCGGGTGTCTCTGGGCAGTTATCACAACCGCTTCTGAGCTGAGCTTCTGAGTCCAAGAAAGCATTCCCTGGCTCTACCGTTCACGGACTGAGGGACCGTCGGGCAAGTTCCTGAACCCCAGTCAGTTTCTTCTTTTGTGAAAGTGGAAAAACAGTAGCATGCTATTTCTTGGGTTTGTTCTAAAAATAAAACAAGACACTGCAGTTGAGCCCTGGGGACAAAGCCCAGTGTGGACAGCAGGCCCACCGAATGTTCGCTTCTTTCACCGCGAGGCTGGCCAGGCACAAGGATGAGTTTTCCAGCCCAGACTCACAGCTTCTGTTCTAAGGCTCTCCTTTCCCTCCCGCATCACACCGGAGGGGCTCCCCTGCCAGGAAAGGGACAAAACAAACTAGCCTCCGCCCCGGCTTCGGAGACGGAATCCTAGCCTTGTGGTCCCCGCTGGGTAATGATACTGCGATGCCAAAACTATTTCTCACCGATAAACCTGTATGACAGCCCAGCATTCACAAACGTAAGGAAATATAATCAAAGTACGCATGTCACTACAAAGAACGCTACCTGATGGAATTCTGGTTCACAGAACACTCGATACAAGCATTTCGAAGACACCTGAAGCATTCGGTTATGAGCTGCAGGCTGGACGCCAGGTGTTCCACCTGGGACGGATCCCTGCAGGCCAGCTCGACAGCATGGGACGATTTCTTCAAGATGTCCAGGACTCTCTGGAAGATAGTCCTGGGTGCAGTTTCTCTGAAAAAAGGATAATATTGTTACAAACCAGAGGAAAATAAATCTAATTGCTGACTGTCCTATTCGGAATACTGCTTGTACTTCTTTCTGTGGGGAGGTGGGCCAACCTGTCTGCTCTTACTCCTTAACTTACAACACAAAATCAAAGGACCACATACCCAGAGCGCGGAACCAGGGCCCGTTCTTAGCAACCTTTTCATGTATTATTTAAAGACAAGTGCAATCCTGGGGGATTCAAGTCACTTGTCCATATCACTGGGCTAACTGCGGGCAGAGCCCCGTTTCCGAAAGAAACCTGACTTGGTACCCCCACCCCCGTGACAACCCAAATGCCCGTCTCAGGTGAGGGTCTATGCTTAGGGATCCGTCCTTAATCGAAACAGAGTATCTACATTCTCTGTTCTTGAAAGAGAATCTAACTGTGTCCGCTGCTGCCCAAGACGTACTAAAGTACAATTTCGAGAAACGCTGTTCATGAAACTGTCTGGGAGGCCAACCCGTCGTCCGTTCTCTAGATACAGAGAAGCCAGGAACACGTGCACTGAGCTTGTATAGAGATTCGACTGCACGGATGAGAGGGAGAGAGAAGGAGGGAGGGAGGGAAGAGAGGCGAGGGAGGAAGGAGGGAGATAAATGGAGAAATACAGAGAGAGAAACTGAGATAGTGAAGAGAGGGAGAGGAGGGGAGAGGGCGAGCAAGCAGTGAGCGAGCGAGCGAGGGCACCCTTCCACCTAGAATGTGCTCCCAGGGGAGAAAAATGAACCTGTGGCCAGTCCCCCGGGGCTTCTGAGTTCCCGCATGCCTCTGCTCTCAGAAGCAAGGCCTGCACCGGCTATCGTTACAGAGCTATGAAGATAAGAATTGTTGGTGCAACGTGGCTCAAAAATGCAAAGCCAACTTCTTCATTCCATGAATTTGTCTTAGGGTCAGAAGAGAATCGGCCGTGCTGGACACCTGGGGCGATTCTCGCAGATTCACGGTGACCATCCGAATGTTCTCCGGCCCCACCGGGGGACCGCAGCACTCTCCACCTCTTCCTCACACTGTGCCCGGTTATCGGGGAGCCACTAGCTCATACGAACAACGGACACCGAACCACCAACACCAAACCACCCAAGTCACTGTGCCGGCTCAGGTGCTGGCCGAGCCCCTCCACGTGTCTCCCCTGCGCAGGGCCCAGAGACACACCACTCCTTGAGCTTCAGGACCCCGAGTCCTTGTACTGCATATACTGGCATGTTTTCGGCTCATGGACAGAGGACGTCACATTATGTGTCAGTGACTGGGTGACCAAATAAAACCCTAAAAGCCCACGGGTACAGTACTTACCCCATCTCAGGGACTGTAAGAAACAATTACACACATAAACCATTTTCAGTGACGATTTGCCATAAAGAAAATTCACGAACACTCTCAAGACATCTTTAAGGAGAACTAAATACAGTGCAGACATTAACATGCTAAGAAAACACGCAAGAGTTTCAAACATGTCGAACGATGCCGAACGTGACCAGGATTTCTACAACAGAGAGTAAGTCTCCCTACCTGCCCCCACTGCACAAAGTTTCGATGGCAGCCGTTACTGAATGTTACAGTCAAATAAAAGAAGTGACCGCTTGAATCATCTGCAGCAATGCCTCTTTTTCCTACTGAGATGGCATCATCTCCCCTGTGATGAAGAAGCCGACGTGACCTCTCCCCACCGGTCCTTCACAAGCTACCCTCACGTGGGCACCACCTCACTATCGTCAATGGTCTTCCCAGAAGCCATGACGTCAAAAGCTTTGGACTCAAACGGTGGTAGATGAAAAAGCAAGATGGGGAAAAAAGCACCATTCCTGGGAAAATAGGAGAACAGATATTCCAAGCACGCAACAATTAGTAAGTTCGCGAACCTATCCTGTGAGTAATTCCCGATGCTGCAGTCACGTACACACCAGGCCTTTCTCCTTTGTCACACTTTAGAATGACTTTTGAAAAATCAAAAGAAAAATGTTTAGCTGAGCGAAAGGCAATCATCACCTTCCTAAAGTCAAAATAACTATTAACGGCTGCCAGAGAATCATCATGGTAGCCCTCACTCGGCACACGGCAATTCACGGTTGTGCTGTGAAGAGAAAATGTCTGGGGCTGTGATCACTGTCACTTGCTCTCCCCAGCCTGTGCACCCATGGATTCCTGAGAACACCAGGCGCTGGCAAACCTCTGCGCAAATGTATGCCTTCCCCCTGAATGCACCTTCCACACAACACCCACCCAAGTCTCTGCCTGCAAAATCCTGCAGCTCCTTATGGAGGCCCCTGGAAAACTCCCAGGCCTGGAGAAATGCCTCCGCTACCCCGGCTGGACCAGTTCCCCCTCTACATCCCACTGCAGCTCTGCCCATAAGACCGGAGTAAGACTTACCCACATCAGATTATACTCACTCCCCCAGCCCGGCTCCCCGGCTGGCCCATAAATCACGGGGAAACAAAGCCTACCCTCTTTCTTCCCGTATCTCTGGGGCACAGAACTGGCATTCCCTAATTGTACTTATTCAAGGTGCCAGCAGCAGTGATGAGACATCTGGCACGCTCGGTGGCATCTGCCTGCCCCACAGATGCGTACTGAGCGCGCGCCCTGAGCAGGTGGGCAGGGGACTTCGTGCCCAGGGTGGCGGCAACTGGGGAAAGAGAACTTATCCAGGCATCCGCTGGACTCTTCCATTCCTGTTAGGAAATCCATACGTCCTGGCCTCCATATCTCCTTCCTTTATCCTCGAAAAAAGCTCATGTTTTCCGTAAGATGTAGACATCTCATGACTGATACTTAACAAGCATCATATTTCTCCTTTTCCACAGGTGACACAATGGATGAGCTTAAAGGGCAGAATGTAACCCTACTGACGAGCGTATTGTAAATTTCCTGAGAGCAAAGACTATTTGTTAGATGTCTGGCTCCCCTAGAAAGCGTAAAAGGAAAAAATGCTTGCCTCTAGAGCGAGATAATAAATGGTTGTAGACTTTACTCGCCACCTTTGTGTACAATACGTGAACGGCTTTCATCAGAGGTGGAAAGAGCTTTCACTCGCTACCAGCAAGAACTATGAAAGCACCTAACAGTCTTGTGTATCCCCTCTGTGCTCCTCGACAGCCTTGAAAGAAAGCTATTTGGTGTAACAGATCCAAACAGCCCTAATGTACTCTGTCTTCAAGTTCTACCTTCACCGTCAAGACACTGCAGCCAAAGTCCTGAAATGATTAACGACAGCAGAACAGTAAAGATCAATTGCTCCCACGTTACAAATGTTACTATTAATAATAATAACTGCTGTCACTTCTGCTTTAACCAAACTAACACAAAATATTCACAGACTTTAAAAAGCTTAGCTACTTTATTCACAGAAGGCAGAAAGTACTTAGGACGACAATTAAAATTCAACTGGCAGACATTCCTGAGATAGGAATGCAAACCCCGAAGAAAATGGACAAATGAAATGTTACATTACGGAACAAAAAAAAAGCCTCTGAATCCTACAAACGGTAGAATTTCATTTCCTTCAAGTCTGAACAGATCTGTAGGTTGAATCTTGGCAAGTCCCGTCTGAGTAAAATTGAAGAAAACTCCCCGTGACCATGTGTCAGAGATGAGATAGGCCCGCGGTCTGATGCGCACACACATGTTCCAGTCAGTCATTCGTCAGGCTGGCCCTGCTCCTGAAAAGGAAACCGAAGGCTCATCATGGCCCTGCCCTGCGGAGACTTCCCAGCTCCAGAAAAGAAGGATTCTAATACCTTGCAGCCAAGTTCCAAAATTAAAATAAGAATCACTGGTTGTTATTTAAAACCACAACCCCCCTCCCAACCCAACCCTGCTTACTGATCTTCCCAGGCTGGACTGAACAAAATAAAACAGAAAATAAAAACATTTGCCCTTCCTGCCAGAAGCAGCCTGGGGCAGAATTCTTTGCACACCTCGGAGCTCTCCTCTTTCCCTCTTCTGTTCCATCTGCAACTCTCAGCTGTCTCCGACGGCCCAGACCAATCCATCGATCTAGAAAAGGCCAGCGAGTAAACACTGGGGACTGGAGGGCCTGATGGCCTCCGTCCTGGCTCCAGGACTCTGCCATCGGAGCACC
The DNA here is from genome assembly GCA_002007465.1 of Ailurus styani. Taxonomy (NCBI): domain Eukaryota; kingdom Metazoa; phylum Chordata; class Mammalia; order Carnivora; family Ailuridae; genus Ailurus; species Ailurus styani. The sequence continues at coordinate 4,149,953 of LNAC01000097.1, read as the reverse complement.
GCCGGTGTGTGCAACTGCAGCCACAGACACCACCCGAGCGAACAAATACGGCTGAGTGCTGAGAAAGGTCTTCTTAGGGACACCGACATTTAAAGTTCGTGCAGTTTCCATGTGCCACGAAGTTTACTTTTCTCAACCATTTAAAAGTGTAAAAACAGGCGCCTGGGTGGCTCAGTTGTTAAGAGACTGCCTTCGGTTCAGTTCATGATCCCGGAGACTCAGGATCGAGTCCCGCATCGGGCTCCCAGCTCCATGGGGAGTCTGCTTCTCCCTCTGACCTTCTCCCTTCTCATGCTCTTTCTCCCTCTCTCTCTCTCAAATAAATAAATAAAATCTTTTTAAAAAATGTAAAAACTACTCACAGGCCATTTAAGGGAGACAGAAAGAAAAAAAAGGACACGGACATTCATAAAAAGCGGCAGGGCACCGACGTGCGCCCCAGATCAGTCTGGCACCCCTGCTTTGAAGGGTCCACACACATCCGACCTCTCCCCACCCCCCAAAATGACACGCTTCCCCCTTTCCCACTGTCCTCCCTATAGTCCAAATTCACCTGCCGTCAGAATCGGATCGCAAATGCACAATGCCAAGTGAAAGAAGCCAAGAGAAGGTGCAGCCGGGAGGCAGGTGGAAAAAGAAAGCACCGGCCGGAGTGTCCAGGGGCAGCAGTGCCTTCAGAGAGTGACAGCGGGGGGCCGGGCCACTCTGCGCCGCTGCAGCAGCCGCTCCCCGTGTGGGCAAAAGGGAAGCGGCCCAGCCCCGTGGAAGCGGGCAGAGGAGGGCTCTCCGGATGCGCCCAGCACTACGTGTTAGCCACGACTCGAGGGCTTTGGAAGAAATCACATGGAGAATGTCCTTACATTCTCAGGCGGAGAAAGATTTTGTATATAAGGCCTCATTAAGCACCTTATTAAAAGCTTATTCGGAAAAGTGGTCTCTGAGCACAGCACCGGAGCCGGGAAGGCAGCGCGGGCCCCTCCGGGGAGACGGGCCGAGGGCGAAGGCGTGCCTGGTGCATCGCAGGGAAGGCGAGGGCTGGCCGGGAGGCAGCCGGAGAGGGAATGGAAAGGTGACCTGAGTCGGAGGCGAGAGGGAACCGCAGGGCACAGGCCGGAAGGATTTCGGCTTGTATCCCGACGGGCAAGGCACGGAGGGCTCTCGCGCCCTTCACTCTGGGGGAGCCCTCGGGCCGCTGTGATGAACGGACCACGGGGAGGAAGAGAGGGCACCAGGAGACCAGCTAGGGCCCTGTTCTAGGAAAAGGGTGGCCGCGACAGAGTAAGCAGAGATCAGACTCTGCAAATATTCTCAGTTAAGAGCCGATGAGATCTGACGACAAGATCTGTCGTGAGGGCCACCTGAGGAAGGGGTTCAGGGAGCACTCCGGAACTGCGGCCTGAGCAACATCAGGAAAGATGTCTGTGCAGCTCGCCGGAAGGGAGAGGGCTGCCCGGGGACAGCCGGGGGCAGGGGGCTCCGCCAGTTGGGACTGGGAGCCCCGAGGTGCTTTCCAGAAACGGGGACCCATGCAGGAAGTAGAGGGACCCACGAGTCTGGAGTTCGGAAGGAAAGTGCAGCCTGGGCAAGCGTGACAGCCACCAGCAGACGGAGCACGAGACGGAACGAGGCCACGTGGGAGTGAAGGCAGCGCGGGGAGGAGAGAGGAGAGTCGGAGGACCGAGCTGCGGGAGCCAGGAAGGAGCCGCCAACAACGGAAGGCGATTCAGAAGAGGGTGGTGGCGAGCAAGGCGGGCGAAGAAAGTGCTTCAAGAAGAAAGATGTGAGCAACCCCATCAAACGCAGGCGGCAGATCAGGGGAGTGAAGAACGGAAGGGGAACACCACTGATTACGTGGAATGGGGTCAAGAGAAAAGAGAAACTGAGATAGGCAGATGGAAATCACTCTTTGGAGAGGTCCCATGAAAAAGGGGAGCAGAAAAACGGGATCGCAGCTCAGGGAAATAGGAGAGTTTTCTCACAATGGGAAAAATGACAGCAGATGTATAACTGGATGAAAATAATCCAACAGAAAAGGTAAAACTGATGATTTAAGAAGTGGGGGAGAATTATCGGAGCGATGCATGCAGAAGGGAGTGAAGTCGAGTGTGCAGGTCTGGGGGGTGGCATTCAGAGCAGGACTGTCCATCCACAGCCGCAGAAGGGAAGGCAGGCGATGGGCACGGAACAGGCAGCTGGGGAGAGCGGGCTGCGGGGGCCTGGACATCACCTGCTTGCTCCCCTCTTCTCAGTGAAATCGGAAGCCAGGAGTGAGGATGAAGGAGAGACAACGGGAAGTTAAGGAAAGTAAGAGGTGTGGCCTGGTTGAGCAGACAGCAGGGGACCGAATGGACGTGGAGACAGAAGCACCGCTGGCAGCACTAAGGCAGGCTCGTGACAAATCTAAACACAGACCCATCAGCACCGTCACGTAGGGATTGTCAACTTCCTGCGACACCAGTGAGCGTGACTGTAAGCTCTTCTAGAGCCCTGCGCGGTTAACCGGGTGCAGGCACAGAGGACACAGCCAAGCGGGCTTTAAGCAGAGCCGGAGATGTCCCAGGGAAGCCTGAGGCCAAGTTAAGAGAAGAGACAAGGGAAGCCGGCCTGGATACACAGGCAATTGCGTTTATCACCAACCCATCAATCTAAAGGGGACCAAGAAGGAAAACGCGAGTCCGAGGAACAAAAGGGACAGGAAATAGAAGCAGTAGGATCGGATGCCAGCTGGCTCGGTCGGCAGAGCATGGGACTCTTAACCTCAGGGTTGTGAGTTCGAGCCTCACACTGGGCATGGAGCCTACCCTAAAACTTAAACAGAAACAGAGAAAAAGAAGTCATAGGATCAACAGACTGTAGGTCCTGGTGGGACTGAAGACCCTTAGGGGAGGTGACCCAGAGAAGATCAGACAGGTGGGACTCAGAGTGGGACCCCTGAAACTGAGATTGGGGCAGGAAGGCAGCTCTGCTTAACGGGAAGGCCCAGGCGGCGCCAACAGTGTGTGGTCAGATGGGGTGGAAGTCAAGCTCACGGAAAGAGAGGAAGAAAGTCAAGGAACGAAAAGGCCGGAGCCACGAAACAACGACCTATGTGAATACCGAAATAACCAAGATTTAAGACAGGACAAGCAGCGCAGACTTAACAGTGACCTCGAGTTCATTCTTCAAGGAACAAGGTGACGTGACCCAGAAATTCTTCTAGTGGCAAAAGTGGCCACACACCTGGGACACGCCGATGGCGTGAGATGGAAAGCGGGAGGGATCCGGGGAGGAGGTCTGCAAGCAGCCAGGGCATCGAGGAGAAGGCCTAGCGCGCCTTCAAGCCAGAGGACACTGGAGAGAGAAAACAGCCTCACACCTGGAAGACCTTCTGGAAAGGCATCCCTCCGAGGAGAGTCGTGTTTCTCTTCGATCAAGATCAACGTTCAGAGAAGAAAATGAAGACGCACGGAATTTGGGGGAGGGCCCGTGCGGAGGGCTTCAAGAACTAAGGAGTCAGGAAAGGGTTCATTCAAAGCCTTAAGGGAACTGGGGAGTAACGGAAAACCTAGTTCACCATATAAATGAGAAAATCAGCTTGTGCATTTCCACCAATAAATACGCCTGTCGAGATTTTATTTGCAGGGGCACTGAAACCACAGGTCCCTCTGGGGAGAATGGAGGTCTTTGCGCTACCGAGGTTTTCCATCACGTAATGGTGTCTGTAACCATTTGTCTTCTTCAACGCCCTTTGATAAAGCTGTAAATATTCTCAAGGACGAAGACAACCACGAACACTTAAATCGTGCTTATGACGTGCCAGGCACTTCCCCGAGCCCGGCAGACACCAACGGCTCGGAGGCCGCGACGAGAGCCTCGCTGACTTCCACACGGTCTCCTGGCTCTGACGCGACTGGTCCAGGTCTGCGGCCGGCAGGGCGGGTGACTCAGCGCAGGCAGGCCGGGGGTTCCTGGGCCTCTGCGTGAGTTTCCTTGCCCACGGTCCAGGGACCACTACAGAAGACTGGAAGAATGAAGAGCTGAGAAATTCTGCTCTGAGGGCACGGGTGGTCACGGCCCCGGCCTTATTTATTTTGACTTGCTGGCTCCAAGGTTTTCCTGTCTGTTTCGTCCATTTAAGATAATTGAATGTGAGGGGTGGCTCACCCTGACCACATCTGTATTTTGAAGTTGAGTCAGAACACCTTACCAAACCGTTCCATGTGGTCCTCCAGCTCCTGGCCTAGGTAAAAATAATGGAAACTGTCATCCTACTCTGCAAAGTGCTTTTTATAGCATCGCTTAATTGACGTTCTCTCTCAACAAAGCTAATCTGAATCATGGTTGAGTCAAGTTGCCATATGGTGACCTTAGCGAAGCTGACGACTCATGTGGGTTTTTTTGGGTTTTTCATTTTGTTTCATTTTTTGTTTTTGTTTTTGGTGCAGCCAAAGGTTCTTGCTGGCCGGAGGCTCAGTAGTATTTGGGGAAAACCTAGATGAGTATGTGTATACACAGACGGACAGGTTTATTTTTGAGTTCTGTAGTATGCTGACCTCTAACGTGCCCATTGTATTTCCTTCGTGAATGTTCATCAAAGTTAGGGTTAGTATCCAGGCATTTTTTTTACCTTTGAAATCATAGTCCTCTGTCATATCTGGCACTTTTTCTATACCTTCCTTGCTAGAGTCTTTCGTCTACACTCTCTATACCAAATGATTCAAGAAAATTAAATATTCAAGAAACAATAAAAGCCCCATCAAGCGCTCATTCCGTGCTGGCTCTTGCAAGCAGGTACTGAGAATGCAGACGTAAATACGTTGAAGCCTGCCCTCTGGCTGCTCTAATTCCGGTGGGGCCAGCAGGTGACAACAGGTGATTACAACACTCTGGAAAGTTCTTTCAAGGAGGGAAGCACAGAGGGCCACAGGGAAAAATAGGGCAGGAGGCAGGCTTTCAGGAGGAGGTGACATGGCAATTGAGAGAAAAATGAGCTGTGTGTGTGCATGAAGGAATGAAGGCATGAGATGTTGATACTTACAAACTCAGTATTCCAGCACTTGAGTTCTGTGTCAAGGGCTGACTACAGGTCCTTACACTGATCAGCTACCGATGCAGTGCTAAACACTGGCACGTGGAAGTCACCAAATAAAAACAAACCCAACTAAAAGCTCTGGAGCGACCAGAACAATCACTACGGACTGGCTCTCGGACAGTGCTCAGAAGGGGTGCTCTCATCACAGCCACCGGCTCACCGCGCTACGCAGCTCGACAGGTACTGAGCCCCCAAAACGAACCAGGAGCTGCGTCAGAGACACCTGTCCCACCCGATATGTCTCCCCTCCATTCCAAATGATGTCATCAAGGTTCTTTTTAAGATATGTAAGTACACAGCCCAGCTTTAAAACAAGACACGTATGTCCGTACTCAAAAACCAGATGGAAACGCTCAGCTACAATCAGGTCTAAAACCAAGGAGTGAAGCACGCTGGGAATGGGCAGAAGCCCCCTCCGCCGTGTGGCAATCAGGGCCAACACGTGAGAGTCAGTGCTAGGCCGGGCCTCCCCTGCATTCGGAGAAAGAAGAGTGCAGTAGGAATTACCAAAACTCCAAGGCCATCCAAATATCCGTCGGTAAGAAAAAAGGTAAATTACCATGTTCCTGCACTGGTCGACTTTACAACAGCCGGAGTTAAAACTGGCAGGACTCAGTAACACAATGTAAATACGGCATGCCAACCGGACAGCGCCCAGCACACGGCGCAGTGCTTCCGAGTCGAGAGGGAAGCATGGGATCGGACGGTGAAACGAGGAGCCCTCCCACCCCAATCCCCCTCCTGGCGATCATGCCCTGATGTGTGATCCCTCCTGCGACCGTGACAACACGCAGCAGAAAGGGTAGGTCACTTCCGAGATTACAAAGATGCGGGGCGCCTGGGTGGCTCAGCGGTTTAAGCCTCTGCCTTCACCTCAGGTCATGATCTCAGCGTCCTGGGATCGAGCCCCGCATCGGGCTCTCCCCTCAGTGGAGGGCCTGCTTCTCCCTCCCTTTCTGCCTGCCTGTCTCTACTTGTGATCTCTCTCTGTGTCAAATAAATAAAAAATCTTTAAAAAATAAAAAATTTTTTAAAAATTTTAAAAAGATGCTCCAGCGTCCATCTTGGGCACACTCTCCTGGCTCGCTGGCATGGAACGAGCCCGCTGCGGAGGCGTGAGCAGCCCCAGGGAAGGGTCCACGTGGCAAGGACTGAAGTCTAACCCAAAACCTGGCGAGAACTTGGGATCGGGTGTCCAGCCAGTCAGGCCTTCACGCTGGCTGACCGGGTGGACGGCCTCACTGCGACCTCAGGAAACACACCTACCCAGACCCACCCAGCCGAGCAACTCCTGACCCTCGCAGACTGCGTGAAATCATAAACGTCTTGAAACGTGGTTTCAAGCGGTTACCTTGTGGGGTAATTTGTTCTCAACCAGAGGACATTAACAGTACCGGTAATGTTTTGGCCTTTAAGAGAACAAGACAAAACTTGAACGTTTGTTGATTTTGCAAGTGAAATGCATGGGTACTCGTTAGATCATCTATCACCCACCATAAAGGCGTAGATATTATTATGTATTTGTGGTCTTGATTTGTCAGAAGTTTAAAAATAAGCAACCAAACCAACAAAAACACTAGGATGAACACTAATGAAAAGCCTCAATTTCCTTTTCCAAAGAGTACACAAGTATGGTTGCTGGAAATGTCCGTTCCTACAGCAGTCACTCCATGCAAATGCACCTAAATTCCTCTGCCTAAGTCACAACACTGTTAATTTCAAATACTTGCTTTTTTTCCTGGAAGTTCTTATAGCTTTTTAAAATTACTTAATATTGTCGAAATACCTTCCTACCAAGGAATTACAACTGTGGCATGAAACTACTGCCCATATCTTGGGTGTGAAAAGCCATTTTCTTCCACTGAGTTTCTTGTTCTTATACCTATTTCTTATACTAAAGTTTCAGAGGCAGTTCCAAAACCTATTAAAACAAGAAACTGGGGCGCCTGGGAGGCTCAGTCAGTTAAGCCTCTGCCTTCAGCTCAGGTCATGATCCCAGGGTCCCCGCATCGGGCTCCCTGCTCGGCGGGAAGTCTGCTTCTCCCTCTCCCTCTCTAGCTGTCTCAGATAAATAAATAAAATCTTTACAAAAAAATAAAACAAGAACCTGACCACGGAAATGAGATGAAATGAAAGACTTCACAAGCATGACTTTAAAATACACGGAATTCTCAAGAGTTACCACACATTCCTTTTCACTTTGCACCATGACTAGAGCCTGCAATGTCTGTGTCTGCGGGGCACCGACTATGTACCAGGCCCTGTTCTGGACTCTCCACACAGCACACTCTAATACCTCCATCAGTCAACTCTACAAGGCAGGCATTCTAACACCCACTTTGTTTTCCAGAGGGGTGAGAAGGGTCATAACGGACCAGCAGAACATTTGAGATACAATTTTACACACCGTGAAATACACAAATCGGGCCCCCAGGCAACCAATACCCCCGCCTAGATAAAGCACATTTCCTTTGCTCCAGAAAACTCCCTCCTGTTCCTTTCCAGTCAATCCCCAACCTCTTTCGACAACCACTGATCAGAGCTGTATCACCACTGATGAACCTTGACCGTCGTTGAACTTGAGAAACATAAAATGACATGCTGCGTACTTGGGGTCTGGCTTCTCTCAGGATGTCCCTGAGATCCATCCATACTGTTGTACTGGTGGTTCATTCGCGTAAATTACCAGGTAGTTTCAGCCACTTCCCACTGGTGGACATGGAGGTGTTTCTAGTGTTTGGCTGTTAAGTCTTTTGTGGACATACGTTCTCATCAGAGTCATAGGCAGGTATACGTTAAACTTTACCAAAAACTGCCAAAACGTTTCCCAGGGCAGGTGTACCATTTACACTCTGACCAGCAATGTATGAGTTCCAGTTGTTCTGCATCCTCACCAAAAATGGGAGCTGTCAGTCATTTTAATTTTAGCCGTTCCGGCGGGTATGCAGAGGTGTCTCATTATGGTTTTGTTTATAAAAGCTTTACTGAGGGGCACCTGGGTGGCACAGTCAGTTAAGCATCTGACACTTGATTTCAGCTCAGGTCATGACCTTGGGGTTGTGGGACCGAGCCCCACGTCAGGCTCCACAGTGGACGTGGAGTCTGCTGAGGAGTCTCTCTCTCTCTGCCCCTCTCCCCCCAAAAAATTAGTCTAAAAATTTTAAAAAAACTTTATTGAGCTATAATTTACACAGCATATAATTCACCCATTTCGAGTGTATAATTTGATGGGATCTTGTATATTACATTATTAACTTTTTTATTGTGGTAAAATGTGATACAGTAGTGCCCCTGCCCTTATCCACAAGTTGGCCTTCCACAGTTCCAGGCACCCGCAGTCAACCACAGTCCAGCAGCAGATGCCCGCTCTGAGACGGCCCATCCCGTCAACAGCAGCCTATCGCTACGTCACGAGGCCCACGTCATTCACCTCACTTCACGCTGCCATGTAGGTGCTGTATTATCTCACGCCATCACAGGAAGGGTGAATACAGCACAGTGAGATGTTCTGAGACAGACACCCCATTCCCATAACTTTTATTATAGTACGATAGTATTGTCCTATTTCACTATTAGTTATTGCTGTTAATCCCGTACTGCGCCTCATTTATAAACTGAATGTTATCACAGACAGTACGGACAGAAAAAAACATGGTATATATCGGATTCAGTACTATCTACAGCTTCAGGTATCCACCAAGGGTCCTGGAACGTGTGCCCCAAGAATAAGGGGGGAGAACTACTGTGTATCTAACATACATTCTGTCATTTTGACCATTTTTAAGTGTAAAATTCAGTGGCTTGAATTACGTTCACATTGCTGTGCAACTACCACCACGATCCAATTCCAAAAGCTTTCTGAACACCCCAAACAGAAACTCTATAACCATTAAGCATTAACTCCTCCCCAGCCCCAACCACTGGTAACCTCTAACGTGCTATCTCCACTTTGCCTAATTCTAGGTACTTTATAAAAGTGGAATCGTGTATTTGTCATTTTATGTCTCGCTTCCTCCACGGGGCGTGTTTTCGAGGTTCATCCACATCGTACGTAGCACAGATCAGCACTTCACTCCTTCCTATTGCTCGATAATATCTCAACGTACTGGATGCAACGTAATGGATACATATTGTGTATCCATTCATCTGCTGATGGACACTTGGGTCGTCCCATCTGCTGGCCACAGCAGAGCCCTGGCACACACGTACCTGTTGGAGCCTCTCACGTGTGCTTGTGATACGCGCCGACGAGTGGGGCTGCTGAGTCGCACTGGCATTTTGGGAGCCACCAAACTCTTTCCCACAGTAGCTACACCATTTACCACTCCCACTAACAATGCCCAAGGGCTCCAATTTCTCCACATCCTCACCAACTTACTTTCCTTTTTCTGCTCTTACAGCTATCCTGAAGAATGTAAGGTGCAGGGGCGCCTGGTGGCTCAGTGGGCTAAGCCTCTGCCTTCAGCTCAGGTCATGATCTCAGGGTCCCGGGATCGAGCCCCGTGTCGGGCTCCCTGCTCAGCGGGGAGCCTGCTTCCCCCTCTCTCTGCCTGCCTGTCTGCCTGCTTGTGATCTCTCTCTCTCTCTGTGTCAAATAAATAAATAAAATCTTTTTAAAAAAAAAGAATGTAAAGTGCTATCTTATTTTAATTTTCATTTCCTTCAAGACTAATGACATTGAGCATTTTATGTACTTTTTGGACATTTATGTACTGTATCTTTTGTGAAGCCCAGAATTTTTTCACTCAATTTTTTAATTAGGGTCGTCTTTTTACTATTGTGTCACAGGAGCACTTTGTATATTCTAAAACATGTCCTTTGTCAGATAGAGGAATTGCAAGTATTTTCTTAGTTTATGGCTTGCCTCTTCGTTTTCTTAATTGTGTCTTGGGATGAGTATAAGTTTTTAATTCTGATAAAGTCTAATTTGACAAAGTCAATTTTTTCTTGCATGGTTCATGTTATCTGTGGGCTAAATAAGAAATGTTTACTTACACTCCAGGTCACAAAGATATTCTCCCATGTTTTCTTCCCAACACTTTATAGTTTTAGCTTTTACGTTGAGGCATTTTTCATGGAATATGTGGGCCAAAGTTCATTTTATTCCGATTAGGTATCAAGTCCCACCACCACTACTAAAAGAAATAGTTTTTAGATTGGTTTTGGTTTTGAGTTTACAGATATTTGTCAAAGGGAAGATATCTAGAAATGGCCTCAATTTTTCATACACAATATTCAGTGTTCAATGAAAGGACTAAATTACTGAACACAAGAAAAAGTGACAATAGAAAGTTATCAGGCACATTTTTTAATAGTTTTTAAATAGGCTCCACACCGAGTGTGGAGCCCAACGTGGGGCTTGAACTCACAACCCTGAGATCAAGATCTGAGCTGAAACCAAGAGTCAGATGCTTAACCCAGGTGCCCCCTCAGGCACATTCTTTCTAATAACTATAATTAATATGTTCGAGAAGTAATGAATCTTTTTAAAAAATTAGAAAGAAATTCTGCAACATGGTAACTCAAAAATAAAATATCTGAAACTAAAAACACAGCAGGTAACAGACTAAATACAGCAGAAGAGAGAATCAGAAAACTAGAAGGCAGATTAGAAGCAAATTTTCAAACAGAAACTCTGAGAAGGGACAGTGAAGAAAGGAGCACATGATACCTATAAAATATAGTGAGAGGCCCCAAGGTGGCCCAGTCAGTTAAGCATCCAACTCTTGGTTTCAGCTCAGGTGGTGCTCTCAGGGCTGTGAGATCCGAGCCCCAAGACAGGCTCTGTCTCTGTGCTCAGCAGGGAGTCTACTTTAAGATTCTCTCCCTCCGTCCCTCTCCTTGTGCACACATGCCCTCTCTTGCTCTAACGAATAAATATATCTTTAAAAGATATATTTATAGTGAAAGCTTTAACATGTAAGTGGAGTCCTAGAAGGAAAGGCAAGAATGGGGAAGAAGCAACATTTGAAGAAATACCAGCTGACGTACTGATGAAAAAAATCAAATTCAAGAAGCATTATCCAACAGAATAATTCAAACAAAAGCCAAACATCTCTACCTCCTGGACCTTCTATTCTGGAAGGAGGCAGAGGATCAATAAAAAATCACTACAAAATAATACGAAGTATGTTAAAATACAGTAAGGGCTCTCTTAAAAAAAGGAAATAGAGTTTATATGGCAAAAGGGTTCAGAAGGATGGAGGGAAACAGCTGCACTATTCCATGGGATGTACAAAACCTGGAAGTAAACAGAAACACTGTTTTATTTTATTTTTTTCTTAAGATTTTATTTGAGAGAGACAGATGAAGATAGTGAGAGAGAGCACAAGCAGGGAAGAGAGGGCGAAGCGGGCTCCCCGCCGGGCAGAGAGCCCAACACAGGACTTGATCCCAGGACCCCGGGATCACGACCTGAGCCAAGGCAGACGCCCAACCGACAGAGACACCCAGGCGCCCCCAGAAAAACAATTTTAACTAAACACAGATTAAAGAGGAAAAATAAGCCATCCTGACAGAAGCTAAAAAATACATATGTATACATACATATTCTACACGAGATTGGAAGAAAAGACCAAGCGTGCACCATGAGTAGTAAGCTATACACATACCAGCAATTCCACAAAAATCTGTCCAGCACATCTAATTATCAGACTCCATGCCAGATGCTAGGGACACAGTGAATGTGATATGCTCACTTCATTCAAGAAGCTTATCAAATGGGGGCGCCTGGGTGGCTCAGGTCATGATCTCAGGGTCCAGGGATCGAGTCCCACCCGCATCAGACTCCCTGCTCAGCGGGGAGTCTGCTTCTCCCTCTGCCTCTCCTTCCTGCTTGTGCTTGTTCTCTTTCAAATAAATAAATAAAGCTTTGCGCAGTGGCAGTATCGTAGCCAATGAGGTTTATCCGAGGCGCGATTATTGCTAATTGAAAACTTTTCTCAAATAAATAAATAAAATCTTAAAAAAAAAAAACAAAGAAGAAGCTTATCAAATGGAAGAACAATGAGGTATCAGTTTAAGTTTGAGAAGAATTTATAGAAAGTAGTATCCAAATGCTACATTACTTCAGGAATGCTCAAGAACCAGATAATCTTGCCAATAGAAAAAAAATAGAGAGCAGCACTATCCATAGAACTTTCTACAATGATGAAAACTTTCCACGTCTGCAGTGACCAACAGGGCAGCCACTAACCACATGTGGTTACTGAGTACTTGAAGTGTGGCTATTGCAAGTAAGACACACAACTATTCATTTTACTTATTTCTAATTAATTTAAATCGCCACACACAGCTAATGGCTACTTAATGGACAGTGGAGGTACAGAGTACGACAACAAATTTCATTAGACTCTACAAGTTAACCTGGGGATCCGGCTACATCACAGAGCTAGGTGATAGAGAGATACAAGATGAAAATAACTAAAGCGTTGGAAAACCTCCAGCAAAAACCCAAAGACAGAATTTTTAATGTATCTATATCTTATTTTGTATCAGAAAAAATTTAATGGGGCGCCTGGGTGGCTCAGTGGGTTAAAGCCTCTGCTTTCGGCTCAGGTCATGATCTCAGGTCCAGGGCCCACATCGAGCTCCCTGCTCAGCAGGGAGCTTGCTTCCTCCTGTCTCTCTGCCTACTTGTGATCTCTCTGTGTCAAATAAATAAATAAAATCTTTAAAAAAAAAAAAAAAGAAAAAATTTAATGACTTGAAGACTCACAGCACAGCAAGAAAATCACTTGTTAAGTACATGTTAAAAATGCAGATATGTACATTAAACAAAAAGTATAAAACAAATATAATAGGTAAGAAACAGAATTACCTTCCACAGAGAAGAAATAGCTCAATAGTATCTTTTTTTTTTTTTGAAGATTTATTTCAAAGAGAGAGAATGAGAGAGTGGACATGAGCACCAGCAGGAGAGGCAGAGGGAGAAAGAAATCTCAAGCCGACTCCTCGCTGAGCAGAGAACCCAACACAGGGCTCAATCTCATGACAATGAGATCATGACCTGAGCCAAACCAAGAGTTGGACACTTAACAGACTGCACCGCCAGGGTGCCCCACTGAGTAGTATCTTAATACTGGTATTTTATGACTCTAAGGAATTTCTCATGGATATTTGCAATTAAGATACTATTCAAGAAGTGGGTTATAGAATCCAGAGCATGAAGAATTTAGATTGGTGTATTAATGATCTATTGCTATATAACAAATTGCCCCAAAACAGAGTGGTTTAAAACGATAACACTTATGGTCTCGTGCAGGTCTGAGGGTCAGGAATCTGGGAGTGGCTGAGCGGGGTGGTTTTGGTTTAGGGTCTCATGAGGTTGCACAGATGGTGGAAAGTTTCCCCTGGATTACGAACATCCACTTCCAAGATGGTTCGTCACATTCCTGGCCACTCGGATCTCTCTGCACAGATGTTTGGGTGTCCTCGTGACACGGCAGCTGACTTTGTCAGTGATTCCAGAGAGAGCAGAGAGGGCGCTGCACCACCGTTTACTACCCAGTCTCAGAGTCACACACTGTCACTCCTGCCATAATCTATTATAATAAAAGCAAGTCACTAAATTCAGCCTACAAAGGAGAGAGGAATTAACCTCCTCCTCTTGAAGGATGGAGTATCAAAGAATTTCTGGAACACCAAAAACCATTAAAATGGGATATGAGTATCTGTTCACTTGGCGGTTGCTAGAAATTGTAATGAGATCCTGGGATCCCTTTCCCCGGAAACCCAAAAATCAGAATAAATTATAACCTTTTTTGAAATAGCTTCAACTGCTTTCTAAAAGGCAAGAGATTAAACACGATGGGGTTCTTAGTCATTTCCCAACCCAGCCACTTTTTAACAGCTGGTATTAAATAAATGGCATGAAACACCGTGCTCTGAGTGAGTTTTGCCAAGTGAGCAGTTCCATCCCCATGTTCAAGATAAGAAGTCCAGAGAGATAAGCCCCAAGTCCTGTCCGGGTCTACCTGGTTCCCAAGTTTTTGTTCGTCTACCTTAGGATGCTTCTCTTACTCCGGCTACCACACCAGCTAGTGTGTGTAACGTCACACATTGGGAAGGACCACAAAATACACGACGTCAGCCAAGATTGTCGTCTTTTGTTCCATCGATGACTTTCTTTCCTCCGTCTGTTTTTGCCTTGTCTGGTGTTTTCTACATGCAGCTCCCAGGCCTCATTTTGCTTCCCTTCCAGCAGCACCTGGTCCCTTGGCCCATCCTCCCTCAGGGTCCACCTCCGCTGGAGGAGCAGCTAGTAACTTGCTCAAAGACACACAGAGGCAGGGAGAGAAGCAGAACCTACAACCTGTCCTTACAAACCCTCCTGGAGGACCCGGTGCCACCGCACCGTTCTGCCTCCCCATCCCAAGACCTGCACAGCAGTTCACCTCTCCCTGGTCTCCAAACTGCCTGGAACAAGGACACTGACCCAGGAAAGCTCACGTCAAACGTGGAAAGCTTCATCTGCTCATTCTCCCCCAACAATCCAATTGGACCCTGATGCCTGTCCATTCAACCTTGTAAATATTTTTCAGTATTTACCCTATCCATCCCCATAAACAATGTCCTAGTTCAGGGCATTTTCTTTCACTTGGGCTTCTGCATCAGCTTCTTAAAAGTCTCCTGACTCTAGCTAGCCTCACCCTCCCTAACTTATCCCCCATATGGCAGTCGGAGAGTTCTTTATAATGCACAGTACTTATCTTCCCACCCCGGAGAAAGAACCTTCAATGACTCCCCACCCACGCCCCTCACGACCATCCAGAAGGGCCTTATAAAGTGGCTCCGAGTCTTGGATTTTATCCCAAAGATTATAAAAGGGATCTGATGTTTGAACGTCTCCTCTGTACCAGACACCTATGTGATTTCATTTAATCCTCTCAGGAGCCCTGCAAAATCTGCACATGATCCCTTTGCATATAATGTTCTAACGGGCCCTCTCATCTGTCACCCATGCGGCCAAAATAACCTAAAGTCTTTCCTTGCCCACCATCTAGCCAACAGATCCACAAATTCCCTCTGTGCCACCACCTCCTCGTCTAGACCATCACAATCTGTTTACACAGTGCTGTGCTTGAAAAAAAAAGGGATCCATCATGTCCCATTCACCTTTATACCCTCAGCCCCCAGCAAAGATCCTGTTTCAGGGTAGATGCTCGGTAAATGGCTGACAGCTGCTAATCAACTCAAAGGGAGCTCCACCCTGACACCGATGTGCTGAAGCATCAACTCCATCAATGCATCTCCCAGGAGTGTCTTATCCAAATGTTACCTATCTCCCCCAAACCCCACATAGTACCCTGGGCTCTTAGCACGCCTTCAACAGCTCAACGCTTCTACTGTGACCCAAGGGGGCCGAAGGGCTCAGAACAAGGTGTCCCGTTTCAAGATGAGAGGGCCTCTAGGGACGATCATCTGGACCAACCGGGTCTAGCTGTCCCTTTCTGTGCTTTGTACACACCCCCACGATAAAATCATCCGCCGGCTCCCCCCGAACGGGGCTTCCCAGGAAAGGGCTTCATCACGGAGCACAAAGCCTGGAACGTGGGGGACGGGGGCCCCCCATAAATGCATTCAAGGAAAAGAACGCCAGCTAACATGTATTTGGTCCAATGAGCCCAGGACGTGATAGGCGTTGTCTCGTTTAACCCTTGCAGCGATCCTCCCGGGGCCACGCTGGGCGGCAGGGTCCCCGGACACCGATGAGGACACCGAGGCCCAGAGGAGACCAAAGCACAATGAAACAAGCACCGACTGAGGGTCACATACTTTGTATTTTCACATGTTTATTAATGTCATTCACCCCTCTGTACAGTCCCGCAATGAAGTCACAGATTATATTCCCGTTTTAGGGTTAAAAAAAAAAAAACAACAAAAAACGGAAGGCTTGGAGAAATCGGCCCAGAACGCACAGGCTGTGAGGCCGGGAACGAGCAGGCCCGTCGGAGTCGCGGCCCCTCCGCCCCGGAGCCGCCCGCCCGGCGCCCCCACG
>LNAC01000097.1:4112382-4132134 GCA_002007465.1 Ailurus styani | reverse complement strand
GGGAGGGGGTGCAGGGGCAGGTGCGCCCTGAGGAGATGTGGAGGGGGAGGGGCCTGTGGGGGGAGGGGGTGCAGGGACAGGTGCGCCCTGAGGAGGTGCGGGCGTGGAGGGCGCGGGCGAAAGGGGGTGCGGGGGCAGGTGCGCCCTGAGGAGATGTGGAGGTGGAGGGGCCTGTGGAGGGTGGGGGGGGGGTCAGAGAGTCGTCTGAGGCTCCTTTTAAGGAGAAGGTTGAAGACCTCATCCTGCTGTTGACATGGGTTGACCGGTGCCCCTCCATGGACCCACTGGCAAGTGGAGCAGTCTGTCAGCAGAGTGCAAGCTCCAGACCCTGAGAGCTCAGTTCCCAGTACTTCAGATCATTTACTTACTGGTGATACCAGAGCGCTCGTCAGACACCTTAGGTAGGGCGACAACACATTGCTCCAGCTCATCCAGGGCTTAAAATAGATTTAGAAGCTAAATAGCTGAATTCTCCAGCAGTAGGTTAAGAATTGTTTTTTTCCTGAGGGAAATGCATATATTTTTTTCAAGAATCAAAGAAGGTTCTGTGAGTGGTTGTTGGTAATTGATGTATTTTCTTCACATTACTCTTTATCATAGGTGTACTTTCAATATTGTCACCAAGCCCTGTGCGAGGTGAAGGGATTCCAACCCTGAAGGAACTCAAGACAAAAGAGGCACAATGTAACTGCTATGGCAGAGAACTGCACAAATTGCTGTGGGACATTTCGACTTCAAGAATTGGAGTGTGTTTATAATGGGGCACTTTTGATATTCTTTGCTAAGGAAAATTTAAAGACACAATAAACACCACCGGAGTATGCAGGAGAAATGAATCACGCACGGGCAACATTTCTGTGTGCCATTTATGTGCCAGGCATTAGATCACCTAGCAGCGCAAAAGACAATTCAAAATATTTAACAATCCTGAGACTAGCAGAACAAAATCACCCAATATTTCTTTGAGGAGCTGGGGCTAGTAAAATGTACTGTCATGCATCAAGTTCTTGCCCCTTAGTTTTCAATCCTCAGTTGTAAAACAAAAGAACTACTCTGATTCTTCTAGAAAACATTCCCTATAATATTCCCATTTATTGCCTGGAATGTTGCAATATCCTGATTGGTTTCTCAGCCTCTTCTCTTGCCTCCCTATATTCTAGATCTTTTAAAAGTATAAGTCAACATTTCACTTTGCTCAAAACTCTCTAAAGGATTTCCATTTCACTCAAAGTAGAAGCCAAGATGCTTCCAATGGAGAAGTCCCTGAGTAGTCTGTGTCCCTCCTCCTGCCCACCCCTGATCACTTCTGTCCCTTCCTCCCACACTGGCCTCCTTGTAATCCTCCACCAGGGGAAATGCGCTCCTGCCTCAGGACCTCGCACATGCTGTTCCTTTAGTGTGGAACTTTCCACACTCTCCCAGCAGATTCAGCATGGTTTGCATCCTTCAACTATCTGCTGAACTGATCTCTCAATAAACTTCCCTGGTTGAGTTTCAAAATTGTAAACATGCCACCCAAATTCCTGATTCTAAGAAATTGTTCTCCATAGCATTTAACACTTTCTATACCACAGTTTACTTATCTATTTTGTTTACTGCCATAATTGCAGTGTTAGGAAAGGACATACGATGTGGTAATTTCTCAATAAATATTAGGTCAAGTCATGAACAAAGAATTTCTTTAGAGATATTTTCAGAAATGAGAAAGAAAATAACATGCCTCCAGAAAAAAAAGAAGAACACCGATCCAAAACATGCAGGAAAGAGGAAGAATGGAAGAGATGAAGAAAAAAATTATAAGAAGATTAAAAGAGAAAGGTGCATTAACAGGACAGACTAGTAGTATGGGCAAGAATGAGAAACAAAAGGAGGTTAAATTGGTCAAACAGTTGGTGTTATTGATTGCCCGGAATCGGCTAGGGGATATCAACCTTGACTGAATTGACAGAAGTAAGTTAATATTTCACTTGTGTGAAATGGCATATTTTTCTTTCCTTTTTTTTTTTTTTTTGAGCTTCAACCCAAGTATGCTTTGTCCCCTTTCTCTTTTTTTTCTTTCATTAAATGTTTTTACTTTAACTCCAGTATGGTTAACATACAGTGTAATATNATTTTATTTATTTATTTGACAGAGAGAGAGAGAGAGATTACAAGTAGGCAGAGAGGCAGGCAGAGAGACAGAGGAGGAAGCAGGCTCCCTGCTGAGCAGGGAGCCCGATGCGGGCCTCGATCCCAGGACGCTGAGATCATGACCTGAGCCGAAAGCAGAGGCTTTAACCCACTGAGCCACCCAGGCGCCCGCTCTCTTTTCTTTTTTTTCTTTCATTAAATGTTTTTACTTTAACTCCAGTATGGTTAACATACAGTGTAATATTGTTTCAGGTGTACAATATAGTGATTCAACAATTCTATACATTATTCAGTGCTCATTATGATCAATGTACTCTTTAATCCCCATCACCTATTTCTTTAGTTCCATCCATGTTGCTGTAAATGGCAAGATTTCATTCTTTTTATGGCTAAACAATATTCCATTCTATATCTATACCACACCTTCTTTATCTGTTCGTCTATCAGTGAACTCTTGGGCTGTTTGCATAATTTGGCTATTGTAGATAATGCTGCAATAAACATTGGGGTGCATGTATCCCTTTGGATTAGTGTTTTTATATTTCGGGGCGTAAATAACCAGCTGTGCAATTGCTGGATCATAGGGTAGCTCTATTTTTTAATTTTCTGAGGACCCTCCACACCCTTTTCCACAGTGGCTGCACCAGTTTGCATTCCCACCAAAAGTGCACGAGGGTTCCTTTTTCTCCACATCCTCGCCAACACCTCTTGTTTCTTGGGTTTTTTATTTTAGCCATTGTGATAGCTGTGAGGTGATTATCTCACTGTGGTTTTGATTTGCATTTCCCTGATGATGGGTGATGTAGTGCATCTTTACATGTGTCTTTTGGCCATCTGTATGTTTTCTTTGGAGAAATGTTTGTTCATATCTCCTGCCCATTTTTAAAATGGATTATTTGTTTTGGGGGTGTTGAGTTGTATAAGTTCTTTATATATTTTGGATATTAGCCCTTTATGGGATATGTCATCAGCAAACATCTTCCATTCAGCAAGTTGTCTTTTAGTTTTGTTGGTTGTTTCATTTGCTGTGCAGAAGCTTTTTATTTTGAAGTAGTCCCAATAGTTTACTTTTGCTTTTATTTCCCGTGCCTCAGGAAACATGTCTAGAAAAATGTTGCAATGGCCGATGTCAGAGACATTACTGACTGTGCTCTCTTCTGGGATTTTTTTTTTATGGTTTCAGGTCTCACATTTAGACACATTGCCTTGTGCTTAGAAACAATGTTATAAATATTTGTTGAACTGAAAACTTTGGAGATTAAAGGAAAAAAATAACAATAGTGTTATTGTTGAGAGCAGGGATCAGCAAACTACAGTCTGAGAGCCTAATCCATTTTGAATTTATTTTTGTGTATGGTGGGAGAAAGTGGTCAGGTTCCATTCTTTGGCATGTAGCTGTCCACCACCATGTGTTAAACAGAGACTTTTTCCCATTGCATGTTCTTGACTCATTTGTCGAAGATTAATTGACATAGAATTATGGGTTTGTCTCTGGCTTTTCTGTGCTGTTCCATTTATCTATGTGCCTATTTTTGTGCCAGTATCATACTGTTTTGATTACTACAGCTTTGTAATACAACTTGTAATCCAGAATTGTGATACCTTCAGGTTTGTTTTGCTTTTTCAAGGTGGCTCTGGCTATTTGGGGTCTTTTGTGGTTCCATACAAACTTTAGGATTGTTCATTGTAGTTTCATGGAAAATACTGTTGGTATTTTGATAGGGATTGCATTAAATCTAAATGGTATTTTTTAATGTTACATCAATGTGGTTTGCCTTAGATAATGTGTCAATTGTGTTGATGTACATGAATTAAACTTCAAATGAAGTTTGTGATAGAAACATGTGCCTTGAGCCCAGTGTAGAACAGAATCAGTAATCAAGAAGTAAAAATAAATAATTTTTAAAAAGAAGGAAGGCAGGGGTGCAGGGAGGAGGAAAGCAAAGGAGAAAGTAGGTGAGGTTGAAGACAAAAAGATTTGAACTGAATGCATATGTTTATTGCAAGGAAAAGGGAGAGGATGTAAATGAAAGTGGTAAAAGGTAGAAAAGACGAGTGACAAATGGATAGAAAAATTCTTGCCTGCACTGGCTCCTCTGTCTGCCTTCTCCTTGCCATCTCTGCCTATAATTCTCACTAGAAAGCTTATGCCATTACCCACCATCTACTGCGCCAAAACACCATGTGTCCATCAGGAAAAGATCCAGTCAGTCTATACCCCTCTTTTGGCACTGAGTAGTCAGCTTGGTGCTAGAGATGTGTTTGTGTACCATCTTTGGCACCTGAGGTCCCTCAAGGCAGGGCCTTTGTCTTCCTCATCCCTTCCAGGATGGAGCTCAGTACCTTGTGCTTAGAAACAATGTTATAAATATTTGTTGAACTGAAAACTTTGGAGATTAAAGGAAAAAAATAACAATAGTGTTATTGTTGAGAGCAGGGATCAGCAAACTACAGTCTGAGAGCCAAATCTTTCCCACTCTTTTTGTAAATTTTAATGGAAACTGTCACATTCATTTACGTATTGTCTATGGCTTCTCTGATGCTACGATGGCAGAGTTGAGTAGCTGTCACAGAGACTGTATGTCCTGCAAAGCCTAAAATGGTAACCGTTTGGTACTTTATGAAAAAGGTTTGCCAATCTCTGGAAAGACCATGAGCTCTAGAATCAGACAAACCTACATGGTATCAATCCTGTGTTCATCGATTAGCATCTGACCTTGGACAAGGTCAAAAAGATGGTTACATCTCTTTGGGTCTAGTTTTGTTTTCATCTGTAAAAATGGAAAAGTAATAATACCTACATAATTGGGTGGTTGGGAAGATTCGATGAGATACTCTAAGTCAATTGAGTGTTATATATTTTTATTTAGGTTAGTTCAATAAATGTTGACATTGAACTATGTATAGGAAGATTGAGTAAACAGGAGCAATAAAGTGAGCAAGGAGGTAGAAAGCTGTTTGGTAGTTAGGCTAGTTAGGAACACAGGAGTAGGCAGGAAATTATAGGTAAACTCAAGGTATAATTGAGAGTAAGTGATTGACAGTAGGCTACTGGTGTTTCAGGCAATAATTCTGATGCGATTAGCAATAGTTGCATTGGAGGGAGGAATGACTTTTATACAGTTTGAAAAGTTTATAACCTAACTTTAGAAACAAGAAAATGGAACACATTCTCAAGAGGAAAGAAAATTAAGTAAATCCATCCATATGATGAACTAGATGTTGGAATGGACAAAAAGAGATTTCAAGGCAAATATTCTAACTAAACTCAGTGAATTAAAACAAAACATGACTTCAATGAATAAAAACCTCAAGAGAGAAATAATAAATCTCAGCAGAAAAAAAAATAATAAAAAAGGACCCAATGGAAACTGTAGACCTGAAAAAGACATGAGAGAAGAAAGAATCAATGAAATTGAATCAAGAGACAAATAGATGAGAGAGAGGGAGAGAGAGAGGGAGAGAGAGAGGGAGCGAGAGAGAGAGAACATGTCCAAGAATAGGAACAGAAAAAGAAAACATTGGGGAACAAAACAATGAACAGAATCTCAGGAACCTGTTAGAGATGTAAGATGTTCAAATACTAGTCTAATTGTAATACCAGAAGGATAAGAGAGAACAAAACACACACAGAAAAGCACTTGAAAAATAATCGCGAAAATTTTCCAAATTTGATAAAAAAGAAATATGCAGATACAAATGTTAAACTAACACCAAGCAAAATAGACACAAAGAAGCCTATGCCAAGACACATCACACCATTGAAAACCAAAGAAAAAGAGTCCACACTGATAGCATCAAGAGAGAAAAGACGTATTATATACAGAAAAACAATTACCTGAATGGTGGCTGACATTAGAAACCACAGAGGCTAAGAGACAGTGGAACAACATCTTTAAGCTGCTGAAGGAAAAATCTTTAATCGGGAATTTGTATCCAGAAAAAAACATCATTCAAAAATGAAAACAAAACAAAATGGAGGCATTTTAATATAAAGTATAACTAAAGGGATTCCTCACCAACAGAACTGCACCATGAGGAACACTAAAGAAAGTTCTTTGGGCTGAGGAAAATGTCAGATAGAAACTTAAATCCTCAGAAAAAAACTGAAGAGTATTAGAAATGGTAAATACCCGGATAAAATCAAATGACCATTTTTTTTCTATTTTCCTTTTCTAATTGTTTTATAAGCCATATAATGGCTCATAGCAAAAATTACAACATTTTCTTTTATAAGGTAAAGTGTATTTACATTACATTACACATTCTTTTATAATGTAAATAGATGTATTAAATGTAACAACAACAGAGCAGATGGTTGAGATATTGACCCATAAGTTCATGTATATTGTATTCTCTAAGGCAACCACCAAAAAATAAAAATAAAAAATAAAAAACGCAAAGAAGTTATAGCTAAGATATCAAGAGGAAAATGGAAACAATCCTAAAGAACATTTTTTAAAAAATTAAAAGGAACAACAAATGAGCAAAAATACAGAGGAGACCAACAAGACAAAAATAAAATGTTAGACCCAACCCAACCATATAAATAATTACAGTAAATAATAATGGAAGAAACACTCTAATTAAAGGTTAGAGATCATCAGAATGGATTTTTTTTAAGCCAAAGGTTGAAGGTTAATGGATGGGAAATAGATAAACCATGTGAATGATAAGCACAAGAAGTTCAGTGGGGCTATATTAACATTGGATAAAATAGATTTTAAAATAATGTTTTACCAGGGAAAAAGAGGGACACTTCATGGGGTGCCTGGGTGGCTCAGTCAGTTACATGTCTGGCTCTTGATTTTGGCTCAGGTCATGATCCCAGGGTTGTGAGACTGAACCCCATGTCAGGCTCTATGGTGAGCATGGAGCCTGCTTAAGATTTTCTCCCTCTCCCTGTGGTCCTCCCCACCCTGCTCCCAGGTGCATGTGCACGCTCACTCTCTCTCTCCTAAAAAAATTTAAAGAAAGGAGGGACACTTCATAATAATGGTGAAAGAACAAATTCATCATGAGGACATAGTCATCATCATTAGTGTGTATTTGCCAATAAGTTTCCAAATACATGAAGCAAAACCCGACAGATTTCAAGGGAAACAGATAATGCCACAATTATAATTGGAAATTTTAATACTCTTATCTTTACAACAGCTGGAACAACTAGACACAAATTACCAATGATGTAGAATTTCTGAACAATACTCTCAAACTCTTTCAGTATTTGTATGATGCGACACCCAACAACGATAGAATGCATATTCTTTTCAAGTGCACATGGGTAGACCATATTCTGAGTCATAAGTCTTAATACATTTATAAAGATTGAAAACCTACAGAATATGTTCTCTGACTACAGCAACTTTATGTTAGAAATCAATAATAACAAAATAACCTAGAACACCTCCAAATATTTGCAAAACTTAAAAACAAACTTCTAAGTAATTTTTGGATCCAAAAAGGAATCACAGAAGAGATTATAAAATGTTTTGGATTGATTGGTAATGAAAATGTTGTATCAAATATGTAGGATTACAAAGAAATGGGGGGGGGTCCCATGCTCATGAATTGGAAGAACAAACATTGTTAAAATGTCCATGTTACCCAAAGCAATCTATACATTTAATGCAGTCCCTATCAAAATACCACCAGTGTTGTTCACAGAGCTAGAACAAAACAATCCCAAAATTTGTATGGAGCCGCAAAAGACCCCAAATAGCCAAAGCGATCCTGAAAAAGCAAAGCAAAGCAGGAGGTGTCACAATTCTGGACTTCAAGCTGTTGTCATCAGGACAGTATGGTACTGGCTCAAAACACAGACACATAAATCAATGGAACAGAATAGAAAACCCAGAAGTGGACCCACAACTGTATGGTCAACTAATCTTTGACAAAGCAGGAAAGAATATCCAGTGGAAAAAAGACGGTCTCTTTAACAAATGGTGATGGGAAAACTGGACAGCCACATGCAAAAGAATAAAACTGGACCACTTTTTTATACCATACATAAAAATAAATTCAAAATGGATGAAGACCTAAATATAAGATAGGAAATCATCAAAATTCTAGAGGACAACACAGGCAACAACCACTTTCACCTCAGCTGCAGCAACTTCTTAACTAGACATTTCACCAGAGGCAAGGAAAACAGAAGCAAAAATAAACTATTGGGACTTCATCAAGATAAAATCTTCTGCACAGTGAAGGAAACAATCAACAAAAGGCAGCCCATGGAATGGGAGGAGATATTTGCAAATGACATATTTGATAAAGGGTTAGTATCCAAAATCTATAAAGAATTTATCAAACTCAACACGCCAAAAATAAATAATCCAGTTAAGAAATGGGCAGAAGACATGAATAAACATTTTTTCCAAAGAAGACATCCAGATGGCCAACAGACAAATGAAAAAATGTTCAACATCACTCAGCATCAGGGAAATACAAATCAAAACCACAATGAGATACCGACTCACACCAGTCAGAATGGGTAAAATTAACAACACAAGAAACAACAGATGTTGGTGAGGATGCAGCAAAAGGGAAACACTCTTACCCACTTGGTGGGGGACAGGTAGATGGGTGTTGGGTTTTAAAGAGGGCACTTGTGATGAGCACTGTGTGTTATATGTAAGTGATGAATCACTAAATTCTACTGATGATACTAATATTACACTATATGTTAACTAACTAGAATTTAAATAAAAATTTGGAAGAAGGGGCACCTGGGTGGCTCAGTCAGTTAAGCATCTGCCTTCATTCAGCTCAGGTCATGATCCCAAGGTCTTGGGATTGAGCCCCGCATTGCACTCCCTGCTGAGCGGGGAGCCTGCTTCTCCCACTCCCACTCCCACTGCTTGTGTTCATTCTCTCTCTCTCTCTCTCTCTCTCTCTCTCTCTCTCTCTCTCTCTCTCTCTCTCTGTCTCTCTCTCTCTCTCCCTTTCTGTCAGATAAAGAAATAAAATCTTTAAAAACTTTTTGGAAGAAAAAATTTTAAAAGTAAAAAATTTTAAAATTTTAAAAGTAAAATTTAAAAATTTTAAAAGTAAAATTTTAAAAATTAAAAATCAATTGCTGATACTTCAAAATTGGAAAAGATTTCAATTAACATCCAAACTTCTGGTTTTTCTTGAAAAAAAATTGTAGGATATGGTTGCTACACTTGTAGTGAGCATAGCATCATCTATAGACTTGTTGAATCACTATGTTGTACACCTGAAACTAATGTAATATTATGTGTCAAGTATAATTCAGTTAAATTTTTAAAAAAAAATAGGTTTGTGGGATAAAGTTAAGTCAGTGACTAAAGGAAATGTAACTTTAAATGCCTGGGTTGGAAAAGAAGAAATATCTCAAATACATTATCTAAACGTTCATCTTAAGATCCTAGAAAAAGAAAAGCAAATTAAACCCAAGGCAGGCATAAGGAGGAAAATATTAAAAATAAAATAAAAAGATCAGTAAAATAATAGAAAAATATATGGAGTACCAATGAAAGCAAAACTACTTCTTTGAAAAGAGTAATACAATTGATAAACTTCAAGTTGGACAGAGTAGGAAAAGAGGAAGACACAAATTTCTAGTATCAGGAACAATAAAGAAGACATTTCTACAGATTTCAATAGACATTAAAAAGAATAAGGATATGTTAGGAACAACTTTTATCTCAATAAACATGAGAACGCATGTGAAATGGACAAATTCCTTCGAAGACACGAATTACCAGAGCTTATCCATGAAAAAGTACAAAACTTGAACAGCTTGATATCGATGAAACAAATTGAATTTATAAATAAAAATTTCCTATAAAGCAACCTCAGAGTGACATGGCTTCAGTGGTAAATACTATCGTGAAGTTGAGAAAGAAATAATAACAACCCTACACAAAAGCCTTCAGAAAATAAAAGAGGTAAGGCTATTATTAACCTGATTCCAAAACCAAGCAAAGACCTCACAAGAAAAAAGAAATACAGACTTATAGCTCTCATAACCACAGATATGAAATATTAGCAAACCAAACCACATATAAAAGTGAATACATTATGTATTATTTTATGTATGTGTCATAAATGATGATAATACATCAGTACCAAGTGGGGAATATTCTGAGAATGTAAAAATTGGTTTAACATCCAAAACCCAATATACCTCACCATATTAATAGAACAAAAGAGAAAAGATCATTTCAAAAGATGCAAGGACAAACATCTGATAAAATTCAATATGCTTTCTTGACAAAAAAAAAAATTCTAGGAAGCTATAAATAGAAACTTTAAAAACTTCATTAAAGATGTCTACAAACAACAACAACAAAAACAAACTTATACCCAACATCATACTCAATGGTGAAAGATTTAATTAGGGCAGGAATAAAGTAAGGATGTCTACTCCTACTGTGTCTATTTTACCGAAAGTCCTAGCCAAGGCTAGAAAAATAAATGAAAGACATACAAATTAGGAAAGAAATGAAAATGTCTTTTTTTGCAGACAACTTAATCTTGTATATAGGAAGCCCTAGTTAATCTATAAAAACACTACTAGAATTAATCAGTGAATGTAGCAAGGTTGCAGGATAGAAGGTTAACATATGAAAGTAAGTTGTATTTCTACCTGCTAGCTGTGAATAATGACACATTCAATTCAATGAACAACTTCGCTTAGGATAACATCAAGAATACTTGGGGATGGGTGCCTGGGTGGCTCAGCGGTTTAAAGCCTCTGCCTTCGGCTCAGGTCATGATCTCAGGGTCCTGGGATCAAGGCCCACATCCGGCTCTCTGCTCGGCAGGGAGCCTGCTTCCTCCTCTCTCTCTGTCTGCCTCTCTGCCTACTTGTGATCTCTCTCTCTCTCTCTGTCAAATAAATAAATAAAATCTTTTAAAAAAAAAAAAAGAATACTTGGGGATACATTTAATGAAAGATGTATAAAACCTGTACAATGAAAACTACAAAATAGTACAAGGAGATTGAAAAAGACCAAAATAAATGAAAAGATATACCATGTTCATAGATTGGAAGACTTAATATTGTTAATATGTCTGTCCTCAAATCGATCTATAGATTTAATGCAATTCCAATTAAAATTTTAACACACATCAACAAACTGATTTACAAACTTATATGAAAAGACAAAGGACAAAGAATACCCTAGTCAATTTTGAACAATAAGAGCAAAGTTGATGGACTTAAACTATTTGATTTTAAGATTTATTATAAAGCTACCCTGATCAACACAGTGTGCATGTGGCACACAATCAGTGGAACAGAATAGAGTACAGAAGGGAACCCACACTCATATGGTCCATTAGTTTTTGGCAAAATCACCAAAGTAATTCAAAGGGGAAATCAACGAGAAACCACTGTGCAACCATTAAAAAGACTAAAGTTTTAAAAGACAGATCATAGGAGCACCTGGCAGACAGAGTTGAAAGAATACATAATGCTAGATCTTAATTGTGGGTT
Source organism: Ailurus styani (assembly GCA_002007465.1). NCBI lineage: Eukaryota > Metazoa > Chordata > Mammalia > Carnivora > Ailuridae > Ailurus > Ailurus styani. Next base: position 4,120,538 of record LNAC01000097.1, on the reverse strand, counting down.
CAAGCCCCACACTGGGTGTAGTGATTACTTAAAAGTAAAATCTTTAAAAAGAAAAAAATAGATATAGTGTTCCTGATGATGTAGGACAACTGGAACTCTTACATATTGCTGGTGGGAGGACCAAGTGGTACAGCTCTTTGCAAAACACTAGAGTGATATCTTTAGAAGTTAGACATACACTGACAACATGTCCCAGCATTTCCATGTACACACAAATTATGTGTGTGTCTTTCCATACAGAGACGTAGCATAGTAACATTATTCATAGTAACCCCAACCTGGAAGCAACCCAAATATCCATCCAGCGGTGAATGGATAGAGAAATTGGGCTCTATCCACCCAATGGTATACCACTCAGCAATAAAAAGGAACAAAACATGAGCACATCCAATAATGTGGGCAATCTCAAACACATCATGCTAAATGAAACACAAATGGATGGTGGGTTAGGGGGAGCAAGGAAATATTTTAAGGAAGGCAACCGTTTCCCATCATGCTTGCGGTGATGGTCCCCAACTGGATACAAAGTTGTTTAAACTACATACTAAAAAGGTGAATTTGATTGAATATAATAATAGCTAGTGGAAAAACTTCATAAGAAAATTGTGGCTGTCCATAAAGGATAACTAATGGCAGACTTGCCCTCTTGCTATAAACAGCAAGAAACTGGGCAAAATATATGGGGGGGGGAAGCCCACATTTTTAAAAAAGATGAATTTATTTGCTACAGAGAGAGCGCATTAGCTGGCGGGGGTGGGAGGTCGAGGCAGAGGGAGAGGGAGAGAGAGAATCCCAAGCAGACTCCCTGAGGAGCCTGGAGCCTAACTTGGGCTTGATCCCATGGCCCTGAGATCATGACCTGAGCTGAAGTCAAGGGTCAGACGCTTTGACTGAGCCACCCAGGCACCCCAAAACCCCACATTTTTAAGACATTGCATCATAGGCCACATAGCACTGAGATCCTGGCCTCTCTGCCAAACGTGTGATCTCCTGGCCTCTCTGCCTGGACTAACTTTCTGCATCATAGCTCAGGAAGCAGGGGCCCAAGGTAGTGAGCCAATGGCACCGAGCTAAGGAGACAGAGATGGCAGATGGCAAACCGAAGTGGCTGGAATTTGCGGAGGTGGCAACTTGGCCGAGAACAAACCGCAGAAACCAGATCAGAATCTGCTTGAGTCTCTGACTAACCGTGAAGCCGTGTGTGCACAAGCTGAGACTCCACGAAGCAAGACAAAGAACAGCTAGCAAAGAGCCGTGACCTTGACCATCCCCAGAGCTCACGTGGGGCGAGGAGATGTTTGAGCCCGGGCCAGCCAGATGGGAGAGATACATGCCACGGTTGAAAACAACATCATGGTCAGGGAGAGAAGTCAGACCAAAAAAAGACTACATCGCATGTGATTACATTTCTACGCAAAAAAACGACAGAGATAGAAAGATAGAGACAGAAAAGGCGGAAACGATGGAGACAGAAAGTAGATCTGTATTCGTCCAAGGTTGAGGGGGAGGCACAGGGATTGGTTGCAAATGCACAGTAGGGAAATTTGGGGGGAAATGGACATATTCTGAAATGGGGATGTTGTGATGATCACACAACTGGGTAAGTTGACCAAACTCATCCAACTGTTAGAGGAAAAGCTGCTGGCCTGCATTCGGGCCTCAGGCGATCGGAGCACCTGTTCTTGACGGCAAGTGTCTGTGTGGCCAGGGCTGCCCATTAGGAGCTGAAGTCTATCCGACCCTCAAGGGAGTCACAGCAGTTCCCCATAAGATGGAAATAATGTGTCTGGGCCCTAGGACTAGGGCAAGAGGGCAAAGGTAGCACCGGAAAATTGCCCGAACTCATGCCCCCTACGGCTGATGCTCTGGCACCTGACCCTAAGCTCTCACCAGCTCTGGCCACATGGGTGGAAGGCCCTTAGGATGGGATAGAGAAGGGCTCCAACCAGCTTGGTTCCCAGGTGGGATTGTGTGGTGTCATCTTCATTTCTGGTGGGCGCAGTCACGCATCATCACCAACTTCGTGGCTTGAAACAACGCAAATTGGGTCATTTGAAATAACCCTCCATTAGGGTCCTATGGGCCTGGAGCTGGGAAGACTGAAATGGGTCTCCCCGGGCTAACACCGAGGTGTTGACGGGGATACACCTGCATTTCTTCCAGACACTCTGGAGGAGGGGCGAGGGGGTGGTGGGATCTGTTTCCTTGTCTTTTCCAGGTTTAGGGGCCACAGTGTCCCATGGCCTACGGCTCCTTCCTCCTTCAGAACCAGCAGCACGGGGCTGGAGGGTTGAGGCCTCTGCACGCTGGCCTCCCTCTGGTTCTCAGCAACCTATGTCCATCTCCTTTTCTGTTGCTCACACGGACTCTCACAAGAATCCTTGTGAGGCCACCGGGCCCACTCAGGTCATTCAGGATCATCCCCCATCTCAAGTGAGCAACCCTGATGTCATCTGCAAACTTAGTTACCTCTTTGCCAATTAAAATATGCAATATAACATATTTGTGGGTTCCAGGGATTAGCATAGGGCTGTCTTTGGAGGGCCACTGTCCTGCTTACTGCCTTTGGCATGGGGGTTCAAGCCAAAAGTGGGGTGAGGCTCCACCCCCCACATAATGCAGCTCCGTCCAGGGGTGCCTCGGAAGACAGTGGTGAGTTGACATCTGAAGGGACAGAGCTTCGGGTGGTGGGCCTTGTACGCGTTTCAGGTGGAAAGAGAAATGGCCCCACATTAGACTATACAGAGACTGAGGAGCCGGGGCACAGAGCTTGGCGGCTTGGTCTGGGGTCTGAAAGAAGAAAACTGGGAACCAGAAGATCTAGGGAAGAAGAGGTGAATGAACCTAAGACAATGAGCACCAAGAAAAAAGATGTCTGTGTCCCATCTGACTGCCCACCAGAAAGCCTTTGACACAGAAACGGTCCTACACAGGCAAGCAGACAGAACGACTTCGGCCACCAGCCCTTGTCATCAGCTACCCTGGAACGGACGCCATCTTCTCGTGAGCTGTGAGCCACAGCGGCGGGGATGGAGGCTCGATGCGGGCCCGGCTGCACGGGGCGGGGAGGGGGGCTGGGGGCTGCGTGGAAGCTGACCCACCTGCCACCTCCACCAGCGTCCAGTCTTCTCCCTCCCCGGTCCTGCCTCCTTGACTCCCCGCAGGCCTTGATCCCGAGAACACTTCCCAATAAGCTGCACCCGGCTCTCTGTCCCCCGCTCCCAACGAAACCCAACCGAGGATAAGAGGCTCAACAACTATGTTGGATGGAGCTGCACTCACCTGACTCCATGGTGATCGGTGTCCTCCTATCCTCCGTGGACGAATGCAGCGGTGGCACCTGCCCAAGGCTGAGGATCCGTCTCCAAGGATGCACTTCCTTCCTAGATGAATGACTGAGCCCAGAAATACCCCCATGACCTCCCCATCATGGGGCCCCTGTAACTCAGCCCACAGAGCTCGTCATTTTCACAGCAAACACCTGCTCCCGGCACAGGTGACGTCATCTTGCCAAAGATGGCATCCAGAGCACGGGGTAGGGGCCACGGTTGAACAGGACGAGGGGGTAGTAAGGACCGGAGGCCATCAGCGTACCTTCCCTTCGGGGGTCTCCTTGACCACCCTATCCAAGCAATCCTGGCCATGAGTTCGGCGTCTTCCTTTGCTGGCACGTAGCACAGCCTATAATTATTTAATACAGTCATCTATTCACGCACTCATGGTCTGTCCCTCTACCCCATAAGCTCCATGAGTGTGGGGCCTTATCTCCCTTGTTGGTGGTTACACCCTTCGCGCCTAGCACAGCACCTGGCCCTGTGGACACACCCTCCTCTGACTGCCCGCAGGTGGCGGAACCCCAGGGCCATCGATGAGCCTCTGGCTCCTCCTTCTGCAAAGTGAGCGTGCGGGGGGCAGTTGCGAGGATACTGGGAAACCCAACAGCAAAGCCCCGAGCGCGGCGCCCACACAGACACACGCACACGGAGGTGGGGGCGGCACGGAGCCCCTGAGTGAGCCGCAGCCCGAGCCATCTGCTGGGGGAAGATGTCGCAGGTTGGAAACAGATGCCGAGAAGAGCAGGAGGTGGGGCTGTGGGGAGAGAGCAGCTGACTCTGGGCACCAGGGCTTTGTGGGCACCAGACATCCTTGGTGTGGGATTTCCTCCCCTGGAGCGCGGAGGCCGCTGTCGGGCCCAGAAGACAGGTGCCTTGCAGATCCGTGGCTCGAGCTGGGCCGGATGAGCCGGGCGGAAGGACAAAGGGGCAGAGCGACTGAGGGCGCTGGCACGAGAATGCCCGTGAGGGGGTCCCGAGCGGTCCGGAGGTCTGGAGGTGGGGAGCCAGGAGGTGCGGGTCCGTGTGGGAAAGTCCAGGGAGGGGAGCGCGGGGTGAGGTCAGCGGGGGGTGTGGTGGGCCGGGGGCGGGAGAGGACGGGGAGCGTCGGAAGCTGTGGTCAGGGAGCGGGATCCCGGAGGGCAGCTGGACAGCTGGAGCCGGCGGGGTGATGACAAGGCCCCGGGGTGTGGGCGGCCGGAGGGGAGCGGAGGTGAAGGTCACGGGCAAGGAGGAGGAGATGTGGGGAGGGTTGCACGGAGCCGGCAGCCCCCGCCCGCCTCCTCCGCTCGCTTCCTTCCCTTCCTCTCTGCGGCCCCGCTGCCTGGTTCCTGGGGTTCTGTCCAACCTGCAGATGACTCACAGACGTGCCTCTCCGGCCCGCACCTCTCAGCCTCACTCCCGGCGGCTCTGAGCTGCCCTCCACCTCGCAAGGGGGCCGGCTCTCGCCCCCTCTGACCACCAAACGTCTCTCAGACCGAGCTTGTTTTCTTCCTGCCAAACCCTTCCCTTCCTTACCTCCCTATCATTGTCTTTCCAACCCCCCAATTTTTATGCCACTCATTTCCTCTTCTTCTTTGCTGGTTTCGCTCCCGCCGTCCTCTGTTATGGAGCCTCATGAATGCTTCTGTCCATAACTGTTCTTTCTTTTTTTTTAAGATTTTATTTATTTATTTGACACACAGAGAGAGATCACAAGTAGGCAGAGAGGCAGGCAGAGAGAGAGAGGAGGAAGCAGGCTCCCCGCTGAGCAGAGAGCCCGATGCGGGCCTCGATCCCAGGACCCTGAGATCATGACCTGAGCCGAAGGCAGAGGCTTTAACCCACTGAGCCACCCAGGCGCCTTGTCCATAACTGTTCGAAGCTAAGCCTCTCCTTGCAATTTGCAGAACTAAAATCCGACCCAGAGAATTGGCAGCACAGATCTGAAGAGCGAGGCCTGAGAAATGGGCTGAATGCACGGCGGACGGGAGAAACGTGGGCAGGGGTGGGGGGAGAAGTCCTCCGATGGGTCAGAAACAACAGACGGCTGTGTAGTTGGGCAGATGTGGGTCCTCGGCCAGGCTCAGCCAGCTCCATGGGGGGCCGCACACACGTCCCCACACCCAGCCTCAGTGGATATGGTACATATTCGTTGATGTTAGCTCTTAGCACGCCTGACACGGTGTAGGTACCGGCCCTACGCTAGCTCCCCTTCTGGGACTGGGCCACCCTAGCCTTACCTGCAGGGCATCGCATGGTGTGATAAGCTCTGTGCAGCTGTAGCCCTGGCGTACGCGGCTTCTGAGTCTCCGTGTCCTCCTCTGTTGGGGGGGGGGGACTAATATCTGCTTTGTCCCCAGCAGAAGGCTGTTGGGAGAATCACGTTTGGTGATGCGTGTGAAGGGACCTTGCCAATGAGGATGTTTTAGTCCCAAGCAAGCTAGCCAAGGATCATCCTGGCTTGCTAATAGGTACCTACTGCCAACGTGGGCTCCTTCCGTCGGAGTCCAAGGAGAACCCTCTCCCTTAAATGCTGTTGTGTTCGTACCATTCAGAACCCACTTAGTGGAGGCTCGTCCGTGTAGACGGGCACTGAGGCAGGAGCTTGGGAGTGAAGCTGCTCACGCCCAGACCCCTGTCTCTAGAGCCACCAGCTGTGTCCCTGGACATGCAACTTGATGCGACTCGGTTTCCACGGCTGAAGGGTGGGAATGGACAGTGGCGAGGGGACCATCTCACTGGGGACCTGAGCCCTTAGCGGGCGGGCCTGGGGGCTCTGGGAACAGAGTCCGGCACACACAGGGAGTGTTCAGTCCATGTTCGCTGTTATTACCACCAGACGTTTCACGAGTTCACCCCACCACCCGAAGATTGTCCACATGTTCCCCCAGGTACACGGAGATCTCTGTCATCTGCTCTCTCGGGATGGTCCCCCCACTCGATGTCCCGGGCTGAGTGTCCCACGGCTGGACCCCCATCCAGTAACCCTTCCCCTTCCTCGGTGCTTCCCAACTTTGTTTTCTGTTATTTTTATGCTACATACAAACCCCACCATCACAGGCAGAACCGCCCAGGAAAAAACATGAACTAACTGATGGTTTGGTCGTTTGTCACCTCAGCATCTGGGAGAGGAGACCTTGGTGCGAGACGTGGGACAGGAAGTGAGGCCCGGGTGAGAGAGGGGTTGGAGCGGCTCTCAGAACCCACACGAGGTCCCAGGTACCCCTCTGTCGCCTAAAGGCTCCGTTGGCTCTGTGCACACATCTCTCGCTGCTGCCTCCAAGCCGTAGCACAGCTTTCCCTGCAGCTGGGGCGCTCACCACCCGCCCTGCGCCCCGCCAAGGCCCCCTTTACAATGCAGGTGGACACTGGCACCCCCACTGAAGCCCCCCAAGCCAGCCCCTTGCCAGACCCAACGGTCCTCTTATGGCTGAAATTGTTCCTGGCTTTGAACCTGTTTCCTGCCTCCCGTGTCTGCGCTCACGATGTTTCTTTCCTTTTTTCCTTTCCCTCGGTGTCATCAACCCCAAACACTGCACCTCCGACCACATGCTTTGTTATGTGGCGTGGGGGATAGAACGGTGGGAGATTTTCGGGGTTGACGTGGAGAAGGCGAGACAGAAGGAAGAAGCAGGCGTTCCTAGGCAACCGTGAGAAAGAAGATGATTGGGGGGAGAGGTCCGGGGGGGGGGACAAGCAACATGCCTGGGGGCGCAGAACCGGCCACAGTCCCTCGGAGAGGGCACCCCGGGAGGCCCAGCGAGCCGGGCTGGCATCTTGTTCCCGGGCACTACAGCCAGGGAGCTGCCCTGCAAAAGGCAGACGGGGGAGCTCATCCTGGAAGCAGGGGCAGGGAGCAAAGAGGGGAGGCCGTTTAGCAGAAAAGCAAAAATACCCGTCACGGGGAATTTTGGAATGTGTGTGCCAGAGGCAGAGAGGAGAAAAGCGTAAGTCTGAAAAAAGCCCTTTTGTCTGGGGCAGCAAGCAAGCCGGTCATTCGAGACCCCAGAGCGCCACCTAGTGGACACCTGCGGAAATGCTCCCTGCTGAGGGGACAGGCTCGGACAGGTGGCTTCTTAGAGCTCAGATGCTGAGAGCAAGGAGAACCTGGGCCAGGGGCTTACCTCCCTGTGCTCTCCTTGCTCCATGCTAGGAGGGCTCTGGATTCCACTCCCGGCTCAGACGCCAGCCCGGAAACTCTGTGTCCGTTGGGAAGCTGGGGAGCGTTCTTCTCTCCACTCCCACGTTGTGGGATGGGCATTCGCAGCCGGCCCCTGCCCTGGCTGTCCTGCCTGCCCTGCCTGTGGAACTGGGCTGAGTGTGGAGGAAGGGCACACTCCTCGGGGCATGAGGTATGCCCTTAAGCTCTTTCCTTTGCCGCCAACAGAAGACTAGCTCCGATCATGGACACCAGGTTATAGGCACGGCGATTTGCTGATGTTAAGTGCTGCAAAAAAGATCTATTGCAGGAAAGAGCCCTGGGTCTTGAGTTGGGACTCTACCCAGTCTACACAGAAGCAGTTTGGGGATGGGAGCTGAGCAGTTCTTCTAGAAGTTTCTCCCTGTTCCTTTGGCCTCTCTACAATTCTACCCCGTTTGTCTTTGTTCGGCCGTCTGAAGCATTTCAGAATAACTTTTTTTTCTTTATTTCGTACCTGCAAAAGGTTTTCACCTTCTGTGTACATATTGTCATTTGGAGCTAAATGTGCCCAACTTGCTTTATTCTTTAGACCAGTGACCCTCAACCGAGGATGATTTTGCCCCTCAGGGGACATTTGTCTGGAGACCATTTGGTTGTCATACCTGGAAGAGAGAGACTGCTACTGACATCTAGTGGCAGAG
>LNAC01000097.1:4029015-4112126 GCA_002007465.1 Ailurus styani | reverse complement strand
CCCCCCACCCCCGCACAAACATGGATCCAGCCCCAGAGGCGTCAGTGTCCAGCTTACAGAACCTTACCTGGGAGTTCCGAGACTTCTCAGCATCCCAGTCCCTTAGTGGACATTTTCCACTTGTCGTGGATGTTTCTATCATCCTATGCTGTGCCTAGTGCCGAACCCCAGGACAGCTATGACCAGCCTGGGCACCTTGGGAGTCTACCTGCTGGCCATCTCTCCATGGAGCCGAAAGCCTATATCTGCCTTCTTAGCAATCCTTGGCTCATACAGTCAGTACGTTTTTGAACAAACCACTTATCGACTCAACCATGCATACAATTAAATCCCAGACACATACTACCTAGAAAAGCTAGTATTATATTTTCACACACACACAAATATTGGGTAAAATGAACATTCCTATCAGATGGATTCAGTTTTAAATAATTACTATTCTATAACTATGGGTTTTTTTTAACCATTCCCCCCGACAAAGAAATGGTGAAGCCCGGCCGGAGCTCTGCAGGGCAGACAGAACAAAGAAAAAAGAAAAAGATGCTTGTCAAGTAAAATATGAAAGGCGTGTTCCAAGCTCCCCTAATTACATCTTGGAAGGGAAGCTTTGTCCTAGTGACATTCAGGATCATTTTTCATAAGCTCAGGTTACCCCCTTGAAGATTTTTAGGAAGTTTCATGATATGGAGACATTGTTGAAAAATTGGCAGCTTGACTTTTGCTAAGCAATCAGATTCGGAGATCAAATCCATTCCTGCCCACTTAGCTTCGAGCAGGGCCGGTTATCTTGGGCAAAATGAGTTGGCAACTTTAACTTGGACTTTTCAGGAGGCAGATGATTTAACCCTGCTCTTTTGCGTGTGGTTTCTACAAAGGATCTCCTAGGAAGCTTGGCTGAGGGTGCGGATCGTTCCGATGTAGCTGACATGGCCTGAGTTCATAAACATCAGAGTATTTAGGGGACAACAGATACGGTTGTCATCTTCATAGACTAGAAGCAGAGGAAATAGACTCGCTTTTGCCAGACCCTCAGGTCTTTCCTTTAGAATATAAAATTCTAAAGTAAATTGTGGGTTCCTCTTGCCCTGCCCTGAATTTTAAGTGTTCGACTGCTTAAACTATCATTAAAACTTAATGAAATTAAACTCGCTTGGCTCTGTTGGATCTTGATTTATGCACATCTGTTTATATGCTCGCGGAGACTCCGGAGGAGGGGGGTTTTTATACGGGGTCAAGACAGTCAGTAGACCTCCTGTTTCTGCACTAGGCCTTAAATAGGAATATATTATAAATCACATTTCTAGCGAGAATGACAAAGCTTAGGAACTCTCACCTTAGGGAACCCGTCCAATTTGTCAGTTAAAATTTAGCCTTCTGATGTAAAACGAGCCCATTCATGTTGTGTGAGGGCTGATTCCCCGTGGAAAGAATCTGTTTGGGAGCTGCCAGCAATGGAGAATGCTAGTAACGTGGGGCGGAGCGTGTGGACCGGTGCAGAAAGCTTTGCAGCGTTTCCTCGGTTTACGGTGGAGCCCCCCGCCCATCACTACCCCCCCCCCCCCCAGTCTCACAGCGGCAGGCGGACGAGCCTCTGAAAACACAGGGTTCCCAACCAGGGGAATTTCTGGGTTGCAAAATGAGGATGCATTAGAATCTCTTACTTGCCTGAAGGGGACAGTGCAAATATCAAATCTGAAAACGATGACCAACGTAAAAAGCATTTCGTTGAAATGCGGCGGTGAAGGCAGACACAATTCTGTCCACGTTTGGGTCGAGACTAGACCGGCCCTTCTGGGCCGGGAAGAGGAGTCGGGGTTATCCTTTGGTGGTTCGGAGAGCGTGCCATGGACAGGTCCGCCCAGGGGCTGAAAGGAGCCACGAGAGGGAACGTGATGCTTAATAAAAACACGACTTTGGGGAGCAAAGAGGATGTGGTCTCTAGACCCACAGCTCCAAATACTTTGCTCCCTCAGTGCCCCAGACGTGTGGTCTCCACACCCAAACCCAGGGGGAGCCCAGCCCCGTCAGCTCGGTGCTCCCGGGGCGAGCGGCTCCTGCCCACCCAGCCACCGCCAGGGACGGCCCGCACCCAGGCCACCTGTCACACCCTCAGGGTGGCTGAAATTGCACTTTCTTGGACCCTGCCCCGGGGCCTTCATAGTCAGGATCCCCGTGTCTCGGTGACTCGGCCGCTCGCTCAATCAGGAACCACAGAGCCAACCTTGGTGGCTTGGCCCAGTCGGACTTCCAACGTGGCCGTCCTCGGACCGTGGGCCCCCTGCAACCTCGGAGAACAGCCAGAACACAGGCCGGCATCTGGGAAATGTCCAGTCTGAGAGAGCCCCTCTGCTGAGGTCCCTCTGGCCCCCAACACGTCCCCACGGAGCCCCACGGACCCTCCCTCTGCCCCCTCGGTCTCCTCCACCTCCGATGGCTGAGTGTGGGTCTTCGCAGGTGGGCCTGTTCCGGAAGGTCTGAGAGTCTGCATTAGTGACGGCCCCCTGAAGGCAGGGCGCTACTGCTCCCATCGACCCCGAGAAGAGAAAACCCGCAGGACTTCCTAGGCCCTGCCCCGGCCCCTGGGTTTAAGGAGCCGTAGGGTGGTTTTACCCTCAGACACCTTAGGACTTGACAATGCCATTTCCTCCTTGCTTGCTGCAGAGCTTTCCAAGCACCAAGAGTATTGCTGGGGAGGAAGAGGGAGGGAAAAGGGAGATTCCCTCCCTCTGCTGCCCCGCTGTGCCCTGATGTCCAAGGACAGCCAGCCCCCTGCACTCTCCCACCTCCACCGCTTCGCTCCCTCAGGTTCTCTTCATCCTTCAAGACCCACCTCAAAGCCACCTCCTCCAGGAAGCTTTCCCTGGTCCCATGCTTTAAACAGGAACAACCAGAGCCTCTCTGCTCCCACCTGGTGTTCCAGGCACCTCTAGTTCGCACATGACCTTGGCTGTGACTTTCCTGTCTCCTTCCCACTGCACGTCCCTGCGAGGGCCGTGTTTATTTAACTGCAGACGTTTCTGACGCTCCTCTCCTGGCCCACATCTCACGACGTGGTTCTCGCCTTGGAGGTCCAAGCCGGGCCTCCCGTGTGAGACTTCTTTCCAGAACCTGCCGGGTGATGGGAGACAAGCGCTTTCTCCTCTGGGCCTACGGAGAAGGGGCGGATGAGGCCTGAAGCACTACGTAGTTAAAGGTCTATGGAGGGTCTGAACGCGCCCAGCACCCAGACCGGGTGCCACAACGTGCCATGTCGCCCACCAGGCTGGGCCTGCCTTCCTGGCTGCTCTAACATCCACGATGCACACCAATCCACCCGGGGGGAGGGGGTGCTCCCAACAACCCTGCCAGGCAGGTTCTGCCACTGACCCTGGCAGATGGAGGAGAAACAGAGGCACAGAGAGGATAAGCCACATGCTTGGGTCACACAGCGTGGATGGTGCACCGTGGGTGTGTCCTGCTGTCAGCCGGTACTCCCTGCTCCCTGGGCTTGGCCGTGCGGCAGAGGGCCTGTCCCCAGTCTCACACTCGCTGGGTGGCAATGATCACGGACACTATTCAGACCAGGCGCTTGCAATCCTGAGGGAAGGAGGAGGCAGTGGTGGGGAGGGTGCCTCTGAAGGTGGTCCAGATCAACGAAGAGGGCCAGAGGCAAAACCCAGCTGGGGCAGTTCACCTCTCACTAACCTTGGCAGTGACCCCCAGGCCTGGTGGGCGCAGGAGGAGAAACGCTGACTCACTCGGGCGCCTGGAATAATAGGAAAGCAGAGACACTCCCTCCCGGCGCGACCACAGCCTCCGGCCCCGGCCAGGCCACGTCCCTCCCAGGTCTGCATCAACGCGGAGACCGTTGCCATCTCTGCGGCACCCCTGCCACGGGTGACTCACGCCTCTTCCCAGCCCTGTCCGTGAGCCACGAAATCTGGACAGCCTCCCGGGTCAGATAGTGCGGCTCTACCTCTGCTCCGATCTGTTCGTCAAAGGGAAAGGTTGCTTTGTGTTTAAGTCAAACTGTCCTTAATGCATTTTCCATTCTCTACGGAAACCACAGCCACTATTTAAAACACACACGTGCTCGCACACACACACACACACACACCACGAAGCACACATCCCTTGCCTGGCTGACCATTTTCTTTGATCCATTAAAATCCAAGAGCCAGTCCTCCTTCGTCTCTCGAGTGAGCCGAGAGGGAATAATTATCCATAAAGTGGCCATCCGAGTGTTTGCTTTGTGATGAAAGAAAGCTTTTGAGAACTTGGAATAAAGACGGAATATGTAAGCCTCTCCAGATCCCATCAATAATAATATAGTGAATTAATGATTTACTCAAGTTTTATATGTCTATTTGCTTTGCGATTCATAAGCACGCAGTGTTTCCTTAGTAACCTTGACATTGGACCAAACTTCATCTCTCTGGGAACTGAAGGGCACCTCTCAAGGAAAGGCTTACTGCTTCTCTGGCTTTTTTCAGTGTTTGCAAAAGAGAAAATGATGAATGGGTATTTTCTGAAGGAGGCATTTCTCCTCTCTCCCTTCCTTCCCATTATCACGGAGATCTGACATCAACACCTCCTGTTTCAACCTCTAATTCCACCACCTCCTTCTCACACAATGCCTTCGGTCTTAACCAAATCACATCGCTCTCACTCTTGTGTGTCCTTAATTTGTGATGTGTAGATGCACACGCACACGCACACATGCACGTGCGCACACACACGCATACACACGCACATGCGCGTGCGTGCACACACACACACACACACACACACACACATCGTCATCAGCGTCTTACCAGCAAACATGAATGTCGATCCGTTTTCTCAGTTGACCTAAAAAATGTCAGCACTCTCCATGCCACAGGCTGAGTAAGTACGGACGCAGGGCAGGTCGAGGAAGATGGAAGTTTCTGCATGTGCCAACGAAAAGCCCATTTATCCATAATAGCTCAAGTGGCAGCAAATCCAACTTCCTGGGGGTGAACCCTTGCAGAGGAATCTGGTCGGTGGCTCGGAATAGAACGAGTATAGATTGAGACTCACGTCCGGCTGGGTAACATCGCCTTTGATCTGCCACTGTGGGGAGGGTTTTGTCATTTTCCTTGGGGGGGACAGGGTTCGGAAGAAAGGGCAGGGGGCAGGGGGACCGGCTTGCTGAGGAAAACCTCGAAGCGGGGAGTCCGTGTTTTCTAGCAAACAGGAGCCCAGGCGCCGAGCCCTGTCGCTGCACACCCGCGAACACCTTTCTCCTTCCCTGCGATCGCTGCCCCATCTCGGGTCGCACCTGTCGCAGTCACGTGAGGCTTTGTGGTCAGAGTGGCTCAAAGCAGGAGCCAAAGGGAGGCATCTGACGGGGGCAAGACGCAGCCCTGGGCCTTCAGAAGCCCCTGGCCTGACTGGTCAGACACCCGGACAGCCACGAAATGGGGCTGCTGTGGCAGACGGGGGAGCACAAAGAGGGGAGGGCTCACGTGGCCTGAGGGGCTTTGGAAAGGTGTTACCTGGACGCAGAGGTTGAGGAAGGTCTCGGCAGGTGTGCGAGTCGGGGGAGAAGACATGGTTTTACAGCAAACATCAGAGTCCAAAGCTCTCACGTCCCTTCCGTGTCGGCGAGATCCCCCCGCAAGCAGACAACTCAGTGGGGTCCCCCACTCTGCCCCATCACCCCCGTGGGCTCCTTCCTCTCCTGGAAGTTGTCAAAGCTGGTGAGGATCTCGCTTCTCAAATACACATCAGTCAGCTAGTCCCGAGGACACGGAGGAGTAACGGGGGGAGCGGCCCCCACTCTGGCCACGCGGGCCGGCGAGGTTGGACTGCGCCGCGGGAAAGGAGCGCTAACCGAAGGGGCCCCATTGGCTGAACCCAGGTGTCCTGTTTGTCTGAAACTCATTGGGATCTGAAGTTTAAGGCAGGAAATGTTCGAACTTCATAAGTGGAATTGAGTTGACCGGGGGTCCCAAACCATGAGAAACCATCAAAAATTCCACTTTTTTTTTTTGAACCAAATGTGGCCTTCCCTTGTCTATAATCTGACCCAGGTTTTGGGGGAGAAGCCCAGCTTGCTTGAAGGCTTGTAAGGGAACCCAAGACCAGCCTGTCCTACCTCCCACCCACTCAAGTTTTCCAGTAAAAGTGTGACCAACACTCTTTATAAACTGTCCCCACGACAGGCAGGTGACCTGCACCCAGGGGCCTGGCAGACGAGCAGGGCATCGAAGCTGGCTCACGGCAGGGAGGGGCTGGGGTAGCGTCATCCTGGCTTACCAGACATCACCTCCCGCTCCCCACCTGACCTTCAGCCCCTGAGCCAAGACGCGAGGCCATGGAAGGCTCTAGAAGCTCCCAGAACCACGTCTCCACGCCATCTCGGAAACGAAATGCCTGATTCACCTGATTCTGTTCTGAAGGGCTTATAAAGAAGAGTCAAAACCGGCTGTTTAAACATCCCTCTGAGAATGGAATGTTCCTTGTCTTACTGCTGTTCATCTGGTTGGGTTCAAGCCAAGCCAAGAGGGCATCTTAAACATTTCTGTGCATATCGGGAAGCACACACGAGGGGGTCCCTGGTCCTCTTCAGTGGACGGAAGCCACCTGCAGCTTGTCTGTCCTGTCATCAAACAGGTGCCTTTTGGGGGCCCCCACCACAGGGCTTTCCGGGGAGCCTGGTGGGGGTCCAGCTCGCGAATCTCTGCCCAGGCCCCAGCACCCCGCAGGAGAGCCAGTCACTTACCGGTTTTCCCTGGGACGCCCCTCTCTCTTTTTCCAAAAGATCCCTTTGGGTGAACTTCCACTGGACATTTAAAGAAAAGAAAGGTCCACTGTAATCAAAGCAGGTGGTTTTAGAAAACAGTGTCTTGATTGACCCCCATCTGAGAACATACATTTTTCAGAAGAGAGAGAAGCTCTAGAGCGTAAGGGTGAGGGACCGAGAGCCTGGCCCTGCCTAGGCCCCCCGCCAGCAGATGCTGGCGCTGACGCCGCGGCCCGCCCTGGGGCTCAGTCCCGCTCTGCCATCTGTGTTGTCGGGTTCTGGCCTTCTGCCCGGCTCTCCCCGTTCTTGTACCCGTGACCTGGTGTCCGTGTGTCGGGCCAGGCTGGTCTTACCGTCTGCATTTCTGGGAGTCAGAGGCTCCACTCCCAGGAAGCAGCGATGAGCTAGCAGGCTCCTTCTCGCGGCTGAGACATCTGCCAGCCCAGGTCCTCACGGAGCTTTCATTTCCATGACTACTATTTTCCAGGGTCGACCCTGAACTACACACTAAGGTCGCTTCTCAAGACAAAACAATAGCCGCACACTCAGGCTTGGGTGGCTGGAAGTTAGGTCACCGTCCGGGGCTATCTGTGGGTTGGGAAGACAAACACTGGTGCCCCCCACCCCCCATCCTCATGGGAGGGATTAGAGCCTGCAAACCTGAACACAACGCCTTTCTGTATCCATCGCCTGCTCTCGGGGACAAAGAATCACTTTCAAGATGGAGTCAGCCAAAGGAAAATTAGACCGTTTGCACTTGGACCCATGGGGCAAAGGGCAGGTTGGGTGCTTCTCTGACGGGGGGCTGGGTGGTGAGCAGCCAAGGCAGGGCCCGGTCTAGTCTGCTGGGTGGAGGACGCCAGCCAGGGACGCACGGGCCCCTACAGGCAGTGCCCACAGGGCCTGGCTCCTTGGCTCGGAGCTCCCGTCTCCCCACACCCTTGTGCTCCTCTTCCTCTTCCGCCTCCCACTCTCCAGCAGCACACGATTCCTTCATTTCTCACTCTGCTACTCTACACAGATAGGATCTCTCTTGTTCCGGGAACATTCCTTTTCAGGATATTCTGTTCTTGTTTTATGAATGCACTATCTCCTCCCATCTTGATAAGGAACTTCATCAGCAGTTTCTGGGGTTCCTGTTGTTTCGCTCTGGCCTGTTCCCTTCATTCTCTGTCACTTAGAGATTCTCCTGGGTTTGTTTGCTTCGGTCCTGATGCACTGGAGCTGACCGGGCCCCGCACCAGGGGAAGGCCTGAGCGGTGGGTTTCAGGTACGGAAAGAAAGTCTTTAGTGAAGAATTTTGGGAGGAGAGGAGGAGGGTCAGGCGCCAAACCACCCGGGGTTCTCAGCAACTGTGGGGCCGACTGTTCTGAAAACCAGTTTTGGATTTATTTTGGGGAAACCTGGGCTCAAATCTGCTTCCACCAGGCACAGCTTGGGCATCGCTAAAGCTTTTGACACCTCAATGTTCTGATTTGTAAGGAGATAATTCCAGATACTTTTTGTGGACCCTGCTCCCTCTGGTCTGTGTCGCAACCGCCTTACCCAGGTGCGCCTTACTGCAGCCGCGACGTGCACTGCTCATCTGACCACTGCCAAGTCAAGGGGCCTTCCGCCAGGTCTGCAGGACCAAGGGCCTGCGGCATCCAGGCCCGTGTGAACAATGCCATGTTCTTCCTTCCTCCATCCTTTGTCTGCTGCACAAATCCCCCCAGTGCTTACTCAAGGACAGACCATGTGTAGTTCCTCCTAATTGCAATTTACCTCATTTGCATGTGGCTTTTTCATTATAATTCTCTGAACCCAAGCCGCCGTGTTGCCAGGGCAACTGAGACGGCACTTTCCAGCCCGCTCACTGCTGTCTGGGAGACCCCTGGCACAGCGTGGTCTGGCTCCAGCTGTGCTCTCGGCCCCTCCCGGAGAAGGCGCTGTCTGCAGGAGCCTCCTGCCTGCTTTGTCTGTCTCTCCACAGGGGCTCCATGACCTTTCTGTGTGTCCAGATTCACGCCTCCACTCCCCAGCTCAGAGCCTGCCTTCCTCCCCCTGCACAGGGAGCCCCGTCCCCATCAGTGCCAGCTGGGCTCACCTCGGGGAGGGGGGGTCTCGTGATGCCCGATGAAATGACGTATGTGAACACAGAGCACGTGGAATCCTCGCGACCGGTGAGGACAGTTACCTGTGGTCACGCTCCAGCGGGTCTCGGGCCACACCGGGACCTCGACCCACGTGTGTTGTCTCACCGAGCTCTGTGCCACCCCTCTTCCTGCATAGACACCCCACCCCAAGTCCCTCCATCTGCTCTCGCTCCAGCTCCCAGCCACCAGCATCTGTGCCCGGGTGGCAAATGCTTCCTCCCCTCCAAACGGCGTTTAAATTGGAACTCAGGTGAATCCAATTATACTACTGCTTAATTACAGCCCTTGGTTCCTGACACGCTCTACCCAGGGAGCTGGTGAATGAATGATGCATGAATGAATGAGTGAGCCTCCACCCTGTTCACACCCCTACCATCGACTTCAGAGATGTGAATCTGGGGGCCACTTCACAATTTAATTGGGACAATCGTGGCGAAGGGCAAGGGGCAGGTGTGGTGAAGCAGCCCACAGAAATCTCGAGCCGCTTGGAGCCACGACGTCCACACTTTTCCCTACAGCTAGTAAGTGGAGCGAATGGCTGAACTTGCCCCACAGACCCCTTCGAGGAAGTGTCACTGTGCTGTGAGATTCACGGAGGGAGGACCAGGTTGGGGGGGGGTCATCTAAGCAGGAATGTGAGGTCAAGTGCATAAACTCCAGCTAACTCTTACCCAGCTAGTCTAGTTAGCAGTGGCCCGGGTGACCACAGCGTGTGGCCGGCCCCGGGATCGTCCTCATTTCCAACAGAGGAGCGAGGGGAGGGGGCGGCAGGGGGGAGAAAACCAGACAATAACTCTCCACAAGACAGACTGAGTCTAAAAGGTTGCATTTCCAAAAGCTGAGCTCATTAACACTTTTGTGGGGGTTGGGGGAGGGGAGGGTGTGTTGAGCAGCAAAGAAAGAAAAAAAAAGAGAAAATCTGCCTTTTAATTCCAGCTCAGCCTCTGACCAGCTGTGTGACCTTGGCCAAGTCATTCATGGGCCCTGTGATGTCATCGTCTCCCCTTGCCCAGAATCTAGCAGGTTCTTAGTAGAAATTGTGGCCGAGACCCACGCCCGTCATTAGGGGTTGGGAGAGCGATTGACAAATTACAGCGGCCGTGATTGCTCGTGAGGACGGCCAGCTCGCAGGGAGGACTCGGCGCCGGGCCGGGTACGGGTCTCAGAGCAGCCCTGGTGCCCGGCCTGCAGGAGTGCTCCCACCGGGAGACAAAGAGCCGTGAGGGCGCGTCCAGACCCAACCGCTGTCGCTGTCGGGTGAGTGGCTGTGAGTCTCTGCGTGTTTCCAGGGGTAGGCTGCTTGCTTGGAGCCATTTTCAAACGCCAGACACTGTATCTCCCTGCAGCGATGTGATGCTTTCTGCTGGATATGCCTCGAACAGCCACAGCAGCATCGCTAAAAAAAGGGAGAGAGAAGAAGGAATCTTTAGGGTGCAGGGTGTGCTGGAGGGGGGCCCGGAAAGGCTGTTGCTGCGGCAAGCAGGGCTGCCACCAGTCATGCTACGTTTACTGGCATTTTTTTCACCGAGTGTGTTCCTCCTGCCAGAAAGTATGATCGCTGAGCTTGAAACAACCACAAATCTGTCTTCTGAAGTGAGTTACTTTACCTCTAAGTCTCTCCCGAGTGGTTCCCGGTGCTTTCCAGGTGGGCTGCCGTGAGGAGGCAGACGCCAAGACTCATCCCCACGGGGACCGCACAGCAGTCTCTCGGAACTGGGTCCGCCTGGGTTTCTGGAAGCCTCTTACAGAAGCCAACATGCCTTACCGCAGCATTTTCATGGATCTGTTGGGTCCCGTTTCCTTAGAGATTTGGGGGTTTGTTTGGCTTTACACCGTCCCCAAAAAGGAATTCCGGGTGAGACCTACCCAGCAGAGACGCGAAGCCGCGGAGGCCACTCCCTTGCCACGAACTGTGTGTGGCCCGGGCCTTTGCAGATAAGCCAGCCTTGCCAGGGGAGCTGGGGCTGGAGACGCCCAGTGCAGACCTGGCCTCGCCCCGTCCTGCCAGCGAGCCCCGGGGCTTCTGCAAGAAGGTGCAGACTTTGCAAATGTTACATCTCAGTGTCGTCAGTAATTGCCTTCAGGGCCATCAGAGGTTGTCTGCTGTTTTTTCCCCTTTGCCCTTGTGTCCGCGAGGCCCGGCTCCGAGCAGCTGGGGCTCCTGCTAGGAATGTCCTCACTAAGGAGCACTCAGGACGGGACAAAGGCCTGTCACCGGGGTGGGTGTTTCGTGGGGTATAAGAAAAAATAAGAGATAGCCGAATTCTTCCTCCAAAGGAGCCAAAACGAGTCGTGAAGCCTCATACAAAGAAAATAGGCTTCATGCAAAGAAAACAGGGCAAAACGCAGCCAAAGGATCCTCTGCTAAGCAGGGTTTTTGCCTATGGTCCTTGAAAAAGAAACCCACTTGACGTTTGGCACATGAGCTCCTCCAACCCCGACGTCCTCCAGGCTCCCTTCCCTGGCGTCCACGCCCGCCTCCCTCGACTGACTTTCAAGAGGGGTGGGCGTGCCACACAAGAGCTCTTTCTCACACACATGTTCTGTCCTGGAGCCTGGCAGCTTTTGCCAAAGATGACTCAGGTAAACACATTATCAAGCGGTGCTGCCAGGAGCCCGGCGATGATGCGGCCAGTACAATCACGCCGGGCAGCCAGCTCGACGCACCTGTGCAGCTCCCAGAAAATTCCCTGGCTTGTCTGCACTAGAATCGGGAGGTGGGGGAGAAGAAGAGCAGCAGCTGGCTTCCCCCCCCCGGCCGCACCCCGGGAGGACGAGGACAGTGTGAACGGAGGACAGAGGGAGAGGAGGAGAGCCCACGAACAGGAGGAAAGATCAGGGTGCCAAGTTCTCGGCCGGGGG
This sequence comes from Ailurus styani, assembly GCA_002007465.1. NCBI lineage: Eukaryota > Metazoa > Chordata > Mammalia > Carnivora > Ailuridae > Ailurus > Ailurus styani. The sequence goes on along the minus strand of LNAC01000097.1, from coordinate 4,100,381 downwards.
CCGGGAGCACGGCCAGGAACAAAATAGGTGAGCCCGCGCCTTAGAGGAGCTCGTGGTCTAAAAGAGGCAACATACATACATTACAAGAGGACATAAATAACAAAAAGACTCGTTATGCCGTTGCGATGGATGGCAAGTTCTAGAAAGAAAAGAAGAAGGAAACGAGAAGGAACGAGGAAAGGTTCTAAAGGGGAACCGACTTGAATTGGGAGAGGGGCCAACATGGACAGTCTGAAAAGGAGTGTTTGAAAGGGAGACTTGAGAGAGCAGCGCGAGCCGGGCGATGAGAGCCAGGACAAGCATGCTGATAGAGGGAACAGCACGAAGGACTCCGAGGTGGGAAGGTGTTTGGACCGTCTGAGGAACGGAAAAGAGGCTGATGGGCCCGGAGTACCGAGAACGAGGGAGAAGGTGGCTCGCTGCGGTGAGTCCTTAGACGTCAACATGGGCTATATCTTCATTCAGTTTACTGAACCTGCCGTGGAGTGAGTGCCGCTGGGAACTGAGAAAGCGTTCCACTTGGGAGACTTGGGTCTCCTGTCCAGGCGGTGGAGCTAATGGCACCGGCTTCAGAGGACGGGGCTACGAGCTGGTCGGGAGAAAGCATGGGACGTGGCCGGTGTGGTGTCGGGCAAACGGTGGGCCCTCATCAGGTGGGACCCAGTGTGCCTCCTCCAAATATCGACTTCCATCCTCCACAGGGGACCTCTGTGCCCAAAATAAAAAGGCTTTAGTACTGCAACTGCTACTCCTTGCTTTGCTTCTTAGCTTCCTCAAACCTGGGTAAGGGAAGAGGGGGTTCTTTATTGGGGGCCTTTTGAAAACTCATACCAAAAAAACAAAAACAAAAACAAAGACACTCAGAGGATATAAGGGACTCTATCTACTTCTCATTTAAAGGAGGGAATTAACAGAGATGCTGGAAAGGTCCTTGTTGACGTTTCTTTTAAGGGCAAATATAAATGTAGTAAAAACTATGTGACGTTCTTGCTTTGGCCATGCCTGTGCTAACATTGGAAGGACACATGGGAGATGCCAAGGCCCCCCAAGGGTGACATGCTGATCTGTGAAGCATTTTGCATTTTTGTCATCCCAGAGACAAGGGAATGACATCTTTGAATTGTTGAGAAAAAACAAACAAACAAAAAAACACCCTACCAGTCTTTTTGTAGAAGATCGCTGTTTTCAGAAATGAAGGCTAGAGCAAAAATGCCTTCAAAGCTATGAGAATGACCAAGAAGTCAACACGCAAATCCATAGGAAGTCCTTCATGCGGAAGGAAAGTGACCCCAGATGGAAGCACCAAAATGCAGAAAGGAAGGAAGAATAAGGTAAGCATAGGGTACTATTAACTATCTAGTGCAATCATAAGTGACCGAATGTTAAAATGCATGGTATCTTTGACACCAGGAAAGGGATAAATGGAATCATGGACTATGTATCAAAATAGGTTCTATGCTGGGCCCTAGAGCAAGTCTCAACAGATTTCAAAGAGCTGAAATCACACATTTCATTCTCTGTGCATTCTCGGACCACAGTGCAATTAAACAAGAAATTAATAACAGAAAGATAATTGTTGAATCCCTAAGTGTTTGGAAATTAAGCAACACACTTCGGAATAACTCATGGGCCAGAGGAAACATCACAATGGATGTTAGCAAATACTTTTAACTAAATGATAATGAAAATAAACGTATTGAAACTTGCGAGAAGGCGCTAAGGAAGTGCCCAAGTGAGAATTTTTAGTTTTAAACGCATGAGCTAGAAAATAAGGGGGTTGAAACTCAGTGATCTAAGCTTCTGTCTCAGGAAAGTAGAAAAACCCAGCAAATTAAATTTAAAGAAAACGGAAGGACAACAGCAATCAAGAGAAAAGCTGACATTAGTGAAGTAGAGCGGTCAACAGAAAAAAACAGCAAGACCAAACCAGGTGTTTGAAAAGATGAATGAAATTGACAATCCCATCAAGACTGATGGTAGAAAAAAACCCAGAAAACATAGCCCCAGATTTTTTTCCACGTCGATATTGGAAATAAGCCATCAGTACAGAGCCCAGTACATTTTAAATACATTTTAAATATGTATTCATGATACAAACTGTCCATCAATTAATAATAAAAAGAAATTTTCTTGATCTGATGAAGAGCATTTTTAAAAACTCCATGGTTAATGTAAATGAAACTGCTGAGCACTTTCCCCTTGCCCACTATCACCGTTTCTGTTCAACGTAGTACTGGGAGTCCTAGCCAGTCCAATAAGGCAAGAAAAAAAAAAGACACAAAGATTAGAAAGGAAGAAAGTAAAACCGTCTTTATTTTCAGAAGGCATAACCATGTACTAGAAAATCCAAAGGAATCTATAAACTACTAGGATCAATAAATGAATTTAGCGGCATCTCTGAATAAAATGTCAATATATGAAATTTAGTTTATTTCTACATACTAACAAATGACTAGACAATGAGATTAAAAACAACTTACAATGGCATAAAAATATAGACTGCTTAGGAAAGAACCTTTAGAAAGATGCGTAAGATTCACACTGAAAGCTACAAAACATTTCTAAAGAGAGATTAAGGAAGGACCTAAATAAATGGCGAGGTACACCACACTGATGAATTGGGAAGTCAATATTGTTACGATGTCCAGTCTCCCAAAGTGATCTATAGATGCAACGCAATTTCAATCAAAATCCCAGCAGTGTTTTTGTAATGGATATTGACAAACTGATTCATATGGAATTGCAAAAAACCTAGAATAATCGAGACGATGTTGAAGAGGAAGAACGGCGTTGGAAGACTTACCCTAGTAGATATCAAGATCTACTACAAAGTAACCAAAATTAAGTGGTAATAATTCAACAGTAAGATGTTGCCGTTAGAATAGATACAGACCCATGGGATTAGATTCAGTGTTTAGAAACAGATTCACACACTTATGTCAACTTACTTCTCAATAAAGGTACTTAAGACAATGGAGGAAAGGTCGTTCTTATCAATAAATGATGCTGAATTGAATATCCATTGGAAAAGAGCAGATCCTGACCCCTATTTTGTATCACGCACATTAACTACCTTGTAGCATAAGCATTAACTCAAGATGAACTATATTGCTAATGAGAAGGCTGAAACAATAAAGCTCCCAGAAGAGAACATGGGAGAATGTCATGATGGCTTTCAGAGAAGCATAGACCTCTTAAATGGGACCTAAAAGCCATTAATCAAACACAGCTCATTGATAAATGGGGCCTAGTCAAAATTAACTATTCCAAATTAACAAAGTAACAATGAATAAATTCATTAAGGGAAAGCAGTAAGTGAGTGAGAACACAAGCTGGAGGCCGGAAGATGTATTTAGAAAAGGGTTCATAACCAGGATATATAAGGAAACTTTATGAATCAGTAAGAAAAAGACCAGCAACTTGATCAAAACTGGACAGAAGGCTTGAGGAGGTCTCACTCAGGATGATCTCCAAATGACCCGAAAGCATGATTAAAGGGGCTCAGCCTCATGAGCCACCCCAAAATAAAAATTCAAGTTAAGACCACAATGGGACCGGAATTGGTTAAGAAAGTACTTGATGTCATAGAGCGAACCGGAAGAGCTAAAATGAAAGCGTCGTCAATTCTAGCCCCGGGGGGGCTGTGGAATGAGTGAACCTCCCATGCGATACTGTAAATCATACACCCATCAGAAATGGGTGCCTGTGTCCACTAAAAGACGTGGACGGGGAAGCCCATGGCAACTAAGTGACGATAAATGAATTGTGGTTTATTCACACCATGGAATACTACGCGGTGATCAAGAAGAATGACTGAGATATAATATTGAACAAAAAAAGCCAGATATAGAAGAGTACATCCCACATAATTCCATTTATATGAAGTCCAAGGCTAAGCAGAATTGTGGCAGGTGTCAGGCAGGACAGTCACTGCTGGGACCTGGGCCATGGGAGCTTTCTGGATCCTGGAAGTGTTCTGTATTCGGTGGGGTGTATACATGGATGTATACAAATATAAACATTCTTTCTTTTTCCTTTTAAAGATTTTATTTATGCATTTATTTGAGAGAGATGAGTGAGAGAGAGTGAGCAGGAGGGGTAGAAGGAGAGGGAGAGGGAGAAACAGACTCCCCACTGAGCAGGGAGCCCGATGTGGGTCTCGGGCTTGATCCCAGGACCTTGGGACCATGACCTGAAGCTGAAGGCAGACATTTAACCAATGGAGCCACCCAGGCGCCCCAAAACATAAACATTCTTTACGTTGTGTGCTGAAGATTTATACAATTCACTCTGCATTAAAACTCACTTCAAAACAAAAAAGACCCAAGTGTAGAAATCACCTTTTTAAGAAATGACTGTAGTTGAACCAAGACTTCTAGGAGCCTGATCAAGTATTTTATTAGCAATATTGCACATATTCTCGTGGGGGAACAGCTCCGTTCTGGCTCCTGCCTAGACCAACACGGGTCACGTGGGCAGAGCTCGAAACACAGCTGGTCTAAGTCTTGGTCTTGTGGTCCTCCGGGACCACAGGAGCACTGGAGGCTCGGGGGGAGCTGCCACCAGACCCTTTGTCGTTCTCTTTCCTGGCCACCAAGGAGGCTGTCATGGGACAGTTGGTGAAGCAATGGGATATCCACTTTCTCACCCCCTCCCGAGTTCTGACGAGGTTTGAGGCTTCCTGCATTGACCCGCCCCAGGATACGGCTGCATGAAACCCCTTCGGGCCGTCCAGGGTCAGCCCCCGCCCCAGGGCATCCTACCTTTGGGGCTGTCACCCGGCCCCTTTGTCTCGTTGTTGCGGGCACCTGTGGTTACTCTCCCTTTCACTGTCTACATAAGCAACAAACCCTGTAAATCCAATAAGGCTCATTGTTCTTTCCTGCCCGTTCAGTCAGGCCTTGGCCTTGCCTTGCCTCCTGATTGCCACTCCTTCCTCATGGAAAGTGGATCATTCGTGTTCCAGGGGCTATAAAGGGAGCTGGTACTTAGTGCAAGCTAACTGTGTGCTGAACACCAGGCATTATGCGTGTAACTGCATTTCCTCATTACAGATTTGCCATCGGCTCTTTCGGACCGCGATCACACTCTCTGTTTATCTAATACTTTGTTGGCATCGCAACGCCTGCCTGTTTTGTGGGTTTGCAGCCTGTCACCCCGCAGAGGCCAGGTGGGCAGAAACCCAAGTCAAGCCTGTAGGAATTAGCCCTGCTCATCTGCAAGACACCTGCCAGAGTAGTTCTGAGAAGGGGACAGTGGTCATTGTCCCTTAGAGGCTGTCCTCCGTGGAGGGAGTGCAGTTTGGAGACAGGCTGAGCATGCCGGAGGGTGTCTGGAGTGAGCTAAACCAACAGAACCATATTTTCACCGTACGCTGATGGGGGAGGGGGTGGGGGCAGGGAGCGGAGTGTCCGGTGCCGTGCTAGGAGAGTTCACTAGTGGCCTCGTGGTCCCCGTGTGAGTCTCCGAGAGGTCTAGCCACGCACCCGCACCACAGAGCTCATCGGCGGTGGGGCCAGGACTCACACCCAGGCCGTCTGCCTCCATGGCGAGGGCTGAGACCACCCCCGGGGGGCTCCTGCCCAGGGCTCAGCCGAACGCGGGGCTGCTCCAGGGCTCTGCTCGCCCGTGTCGCGGTGTCACTACAGCGGGCTTGTGTCAGCCGCGCCCCGCGGTGGTGGTGACGGCGAGTCCCCGTCTGTGCTACTTGGATGCCTCCTTGGAGAGCCCTAGAACACAACCCACTTTGGTAGGAGGCCATGTGTGGCCAAAGGGGGAGGTCACTACATTATCCCTCCACTAAGAATAAAGCAGCAGAGGTTGGCCTTAGGCATTTTCCAGAAGACACACGTTTCAGTGTTCATTTTCAGGTGATTTCTTTCTTCTTTCTCTTTTTCTTCCTTCCTTCCTTCCTTCCTTCGTTTCTCTCTCTCTTTCTTTCTTTTACTTGTGGCAAGATCTACATACTATAAAATTTACCACTTTAACCATTTGTTTAAAATATTTTATTTATTTGTCAGAGAGAGAGAGAGAGCACAAGCAGGCAGAGAGGCAGGCAGAGGCAGAGGGAGAAGCAGACTTCTCACTGAGCAGGGAGCCCGATGCAGGACTCGACCCCAGGACCCTGGGATCATGACCTGAGCCGAAGGCAGAGGCTGAACCCACTGAGCCACCAGGCGTCCCCCACTTTAACCATTTGTAAGTGTGCCATTCAGGAGCACGAAGGACATTCACACTGTGCAAAACCTTCACCACCATCCGCCTCCAGAACGTTCTCCTCTTTCCAAACTGAAACTGCCCCCGTTAAGCCCTTCCTTGTTCCCTGGCACGCACCACTCTGCTTCTGGGCTCTCTGAGCTTGACTTCTGCGGGTACCGCAGGTGGGTGGGATCGCACAGTTGGGGTCCTCTTGTGGCCGGCTCGTTTCACTGAGCAGAATGTCTTCCGGCTTCATCCACGTTGGAGTAGCTGCCCGGATTGCCTTCCGTTTTAGACTGAACAATATTCCATTGTGCGGCCAGACCACCTTTTGTTTATCCATTCGGCCATCGATGGACATTTAGGTTGCTTCTATTTCTTGGCTCTTGTGTCAGGTGATTTCTATTGTGATATGCTCTTCACCCTTTACAAAATAATAATTTATGCCACAGTTTCAAAAAGGATGAGAGGAACTCCCGGGTGGCTCAGTCAGTGAAGCGTCTGACCCTTGGTTTCAGCGCAGGTTGCAATCTCGGGGTCCTGGGATTGAGACCCCCATTGGGCTCAGTGCTCACTGGGGAGTCTTCTTGAGATTCTCCCTCTCGCTCTGCCCTCCCCCTACTCATGCTCACATGCACTCTCTCTCTCTCTCTCTCAAATAAATAAATAAATCTTTTTTCATAAATAAATCTTAAAAAAATAAGCAAAAAGGATATGAGATGACTCCCTTTAAAAAATGTGCTTTAGAGCAGTATAGAGTAAGATAAGGAGATCAGAAACAAGGCAAGAGGTAAAATTAAATTTTAAATGCAGGCAGGGTATTTTTCAATTGGACATTAAATTTGGACTTGAGCTTCCCAGTGGCCAGAGTGAAAAGGAATATGTGGATTCTCGGGATTCTGAAAGCATATGGTGCTCTTATTAGCAAAGTTAGTGGAGTTAAATTATGACCGATTCATTGGAGGTTTCTTAGAGAATTTATTTCTCTAAATATTTGTGAAAATGCAATGAGTTCTGTCTTAAACATCCTGGTGCGTAGGGGGAAACTGACAAAATAAAAGGAATGAAAACAAAACTTAGTCCAGTGAGTTGCAAGAGACAATTAAAGAAACTGGCTTCTTCTGGTCCTAAAAGACCCCTAAACCATCACCCTGCTGGCCTCTGTGCCTCTTTCACGGTGCCTCCGGGCCTGGCTCTGGACCTGTGGTATTGAAGATGTGCAATCAAGATTTGCCTAAAATTAAAAAAAGAAATAATGGCCCGTGAAGCGACATTTACTGAGAGCCCACGAGAGTGAGTCTCTAGGGAGGGAGAAGAACCAGAACCGCTATTCTCTGAGCTCCTCTGCCTGGCCAGACACCGGGCACTGTGGTTCACATTCGACATCTTGCTGCTTCTCCCCAAAGTCCCGCGAAACAGTAACCATCAGGTCCATTGATCAGATGAGAACATTGACACAGACGAAGAAAAAGTCCGATGAGGATCTTGACATGAGCTGGAGAAAAGTGCTAGACATTGGGCGAGGAGAAGGGAGAAGGGAGGAAAGGACCACCTTCCAGCCATTCAGCGCCAGACCCGTGCCTTCCGGAAGGTTTCACGCACGTGGCATGGAGGAGCCTGTCCTGGGGCCGGTGTCCATGCCGGTTGGCTCGGTTATGACTGTGCTGTTGTTTTTATCCTAGGGATTGGCACACAATAAACATTCGACTGACTTTTACCCGACGGGACTGAATGTGGTTCATGCACAGAGCTCATGAGAGCTTAAACAGAAGGTGGTCTCTCCTGCGTGTCTGTCTGCGGTGGAAAGAGCCTAGGAGGGCCCCAGAGGAGGAAGTGCTAGGCTGGGGGAGTTCCTGAATTTCTGAGGCTCAGGGAGGTCCTCTGCCAGGTGGTATTCCCGGTAACGACCTCCCAGGGCTGCCTGGAGGTGGCGGAAGGTCTTTCTCTAAACTAACCCATCCTGGTCCAGTCGGAAGCGCCTTTCCTCTCCCAATCTCTGTTGGAAGCAGACTCTGTGAGTAGCAGGTGGCTTCCATCCCAGACCCCCGCAAGCCCAGCTCCTGCCACGGGCGCCCTGCCTACCCCCCCACCCGAGACAGCCTGGCCCCGGGGCTCCAGCCAGCCACGCCAGGACTCACCTCCACCTGTGTCCATCTCCCTGTCGCATAATAAACAGAACGCTTGGAGGGAAAGCCGCAGACTGACCCCGTAAACTTTCTCATGTTACCCCAGGTTCGTGTTCTCTGCTGAAATTTTGTGGGACAAAAAGAAAAAAAAAGTCCCTTTTCCCTCCCGTGGACCAGAAGAAGTCTGGAATGTGGACAGTGGCCACTAGATCCCAGTTGGGTTAATTGTGCTGGGAATGGATTTCTCCCTGTTCACCTACGACACTAACGTTCTCAACACAGACCAGAGGGTTCGGTTCTCTCGTGACGTCAGTGCCGTTAGCACGTGGCCCGGGGATGCCGGGCGCTTTCTGGGCTGTGATTTTTGGTTTGGGAGGCTAGCGCGCTCAGGTTTCCAGGGCAACCGTGCGGGGGGCCCTGACAGTGAAGGCTTATCGAGGGAGACAATGCAGAAATCATTTCTTTGTACAATCGCAAACTCTTTGCACTGGGGCAGGCAGGCTCTGTTCTCTAGGGCAAGAATGAAGCACCTGCTGTGTGCATAGCAATGTCCTAGTCAGATCGGAAAGGATGTCCAGCAGAGTTTCTGCCTTTGCCCACAAGGAAGGCAGAGTAGGATTTCACCTCTTAGGAATGATCCCCGATCACTGGCGTCTCAACAGACAGACTGGAATAATTCACCTGTAAAGGTACAGGGTCTGGGGCAGGGTGACCGGGGCGTGGGACTCAGTGCTGAGAAGGAGGGTTTCGTGCAATAGTACAATGTCAGGGTCATAGCTGTTGGCCGATGTCACCATTGCAGTCAGCTATGGTACCTGCTTAGATTTTCCATTTAGGACCTTGGCCCTTGGCCAACAGAGTCTGAGAGTCTGTTAGCAGGTTGTCGGATGGCCACATTTGCTCTGCGACATTTCAGTAGCTTCTGGGTCCCACCTTCAATGCCCAGAGCTCTGCATGCCTATCTCCTGCGTCCATCACCTCCCGCCCCTGCCTGTCCTCCTTCATGACAGTCTTGCCCAAAGCCAGGGCTCCTGGGCAGACTCTCGGTTCCTGCAGGGCTGTGGGGGGAGGGGCGGGGAGAGGTGCTGGAGGAGGGCTTCAGGCTTCCCTACGACGTGGGCTTCTGTAACATAGGCTAAGGTTCTCCCGGGCTCACAGGCAAGTGGTCAAGCTGGCCATCACAGACACCACGTACTTGGTCCCAAATTCCCTGCAAAGGGAGGGACGTGGAGGTCTGCAAGGAGTTATCCCACCACCCCCTCGACGGCAGCCCCAGGCTGTGGCCCCCACTCCCAGCACTCCAGCACCACCGGCTGCACCTGCCCAGCAGCGGAAAGGCAAAGTGGGGAGAGGCCCTTGGACATGTGTGCCCACCAGGTGGGGCACAAGAGGCCAGGAATCGTGGTAACGGTGGTGGGGATGGGCCTCATCTAAAGAACCAAGTCTGGTTCGGGGACCAGTTCCCTGCCTCCAGCAGCCAACACATTTGATCCAGGCCCCTGTGAGCACATACCTGCTCCAGATGACAGCCCTCTGAGCGTTGGCCTGGCTCCCTGAAGACGGGGTGGGGTGGGGAACCCCAAGGGGGGGGCTGCATCCCTTCTCCAGCATCGTGACTATGGCCAGGACTCAGGGAACCAGCCCGGGCACAGGTGCGTCAGACCCCAAGCTACGTGGACCGTGGTAGTGGGGTGTGTGTGTGGCAGGAAGGAAGTAGAGGCTGGCTTTCCAGAAAAATCTCAGGAAACCCAAAGGGAGAATGGCCAAAGCCTCAAGGGAAGCTTTTAGGTCTTTCCAGCTCCCCTGCAACTGCGCTGGCCCGGCCTCCGTCCCAAGGAACAGCCTCAGACTTGACCCAACATTACGAACAGGCAGCGGCGAGGCCACCAGGGTCCCAGGTCCAGCCGTCCTGGGATCAGCGCGTGCACAGAAGACCCGGCTCGCGGGCGGGCGGCTCCTTCCCACCGGGGACCTGGCGCAGAAGCAAGCCTGGCCATTCTCCAGGGGAGTGGGTGTTGAGCTCCCCGCTTCTAATAACCACCTTCTCTGAGTGAGTTACCTGCACACAATTAATTATGCAATTATCCAGGCTGGGCTGAAGAAGCGCAACCATCAAGGTGTCAAGATAGGCCACGGGATAAGAGCGTTTCCACCCTGCAGACTGAAAAACAGTCCTTTCTAATTTCCAAACCCCATGCGGCCGCACTTAAAGCAACATCTAGTACTTTGGGGTTAGAGCCCCGCTCAGGTAGGTGTGTAGCATTTTTCTAACCCTAAACCGTAGTTACGGAGGTATCTAGAGCTTTTTATCATTGTGACTCCTTTCCCCCCGAAAGTTGGCAATGTTAGCACAATGTGGCAAATACGGGATTTGAAGGGGAGAGGGCGGTCCGCGGTGCAGACCGGAGGCCGGGGGCCGGGGGCGGGGGCGGGGCAGGGAAGCCGACTCGGCGCCTCGTCTTTGCCGACCCCGACCTGCCGACACAGGCTTCGCTTCGGAGAGGACACTCGGCACAGGGCACGGAGGATCCTGGGGGCGAGACCCAGCCTCGGGCCTGGTTCGGGGCAGATGTGAGGTTGGGTCTTGCACCCGTGGGGGTTGGGCCTTTTCAATGAAAGGCCTCTTTTCTGGCGAGGCTGAGGCTACGGTCCGGGGGACAGGAGGAGAGTGAGAGGGGGCAGATTTAGGTTGGATCTCAGAAAGAACTCCCGCCGTGAGACCCTAGACTATCTCGATGCTTGAGAGACCAGGAAGCCCCCCTGCCCAGACTGCCCCTTCTTCAACTCCCACCGCCCGCAGCGCCCGCGGGCCACGGCACTGTCACGGGTCATCCGATGGCTTGACGGGCCTGTGTATCTGCTGCGTGTCATGGTGCGGCTGCTGGACCGAATACCGCAGACGGAGGCTTTCACATTCATTCATTCCTTGCAGTTCCGGGGGCTGAAATCCATGAAGCTTGGTCCTGGGGAGGCTCCCTTCTGGCCTTGTGTCCCTATGATGTCCATATCAGAACTGGGCTCTTTTCTTCTTCCTATAGGGACACTGACCCTCTCAGGTCAGGGCCCTGCCCTGATGACCCTGAATCACCCCCATACCGGCCCCATCTTCAAAGAGTCACCCTGGAGAGCAGGGTTTGAACACACGAATTTGGAGGGGGGACCCGTTCCGTCCACAGTACGGTGGTTTTAAATTTCCCATCCCATAAACACGGGCTGCGAGCTTATTCTGGGCCCAACACGGTGCCAGGGGAAACCCCGAACAAAGATGAGTCCCTTTGTGCTTTGGTGAGTGCCGTGAAAGGTGTAAGCCTGTTGATTCACAGACCTGTACCCCTGGGGCAAAAAAAAAAAAAAAAAAAAAAAAAAAAGACGAGTCCCTGTCCTCTGGGCGCCGGCTCTCCGGCAGGGGACAGGCAGGCAAACGGACATTTAAAGTACAGCTCAGCAGGAAGCTCCCACGGGAAGGTTCCAAATGCACAGAGGAGGCAAGAACTGATCACACCCGGGAAACTACGGGCGGCATCTCAGAGCAACTGCCATTTCTTTTTTTAAGTTTAGAAAAACGGCGGCCGCCAGGCTGACTCAGTCGGTAGAGCGTGCAACTCTTGATCCCGGGGTTGTGAGTTCGAGCCCCATGCGGGGTAGAGAGATTGCCTAAAAAAAAAATCTTTAAAAAATGATGGCAAAATACACATAGCATGGCAGGTGTCATTTTCGTCTTTCGTAAGCGTACAATTCAGTGATACCAAAGACATTCACGATGTTGTCATCCTTATCCCTTCTCTACCCAAAGTTTTCCATCCTTCCAGCAAGAACTCGGTGCTCATTGAACACTGACTCCCTAAAACGTCCCCTTGGCCCCTGGAATCCGCTGCTAGAAGTAGAACCACGTGAGTTGTCCTTCGGTGTCTGGCTTATTTCCTCCCTTCTACGGATGAGTCGTATTCCATTGTGTGGCTACACCACGTCTTGTTTATGTAGTCCCCTGTTGACGGGCTCCTGGGTTGTCTCCGTCTTTTGGCTGTTGTCAGCAGTGCTGCTCCGAACATGTATGTACAAATATCCATTCCAGTCCCTGCCTTCAGCCCTTTTGGACAGAGACCTAAAACGGCTGGCATTTTATGCTTGGTCTTGTAGGGTCAGGAGAAGTTCACGGGGTGGAGAAGGTGGAGAGAGTGTTAATGGAGGTGGGGGGATCTGTGTGTGCGGATAAGTTCTGTGTGTCTGGACCCTGCGTGGAGTGGGCTGGGGGGGGAGTGGTGGGGAGCAAGGGGGGCCAGTGTGAAGGGTCCTGTAGCCACACCGCGATGAGGGTGTGGGAGCCACGGAAGGATCCGGCATCAGGAGGAGCTTCAGCCGATCTGGGTTTTGGAAGGGTCTCACCTGGCAGCTGTGGGGAGACTTAGGTGGAATGAGTCAGCGGTGGGAGGGGAGAAGTGAGGTGACCGACTGACTGACGGACCAATGAATGGACGATGAATGAGGGAGGGGAGGAATGGGACCAGGGGGTGCAGGGTGTCGCCAACAAAGCAGCGGGTTTGGGACCCAGGGTCTCTGCTCTAAAGGAGCAAGTTGCCAGGGAGCAGCAGGACTGGAGGTCAGGGCATTTGGAGCGAGAGTGTCTAGGCCGGCTCGTGGGCTGGCCCAGCTGGATAGAGACCTGTGCTTGTTTTGTGGGGCCCCAAGTACACCGCCCAGAAGACTGCCCACAGGGTGACGGCACCAAACCCTAAGTCCAGGCAGAAAGCCGGCAGGAACAAGCCAGGGGACGTCTCTCTGCAGGGAGACCAAGTCCGGGAGATTTTAATGATTCGAAGAGATAACTTCACTTTGACTCATACGGTTGACCCTTTCCCCTATATAATTTTATATGTGATTAAAGTACCGTTGCTCACATGACTCTGAATCACACAGGAGCTGTCACAATTATTAACAAACCAGCTGTGTTTACAATGGATCCCTCGTCGTCACGTGCCCAAAACTTCCGATGGCCCATAATATTGAATAATTAAATTGTGGCACCTTGAACTTGCAGTGGCCACCGGGGATCACAGCTGAATTCCCGAAATGGAAGGCAGCTGCGCTCCATCTTCCGGGCTGCTTGCTGTCACTCGGGACGCTAGTTTGCACTGAACCCGCCATGCTGAGCTGGAAGGCGCCCTCCGCTCTGTGCCTCCCCCTCCCCCCACCAGCAGCAATTCCCAGGGAAACAGGTGCCTGTGACAGAGCTGTTCTCAAGACTGAGGCCAAAGGGACAGGCAAGGCGGGGGCACCCCCACTCACCTATGCCTCATTTTTGCAAAACATGAGGAAATAGCAGTATTCATTCCCTGTCTATGATGCCCAAGAAATCTATAAGCCAAAAAATGTACTTCGGAGCAGAAATTTTTTAAAAATATGCATACACGTGTAGGTACACACACACACACACACACACACACACACACACACACACACACACACACCCATGATATCATTTTCCCAGGGCTGTTGTAACAAATTACTGCAAACCTAGTGACTTCACACAGCAGATAAGTGTGTTTTTCTGCAGTCAGAAATCGAGGTGTTGGCAGGGCTAGCTCCTTCTGGAGGCTTGGAGAGAGACTCCTTCCCAGGACTCTCCAGCTTCTGGGGGTTCCCGGCGATCTCTGGCTTGTGGGGGCATCACCGACCTCTGCGTCCTTGTCCACGTGGTCATGCCCTCTGGGTCTGCATGTCAAGTCTCTCTCTTTTCTTCTACAATCCCACCTGTCGTTGGGTTTAGGTCCCATCCTAGAGTCAGGATGGGCTCATACGGAGACCGTCCCCCCACTTGACCCCCTCTGCAAAGACCCTATTTCCGAGTAACCCCACATTCACAGTGCTTGGGATGAGGACTTAGACCTACCTTTGGGGGGGGACGCTATTTAACTGCCTCCGCAGAGACAAATAGTACCTTGGAACTTTGAACTTTATTTCATTTACCAACAGAATCAGAGAGGATTGTTCTTCCAGCCCCCTCACCTCGCCTCAGTCCCCTGGCCCTCCTGCAACCAGACTTGGGAGCAGGTGCACAGGGGATCCTGCTTACTGTTCCTCCTCCCCGGCCTCCCCAGCCTCTAGTTCCCGGCTCTGATCACTTGGCCCCTCGGAGGCCAGAGCCCTGCCTGGAAGCAGGTGACCACGTCTGGGACTCCTGGTCAGGCAGACCCGGGGTTATGCGGGATATGCCCTTGAGACGTGTGTTGTATGAAGGGAGGTCTGTGCCCCCGGGGGGTGGGGATCCAGGAGAGACCTCAGCTCTGGGAGGCATGTTTGGGCTGAGGTTTGGAGGTGAAAGTGGAGATTAAAGCAAGTCCATTTTCTGTAAGCTGCGAACACGAGGTGGAGGCTGGTTTTGTAAAACTGACCCAAGGTGAATCCTTTGGTAAATGAAAAGTTCCTTTTATTAAGGAAATAGTTGCCTTCTCTTCTGCTCCCCATCCCCCCCATTCCAGGGATCGGGTCAGTTTTTAATCTTTGTATCCTTGCCACCGCCTCCCCGCCAAGCAGAGTCCCTGTATCCATCTTGCTAAGTGCTTGCTGCGTTGAATTAGAAATACCATAAACCACTTATTAGAAATAATTAGGAACTCATCATTACTATGGTTTGGTGTAACAGGTATGGTGGTCATGTTTTTAAAAGCCCTCATCATTAGAAATGTATATGAAAAAAGTGTTTGAAATATTTAAACATGAAATGACTTGATGCCTGGGATTTGTTTTAAAATATTCCTGCACTCTTTCCTCATGATGGTGGGAGAATAAGTCCTCATCCCTGAGTAAGCCCCTGGCTCTGCACCGTGACTTCCTCCCAAAGAGGACGGAAGGGACAGGGGCACAGAGTGACTTCAAGTGAAGATGCCTGACAGACGCACCTAGGTGACGAAGGTCAACACTGACAGTGATCAGTGGTGTGGATGGCAGGTGTCTGGATAGGAGGGGCTGGGAAGGGTCCTTCCCTTCTGTGGTCATCCCAAACCCATAGCCCAGTCTAACCATGAGAAAACCATCAGACAAATCCCAGTGGAGCATCATCCAATAAAATATCTCCCCAGTACCTCTCCAAACTACCAAGGTCATCAAAAACAGGGAAAGTCTCAGAAATTGTCACAGCCCAGGGGAGCTAAGGAGACATGACAACCGAACGTAATGTGGGATCCGGGACGGGGTCCCGGGACAAGAGGACATCTGTACTAACCAAGGGAACCAGCAGGAAGTACATGTTTTCGTTAACAGTGACGTATCAGTCTGGGTTCATTCATTATAACAAGCGGACCAGACTAATGCAAGGTATTAGCGATGGAGAAACCGGGTGTACGTGAACTCTGCGCTATCTTGACAACCCTTCTGCGACTCTAAAATGGCTCTGAAAATAAAGTTTACTGAAAAAAATATTCCAGTAAAATAAAAGGAGCCGGGGGAGGGGAGAGATGGAAGAGGACTGAGAAAGTTTTTAATTGTCGAACCTGGGGGATGGGTACGAGAGGTTTCACAGACTCTTTGCTGTGCTTGAACGCATTTTTGGAAGTTTTGAGAAAGTCAGGTCACAGATCCGGTATGCCAGGGATGGTGGCATGTGGATGCCTGCTCGTGGATCAAGAGCACGGGACAGGGGGTCATGCTGTGCATTCTGTAGTGACGGGAGCAAAGGATCATCCCAGGGATGAGACAGGAGTCCTCTCGGGAGAAGCTGGTCCTGAGCAGGCCTGGCATAAGGGCTGAGGCTGAAGCGCGTTCCCGTGCGCGTGTGTGAGCATTTGGCGGGACAGTTACACAGGGGTTCCTGGTGCAGAACAGGTGTCATACAAAATGTAGTGTGATTCTTTGGGGTCACGGTGACTGTCCCCACACTCCTTAAGGGCCATATTTTACAAGCTCTGCCGTGCTCTACGCCTCCCCTGAGACTTTGCAAACCAGAGTCACTTTCCAGCTCATTCCACTTCCAGGAGGATGGTCGGCGGCCCCTAGGAGCCCATCTCTCGGGCATGAGTGATGCTGGCAAGGGTGACGGGAGCTGAGGGATTGTTGCCGGCACTCAGACCCCGACGTCATCCAGGCGAGCAGGGTGCAGCCAGGGAAGGGAGGACTATATGCGAGCTGGCCTGGGGGACAGTCCAGCTGTGGTCCAGGAGGTGGCCCGGGCCCAAGCGGATGTGCCCTCTCACGGCTGGTGTCCCGGACAGAAGGAGCAAGGAGTCTGCGGCGGCAGCCAGCTCTCACAAAGCCACTTCAGGTGACTCTGGTCAACTCCTCTGGAGTGTTGCTGTATCCCCGGCTTGTGCACACGAGACTAATTGAATAAAGAACGCCCTCCTCAACTCTGTTTGCGATGCTAGCACTATTTACTGGGGACCGGATGTGTGGTGGTCCTTGTGCTGTTTCCTTAATCTGATCATTTTGTCCCCGCAGCCGCCCCACGAAGTACGGGGAATCACTTTCATGCCACAGCGGGAAGAACCGAGGATCTTAGACCTGAAGCACCGTGCCCAAGGCCACGCAGTTCAAAAGTGGCTGGATCGGAGCTTGACCCAAAGACTTTTTTAAAAAATTTAATGTGAAATTTAATATCATCGAATCATCACTTCTTCGAAATGCAAACTGATCTTACAAAATGGTAACGGTAGAATCTAGGTGGTGGGTTCCCTAACCCTTTGCTGTTAAATGCTTTCACTTTTGTTGTATGTTTGGAAATTTTCATGATACAATATTGGGAATGAAAAAATGTGGCATGATTTCCAGGTGGTTTTTATTTTTTCACTTGAACTCACTTGAGGACCTTGATGGGAGAGCTGGCCTTGGGCCTTTACCTCCTTGGGCTCTAGTTGACAGGTGGGCCTGTTGCCCTTCCCAGTGGTTCCTCCAGGACGCCAGGTGACCCGGGCCCTCCTGCCACTCCTCTGAGCGTCACTGCAGGTTCCCTTCATTCAGAACAGACACAGCTTTCCAGTAGGACATGACAGCACAGACTTTTTGGATCCTGCCCTGCAACTTTCTTGGACTACCAAATCAGCGAAAATGATTCGGTCTGGTGTCTGTGTGCTTTGCCTTCTCATCCTGCTTATAAACTTGCTTTCCCTCTGGTGATTCCCCTCTATTATTTTGTCCTCAGGCCGCAATTAAAAAGGGATCACTGTTGTCTGGGGCCCAGAGGCCCTGCTGGTTCACATTAGCTGGTCCCATAAGGCCGTCGAAGCTGGGCCCTGGCGGTAATTCCTTGGCAAGAATAAGGGACACTTATTGGCCCATCGGGTCCCCAACCCAGAGCATGACATCAAATATGACAAGTTGGGCTCTTGTGTAATCTACGCAATTGTCTCCCCGGTCTCGCATGGGTGATTCAGGAAAGGCAGAGGGCACTGGTGTGGCCTGACGGACAGTGGCCGTGGCATCATCCGTCATCCCTGTAACGATGAGTGAGTCAAGATCGGGCCCAGGGACGCAGCACCTGACAGGGGCAGACCCTTCTGTGCCCGTCCCCAGCGCGGCGGGCTGCCGCCCAGGGCGGGGCGGCCGGCAGGGTCACTGCCTCCACTTTGCAGGTGCAGAAACCGAGGCGGGCGGAGGGCGGCGACCCGCGCTGCTGGGCCCTGCCAGGTGGGGTCCGACTCGGCCTCCCTGGCTCTGGGTCAGGCGGGGCAAGGGCCCGGCTCACTCTTCTCCCCTCTGCTTCCCACCCGGCAGCTCCCCGCCCTCGGCGCTTCCCCTCTGCGGGTTCCCACCCCCCCCCCGCCCACCCTNATGCTCTTCTGAGAGCCAATCAAAGACAGGAGGCGTGGCTCTGCCCACCAATGGCAGCTCCCACCCCACCCCTATAAAGAGAGCGGGACGGCCTTTTCCAGGGTCCTTGCTTCTGTCGTCCCACTCTGTCGCACCCAGGGATCCGGGGGCAGGAGAACCCTCCCTCCCTGGGGGCCTGGGCCCCAACGGGGGCTCTCGCAGGCTTGTTCCCCAGATTGCAGGCAGGAAACCAGAACCCCAAGTGGCCTTCTCACTTCCTGCCCATCACCCTGAGGCTTCCGTTCCTGTGATGGGACCCCGGGTCCCCCCTTCCCTGCCAAGACCCCAGTTCCCCGGCCTCCAGAGCCTGGATGGCTCCCTGGATTGTCCAGTCCGACCCGCGTTTCCCCCCTTCCCAGCACTTCAAGACGCCCAGGCCCCGCAGGTCTTGTGCCTGGCTGGCCCAGGCCTGGCTTTGACAGACCAATGCCCAGAACGAGTGACCTCAGGAACGCAGGGAGTTCCCAAAGGCGGCTAGAGACCCCATCCCCTGGAGTTGGAGTGCTCATTTGAATGACCCGAATGCCAGCCACGTTGAAGTCCCAGCGAGGGTGACGTCCCCTGTGGGGCTTCAGCCAGTGCCAGGGTCGAGGCTGCTGCGATGAGCTGGGGCATGGGAGGAGAGGCTCTGAGCCCCCAGCCGGGTCCCTGCCTAAGAAGATGGGATAAACCGGGTGGGGGGCATCTGGAGGAGAGGCATGTGTGGGAGCGAGGGGCCCTGGTGCTGAATCCCCGTGGGTCCCAGCGTGCTACAGAGCATGGGCTGGGCCGGGATCCACCGCCGACGCGGAGGGTGTCGGGACGCCCTATAGACCCTGCCTGTCCGCGTCTCTTCTGCCACAGGGCTTGCTTCACAGACGAATGGAGTTTGGCGTCTGATAAACTGATTTTGAATCCCGTGTCCCTAAAAAGCTGTGTGACTTGGGCAGTGCAGTTCCTGTCTTGGAGCCCTGTCTGGTCATCTCAGGCTTGGGTCTGATCACGCTCACCTCGCTGGGTTCCGGGAGCAAATAAATGAAGCACCACAAGCCAAGAGCCTGGAGACTCACTGTGCCCTGGGGGTCTCTCCTTCCTGCTGAAGACAATCATCATTTCTCCCCGGAGATTTCTAGAGGGACCAGAATTCCATACGGAATACTATCTATCTTGCTGGGGCAAGGGGTGGGCTTGAACCACACTTGTCAGAGGGCGGGTGTGGAATCAGAAATGACATGGGTGGGAAGCTAATCTTACACACAGGCTGGACCCCACCCCAAAACCTCCCCGGGGGCAAGAGGGTGTCTGAGAGGGTGTGAAAGGACAATCCCAGGCACTTCTCTAGCGAAGAGCCCCCTTCCTGAAAGACCGTCATGCACAGGCCATCAGGAGGATCATAAAGCTGTTTATTTTCCCATCCCTAATAAGAAAGGACAGACACAAGGTGCAGAGAAAACCCAGCCATTCCCTTGCTGACCATGCGGGGTCCACACTCAAACCTAACAGGCTCTGTCTTTCTCAAGGAATTTTTTCTTCTTCATCAGATCTGTAATGCACCTTCTAAGTGCTCCCCGAGGCCTGGGGGCAGAGCTGGTCGTACGTGCTACTGGACAGCCTCCATGTCCTTGGACATATAGCATCCAATTAGTGAAAAAACTACCAAATGTCAAATTACACACGATCAGTGCAGGAACTGGTTTTCTCTTGGTGTCTTGCCTGGCTGCCCCCTGAAAAATGTCTTTCTTGTCTTGGTCCTTAGCAATGCCCCACCCCCCACCCAGGCAGAGAACGGGAGCAAACTTTAACCTTGGTGTTAAAAAAAAATAAGCAAGATTTTCAACAAACAGTTGAGTAATTGGACTTGTTATTTAAATACCAAAATACATCAGATGAACTTATTCATCTGGCCCAGTTTAATACATGTTGGCCTAACACTAAGACAAATATATCAATTTAAGAAATGTCGACGGGGACAGGCACAGCTGGTATGGCAATGACTTGGCCTGGAGGCGCAGGCATGGCTGCACCACAGACAGGCCTTCAGAACCAGTACTCGGAGACAAAGATGTGCACGTTGACGACGTTTCTGTGGGACACCACACCCCCGACCACATAGTTCATCTCCAGTTTCAGGACGGCATGGAATGGACCCACGATGGGCCGCACTTGGCGCACGACACCTGGGGAAAGAACAGAAGATGTCTTAGACCTCCTCGCGTCCCACGCTGAGCCGTATGTTTGAGTCCCTTGTGTAGTAACATCTGCCTCTCGGTGGTCGCCCCTGGGCTCTGTTTCCACCTCCCGAGGACAATGGACAATGAGTTCACTCCAGCCATCTATCCGACAGAGGATGTGGAAGAGGCTAGAGGTGGGGCTGGGGTGGCGTGAACTCCCAGGAGACACCCGTCCCTCTCCTTCCTACCTACCGTGCCCAGTTCTGACCCCGGGGAAGGACCAAACCACATGTGATCCTGTCTCCTGTGACACTGAAGATCATGGTGGGGGTCCTGGAAACCCTTTATCCGAGCATAGCTGTCCCCACAGGCCATGCCCCTGGACCCCTCGCTGTCCATGCCTCCACGGAGGGTTACACTTGAGCTCACTGTTCAGTGTTGGTGGGAACTGATGAGTGAGAGGCATCTCTGCCAACAGAGTCTTGGGGCAGGTGCAGCCTGAGCAGCAGAGCCTGGCCAGGGCCTTCAGCAGGAGGATGGGTGGGGTCAGGCGGTGGAGGGACCGCACAAAGGCCAGGACTGGTGGCCTCCTCCGCCAGGGCTCAGAGCACAGGGACAGACAAAGCTCACCTTGGAAGGCACTCTGAGATTTGGAGGGGAGCAGGATTGGAGGGGAAGAGTGGATTCCGTAACTCTCTCCAAACCCGTGCCTGGCCATCTCCCTGTCTCCAGGTCAGGCTTTGCGGGCACCTGCTTGCCTCTGCAGGACACCCGGAAGGCTCAGGGCAAACTCTCCTGCCCTCTGGGAGGAGATGGATGGAGCTAGGGTGGGTGCTGGCCTGGCTGGCTGGAGTCAGGGAAGGCTTCTTGGAGGAGGGGCTTCCCCCTGCTGCGGAAGCAAGACAAGCGAAGTCTGCAGGTCACGGATCCCCAGTACGTGGCCAAGCAGGTGCCACCAACAGCTCCTGACATCTAGGAATGAGTGACAGATCCAAAGTCCTTTCTCTGTCCCACCTGCTCTGACATTAGGACCTGCCCCAAGTCGTGTGCTGTAGAGGAATGGGTCTCCTGCTGGACTGTACACTTTCCGGAGCTGATTTTCAGCCATGGAGGCGACATCATTGAGGGCGGGGGAGGGAAGGGTGGACCAGCGCCTCTCAGCCCACTGCCGTGGTGTACCGCCCCAGCGTGCAGGCAGAGAGCAAGCTGGGGTGCTGTAGCTCTGTAACCGCGTGCTGAGAACTCGCCCCTGATTGTTCGCTGCATCACACTGCTGACCCCCTGCCCCAGACCTGGAACCAAGCACCGGGCAGCACGGTCAGGCCCCCAGGGCCGCCTCTGCCTGCGTCAAGCGCTTGGGGGGGCGATGGGACCTGCAGGCGGGCGAAGGCCTTCTGCAGCGGCGCCGGTTCCCGATCAGGAACGCCAAGTTCACGCTCAAAAGGGGAATCTGGGTGTGCCATCCCCCCTTTCACTCTCTGGGCTTATGTTTCGAAAGTGAAATGTCCAACAGCCGGGGTGGAATTCCAGGCTATTCTAAGTAAACAAGGGCTTTGCTCTGATGGAGAGATATTCTGCAGGCTGTCAGCACCCTTTCTCTGCCCCTGCCCGGCGGTGACATGGTAGCTTTGTCCTGGGTGAACGCCCACAAACATCTTCAGCTCGCAGCTAAAGACGCGGGCTTGTCAGCGGCCCTCCGTTTGCCAGCGGCCCCTGATGACCCGGGTGGCCACTCCCGCCTGCCCCTCCCTGGGCTGGTCGGTGGGGGCTCCCCCGTGGCCCCCCTCCGTGTCACCCTCTCCTCTCCCCTGGCCTGAGACCCACAGCGCTCCCCAGCAGTGGCCTGGGTCACCTCCTGACTTCACCCATGCTGGGGGCAGAGGTTACTGCTCTATCTCCGGGGCTCAGAGGAGTTTCCGGGTCTTCGAGGAAGAGGTGAGAGGCTGGGGGGGCCTGAGAACTATCTGGGGACAGAGGAACAGTGGAGTGGAGAGTATATTTCTGCCAGCAATGATCAGATATGTATTTATTTCTATTTATCATTATTCTATTTAGATAGCATATAATTAATATGTGATACAGATGATACCTTTATGTTATTGTTATAATACCAAATATATAACTGATAGTATGAAATATGTCAATAGACTTACTTAAAATATATTAAAAATCTTTTATATAAATATTGTACAAATATATCACATATCTTAAATTTATATAAACTTATATATATCTTTATATTTTATATAAATATGTTTATTTAAATTTGTGAATATTGTATAGAAGTATAAAATGTACTTATACATTTATATGTAAAATATAGATATTAGAAAAGCATCGTGCACACACACATTTGACTAGCACGAACGGTTCAGATCCACAGAAGTTTCTGGGCGTTGCCTATGCGTGCCAACCACGCACCGAGTATGTAAAGGAAACGCTGGGCTGTCCTCGTGGCTCAGTGTGGGGACAGGGAACGACGGTACGACCCCAGAAGTAGAGCTGGTTAACCTTCCTGCGTTTTAATTTGCTCTTCTGCGAAACAGCGATGAAAAATAGCAGCCTTCAAAATCAGAGACTAGGGCGCCTGGGTGGCTCAGTGGGTTAAAGCCTCTGCCTTCGGCTCAGGTCATGATCTCAGGGTCCTGGGATCGAGGCCCGCATCGGGCTCTCTGCTCAGCAGGGAGCCTGCTTCCTCCTCTCTCTCTCTGCCTACCTCTCTGCCTACTTGTGGTCTCTCTGTCAAATAAATAAATAAAAACCTTTAAAAAAAAAAAAAACAAAATCAGAGACTAAACGAGCACGAGGACGCGACCCACCTTCTCCCTCAGAAACTACTACTGGACAGCAAAAAAGCGTCTTGCAATTCCAACTTAAACGTGGCCTGATTTTCAACGTATGGCTGAATTTTTGCGTGGTGGACCAACAGAGCAAGTGTTGAGTATTTGTACTGGATCGATTTTAAAACTGGACCAAAAGGAAAGCCCTGCATGTATAGCAAGCGTTTGCATCGAGATCCGTCACGTCGGGCACTTTTCGAGGTTTGGTCTCTGCCGTGCGGAGGTGCATTTGGCCGCAGCTGAGCGCTGAGACAAAAGAGGCGCGGAAGGAACCCTGGGGCTGTGTTAGTGAAGGGGGCACTCGGAAGGGCCGGGGGGGGGCGGGGGAGGTGGGCCCGAATCTGGTGCAGGTCACACTCAGAGCCGGGCTTTCTGCAGGGTCTTGGGGTTTAACAAGAAAAGTGATTAAGGCGGAACAAATATGCGTGTTGCCAGTGTGAAACAAGGCATTGTGAGTGCACACAGCAGGGCTCAGCAGTGTGTCCCCTGCCTGCCCCCTGCACCCGCCACCTCACCAGCAGGAGCTTCTCGGCCCCTTGCCTCTGACCTGAAGTCAGCACTGCATCCCCACCTCTATCCACAAACCCAGGGAACCCAGGGCTCCCTTTCCAGGCCACACCCATTCTGTGGACCTGACCACTACTTCTTCTGCTTAGTTGCATTTCCCCTGGAGCTCTGGTTTGGGTGAACATGTTCCCTCCATTCCCAGGATAGTCCAAGCTTGAGTTCCACCTCCTAGTCCTCCCTTTGACCAAACCCAGGCTTCTCCTGATATCACTTCTTTCTTTACAGCTTTCCTACCCATCCATCCACCCACTCATCCATCCATCCATCTCTTTATCCATCCACCACCCACAAATCCATCCATCCATCCATCCACCCATCCATCCATCCATCCATCTTTTTATCCATCCACCCACCCACCCATCCATCCATCCATCCATCCATCCATCCATCCATCCATCCATCCACCTACCCAACTATACATCCATCCTGGCTTCCTCCCCACCACTGATTCTAGACCAGCGTTCATTCAGAACCACCACCAACCTTTCTACTGCAGGGAAACTAGCAAGGGAGGAAGAGAGACTCGTGCCGCCCATCTGTGGCCTACAGAATTTGGAAAGCCTCCCCCAGGGGCCCAGTTCCCCACCACCAACTTGATTCTGCAGATGTGATATTGGCGTCTACTATGTGCCAGGCACGGGGGACCAGCTGGACCGCTTCGGTCCTCTTTCACGAAGCCTCCCCGGCACTGGGGTACAGGAAACCTCATCCCCCTCAGCTGTAACGTCTCATCTGCCCGTGGCTGGGAAGCTACTGTCAGCTCCCCCTTCAAGGGACAGGATCTGCAACTCGGGCATCCCACTGTTCCCAGCACGGGGCCTGGGGCCAGACGCAGGGGGAGCTCCATCATGATGACCGAGTGGGATAAAGATGGAGGAAGGAAGAAGGGACCACCGTCCTTGAGGCCCCCCGCAATCTAGGGAGGAAGACGAAACTCTGTCCTGAAGGAAAGAGGAGCCATGGAAGGCTCTGAGGGTCAGTGGTTAATGACCAGTCGAGCACAAAATGCAGGCCAAAGGGAGATGTGCTTTTCCGCCACGCCTGGCGCGTCCGTCTGACCTGCTGCGGTGCTTACCTGCCCAGCTTTCCAGAGCCCAGAACAAACCAAACAAGCAAAAAAAGAGCACGGTGCCGAGTTCAACTGTGTTAATCTTCCAAATCCTCGTCCTTGGCATTTCTGCTTCAGGTCTCAGATGCTGCTGGTATTCCTTGGCGTGTCTGTGCCTCTTAAAGATATAATTAAGCCTTTTTTTTCCCCTTTGAAAAATGTAGGCCCCTGGGGCACTTCACCTTCACGTCTCGTCTCTGCTTTGTAAATTGCAGCTGATGTGCCGGGATCCGGGAGCCCCACAGGAAGCACACAGGTCCAGCGGGGGACCTTGGTCATCCCGTGGGGTCTGTGGTCGGCCCTCCTGGCCCTCGAGGCCCCCCTGCCCCCCCCCCAGCACCTGCTGCTCGGCGTGGCGCCCGAGTGCCCGTCTGTTGTTTGAAAGGACGGAAAGCAGCCGTGAGCTGTGCACGGGTCTTGTCTCTGACATGAGACACTGATCTATAAGGAGACCCGCGGTCACAGCCTTGGGTTCCGGTGCTGGCGGCACATGGACCAGCGGTGTGACCTTGTGCAAGTCACCATGCGTTCTCAAGGTCAGCCTTCAACCCAGACGCCCTGTGATTCTAACTGACGAGGTGTAACAGTGTGAATGGGTTGTCAGAGAGGATTTTAACAAGCCAGGTGACGCATCAAGAGACTTCGTGATGATCTCATGTCAGTGGAAATTAACCGTGCTTTTCAGAGAGATCCGGCTTAGGAGGTAAGAAAGTCACAGGCCGACAGAGTAAAAAGAGTGGGAAGCTATCGCTCCTCGGAACCAGATTAGAGAGCCATTTGCTCTCTTGAGGGGTCAGCAGTGTCCCCACGGCCGTGTAAGTCTGGAGGCCAACGGCCCCCTCTTTCTTGGCCACTCTGATGTCTCCAACGTGTGGCACAGAACAGGTCCTTTGTCCTACTTTGCACGTGACACACAGGAGGCACTCAGCCCACGTTTGCTGAATGAGTGAGCGAACTGAACACGAAAGCATTAAGCAGTTTATAAAGTGGAAAATGATCAGCCAGAAGGAGAGCGTGGGGAGAGAGAGGCCGCACAGCCGGCTCAGGCGGAACCGGGACAAGAAGAGCCAGGCCTCACTGTTTGGCCTTGGTGGCCGCCACGCAGAGCCACGAACAGGGAGGAAGGCAGAGTGCCGGCCCGTGAGGATGAGAACCGGGCGGTCAGAGGAGACCCACGGGGTCTCGACAAACCCAGACGTGACAGGCAACCAGGAAGGGGCCCAGCATTACCCACATTTCAGTGAAGTTTCTTGGTACAAATAATGCAGATGAGGATGAAGGGCCCAGACCGACGGCAAAGAGGAAAACTCAAGAAAACAAAGATACACTGTGGGTACAGAGCAAAACACGAGATGGGGCACTCGGCTGGCTCCGTCGGGAGTGTGTGGCTCTTGATCTTGGGGTTGTGAGTTCGAGCCCCACGTCGGGCACAGAGCTTACTTAAAACAAAGCAACACCGGCACAGCTAGAGCAGGGGCGGGCTGGGGGAGGGACACACAGCAGGTGAAGGGGAAGGGAAATGGGTGGACCACGTGCCCATCACTTCTTCGGTCCTCACCGCAGTGCTGTTGGGAACAGACCCTCCCCTCCCTTCCCGGGGTTGGGTGGGGGGCGAGTAGAGTGGGCTAGGAAGGCCGGAAGCCCCAGGTCATGCAGCCCAGAGCTCTGGATGCCATCAGTTGGGACTGGCCCCAACGCTATGCTCTTCCTCCCCCTGCATCTCCTTCCTCCTCACAGTGCCACATGACTGGAAGGAAACTTCCAGAAGGTGCTGCCCTTGGCTGAGTCACGCATCGAAGGCAAGCACAGCAGAAAGGAACCACGGAGCAATCACATCTGTCATCGGCCGTGGAGGAACTGAGCTCCTGAAACGCCGTCTTCCCTTCTTGCCTGAGAAACACCCAAGCAGGCGCTTGGAAGGAAGGAGGACAGGTGTCGGGGCTGCATATTTAAAATACCGAATGGCCCTCAACATGTCTCCGCAGAACTCACCCTCTGCACCTCTCGATTATTATAAACTTGCTCCCCCCGCCGGCCCCCCGGGCGCTAGAGCAGCTTGGACAGGGTGGATGCGGGAGCCGCACGGGAGACAGCCCCCCGAGGCCACCTTCCCCTCCGGGAGAAACGTGGAAAGCAGCGTGGCTCCGGGCTAGACCTTTCGGCCTTGATCTCTGACGCGGAAGCTGACGTATCTACGGCGCTTTGTCCTTGGGAAGCCCAGTCATGTCTACCGTCTGGTCCTCCCCGTGTCCACCTCATTGTGCTCCTGGAGGAGGAAACCAGCTCGGTGCGTGGAAGCGAGGGAGTTCTGAGTGTCAGAGAGTCAGCCCTGGGCCACTGCCCCTTCCGTCGAGCTGTGTGGCTCGCCAGAGGAAGAGAAGGCCGGGCCCTTTTCTGGAAGGGATTCGCCATCTAACGCACCGACTTGAGTGGAGTTGGCCAACAAGGTTCCTGTGCTGGAAGGGATAAGAAATCATTTCCTGTCCCTACCCCTGCCTGCTGGGGTCCCTCCAGCTCACCAGCCGAGCTCAGATCTCCCCAGATGCCCCCTCCCCCCAAATCTCCCTCCAGCCTCCTCAACAGGCCTCCTGGCTTCCATCCGGCCCCCCCCCCCCCCGCCCGTCACCACAGAGGCAGACAGATTCCATCCTCAAAGGTGTCCAGACCCCCCTTTATGCTCCAGCCCGAACCCCGCCCTGCCTCGGGTCAGGCTTGACCTTACTTACAACACCTTGCTCCTCACCCCCAACGCACTGCCCCCACTGCGGCCACAGCCAGCCTTCTAGAATGCAGGTCCGAGCCTGGGGTGGCTCTGTGGCTCTGCCAAAAATCATGTCTCCCCCACCCCAACCCCCGGCTCACAGCAGGTGGAGCTCACCTTGCTCTGGTCCCCTGAATTCTTAGCACCCTGCACCCACCACACCGAACCCCTCGCAGTCCCCACCCAGGACGCACAAAGGCCACAGAAAGGCAGGTGTGCACAAGTCTTGCCGACTGGACTTAGAATTAGAGACCTGGGAGTACCGGAGAGAGACAAGTCCTGCCCTCTGCTACCTTACCTCCTTCAGAGGCAATCAAGGCCCCGAGGAATTAAAACGCCGGCCCAGCGTGCAGCGGCCAAGGGCAGAGTGGGCCCCCCAAGCCCCCACCGCTGGATGCAGCACTCTCTTCTCTTCCGTGGGGCAAGCACGGAGCCCGTGCTCTGGGCGCACACTGTGCTGGGTGCTGTGGGCACAAACCCTGCCCAGGGCTGGCATGGGCCCTCACGGAGCTCTCGGCCCCCTGGGGATGTCAGACGTAGAGGGCCGGGCCACAGAGGCTGCAAAGTGAGAAAAGAGTCTTCGGTGGAGCTTGGAGGTAGTGCTCACCCCAGACGGGGCACTGGAAGCCCATGGAAACTTTGCCCAGGAGCTGTCTCGGCTGCACTTCGAAGGACAAACCAGCCGGGCAAGAACGGTCTGGGGTTGTGCTCAGAAATGCAGCTGCAGAGGAATTTCAAGACTGCGCTGGACCCTAAAGAGTAGGACTTGGCCCTGCCCAAGGTCGCCCTGGAAGGTCACGGCCCAGGATCCCCACATGGAGTCCTGAAACCCTGTGTGCCCTCCCGGTTCACACTCCCTGAGCCCGAGCCTCAGTTTCCTCCTCGGAGGACGGGGAGAATCACCCGCAGGCTTGCTGTAAGTAGACCTCCGACGTGCCGGAGGAGTGCCGGGCACACAGCCAGGGCCCGGGGGGTGGGATATTCGTCTGACGGCAGTGAGAGCTAGGACGCCAGGGTCCCCAGTCTCGGCCACGGAGCAGGCGTTCTTCGCAGAGTCCAGAAACACCCGACATCGAGGCTACAGGAAACACTCTTCCTGCTGACGGGAGACCGTGGGCGTCTGGGAACTTGGCACAATTATGGTTGCGAGGTGAGGCAGCTGGAAGTTTCGGGTCACCATCCGACTTTTCTTTCCTAACTTTGCATGACATGCCTGTACTGCCATTTGCCTAAAACACTGTAGTTTTTTTTTTTAATTAAAGAACGATTTATGAGTGTGCCCAGTGATATCAAAGGCTTTTCCAGAGATGCATGAGAGCTGCAGCAGGAGGCTCACGAATCCTCCCGGCTGGACACAGACGGTCCCCGGGGAGCCTGGGGACCTCGAGTCTGCTCTGGGCTCACTTTAACCCCGCGGCGACTCTGGAAGTCAGCGGGCGCCGGGCCCGGGTGACCTCCTAGTGCGTGTGTGGGTGTGTGCACACACGTGTGTGCGAGAGAGACGAACGAACAGGGTGAGGGAGGGGGCGCTGCACAAAGGAGCCCCTCGTAGGTCCATGCCTCCAGGAATTCGCCATCATTGGAAGAGCAAGTCCAGCAAGAACTGATGGGGCCGAGAGCACCGCACCTCAGCTACGGGCATGAACACTCCTCTGCTCCCCTTCCAGAAGGAGCCTCCAGTGATGCTGCTCCAAGTGTCTCCCCTCCGCCCTGTCTCCTGGGAGGCCCCTGCCAGGTCACCAGCGCCCTGGGCATCACCGAATCCAATGGGTGCGTCCCCCCTCCGGAAACGCCTTCCCCTCTTGCAGGACAGCACAGCCCCAGGCTCGCCGGCTAGCTCTGACCTTGAGCACAAAGGCTGTGGTGCCCCGTCCTGGCCTCTCCCCTCTGTGTCCACACTCGCTCCCTCGGTGAGCTCATGGGGTCTCGGGCTCTGACCCCCATCCACACGCTAACGTCTCCTAGGCTCATCTGTTCCACTGTGTGTCACCGTGGGGCCGTGATGTCCTGATCCTAATGTCCAAACTGAACCTCCAGCCTCCCCAAAGCTGCCATGTCTCGGCCTTCCCCTCTCAGCTGTCTTCTCCTTTTTGGGCCAAAATCTGTGGGGTTACCCACCCTACATCCACCTCATAACAAATGTGGCGCTCCCTTCCAATGACACCCCGAATCTGTCTCCCTCTCACACCTCCTGCTGGACCCGCACGGGGTCCACCATCGCCTCAGCCCAGGCGGCTATGAGAGCCTCGGCCCCGCACCGAGTCACCCTTTAAAGCACTGGGTCATCTCAGCCTTCCCCTCAAGACCCTCACATGGCTCCCACCTCACTCAGGGGAAAAGCCAGAGGCCTCAAACGGCCTCAAGACCCCACCTCACCAGCCACCAGCTCACGCCTCTGCGCCAGCCACACTGGACTCCTTGCTGTGGTTCAAAGACACCCGGCTTCCCTCTGCCTCAGGGACTTTGCACGTGCTCTCTGCCTCACATTTCCACGTGGCTCATTGCCTCAGCTCCTCCTCGGATTAGACAACTGTCTCCAGTTTTAAAATCTACCAGATTTAAAGTCGCTCCTCTGCCCCACACCCCACCCTCCGCCGCCTCCTCTCCAGCCTCTGCGTCGCACTCACCACCCGAGATCATGAACATATTCTACTCCTTTCTTGTCTGCTCCCACCCTCTGGAATAAAATGAGTATGTGGCAGGGATGCATGTCTGTCTAGGTCGCTGCTTTGCCTCCTGGACTGGGACCTGCTGCAGGGCACAGACGTTGTTTGCTGGACGAAGGGACATGAGAAGGGTCCCCAAAGAGGCCCATCCGGGCTGCTGTGGAACACAGGGGAGAAGCCGATACTCAGCCTGCGGGGTGCGGAAGGCAGGCAAGAGGAGAAAACAGTGGCCTGGGCTTTGAGGGATGCACAGGAGTTGACCCAGAGCAGGAAGGGGGGAATGTCCTAGCTAATGGCCAGAAGAAGAGGCCACAGTGTCCGGGGTCTGAGGCACAGGCTGGGGTTGCTGGAGCGCAGTGGACGGAGAGAGAGAAGGGACGAGAGCGCTGAGCGCCGAGGAGGAGGACAGCCAGGGCAGAGGGCGTCCCTCGGGCCGGGCGGCGGGGGCGCTACAGCTGCCTGTGGGGCTGTGAGGGGAGCCCCCGGCTCCTGGCTTTAGGAACCGAATGTGTAGAGCACCTTTTGCTGTGAGACGGAAGCACCTTGCTGAGAAAGGAGGGATGTTTGGCCAGACTCAGCAGGTCCAGCTCGGGCCACTGGGGCTGCCCGGGTAGAAGCAGGGTTCCCGAGCCCCACTGAGCCCTCGGAGGGTCCAGTGCAAGCCTGGGGGGTTGCCTGGGGGCATCGTCAGCTGTGTGATGGGGTGACCTCTGCGAGTCTGTGTTGGTGAAACCGGGCGGTTGAGAGCCCTCCTCATAGAGCTTTTGGGGCATAAAGCTGTCATTTGAGCATAGTGACGAGGTCAGGCGCAGCACTGGGCCCCTCCACCCCATCTCTGGTCCCCAGGATCCCAGCACAGGGGCATAAGAAGTGTGTGTGCCTCTCATCTCTATCCCCTTCGAGAGACCCTTCACCTCCCACTGCCTTCAGAGGCTGCCAGCCCTCAGGGTGAAGTCGGGCCACAGCCCATCCCGGCCCCGAGGCGGCTGGGCCGTCATCCCAGCAAACATGCTGGCTGGGGGCCAGGGTGTGGCCCGGGGTGACGGGCGGGCTGTGCCTCCAGGAGGAGAGAGAGCGCCTAATCCCCGGGATTTGCTGTGAAAGCCGGGACAGGGGCAATCACTCGTCACCCGGCAGGGACAGCCGCACTGTTGTTTTTCGGTGGAATTTCTGAATGTCATCTGTAATGTGTACTGATCCCGGGCCAAGCTTTCTGACTCAGGCTGCAGGACAGGGTCAGCGGCACATGTTTAACCCCTTAGGGGATAATGATTTTAAAGAGGTGATCTGCACCCCTCTGGCTGGGACAGCCAGCTGGGACCTGAAGGCAGATGGTTGGGCAAGCAAGCACTTTGCTCTGAAAGACACCTCCCCTGGCGGTGGGGGGGGGGTGGGCAGAGGTGCTGTGAGCTTGGGATCTTCATTCAGGAGGTCTTGAACCAGGGCTGCCATGTACTAGTTCATATATTGTGCACTGCACATGGAAAAGGCTGAAAATGGTAGCTCCCTAGGGTTTTGCAGTGCACGACATATTCAGCTGGACGTGGCTGGTCTGCTACAGCCCACTTCTCTCTCCCTCTGAGATGTGAACAGGTATGGGGCCTACAGGAGCTCAGATGGCAGGATACTAGGGAAGCTAGGAGACAGCTTCACGAAAGCAGGCTCTATGGCTCGGGTGTCAGTTCGCAGCCTGCGCCCAGCCTGGGGCTTGGCCTAGAGTAGGAACCCAGGATGTTCTCGTTGAATGAGTGAGATAATTCAAGGATGGCAGAACTTGGAAGGCACGGCCTCCACCCTGCTTCTGGCTGGGCCTGCCTCGGCTGCCCAGGCCACAAGGATGGCCCCCAGGCAGCTGGAGTTGCTTTGGGGTGCGCACTTTCAGCGCTGTTGTGCTCTCAGGGGGGCACCAAGCTCTCACCCGCTCCAGCTCCAAACGGCTCCCCACCACGGCTCATCCATCCCCTAATAACCACCCAGCCGTGTCCAAATACACACGTCCCCTCCCATCCCCCCAACAGGCGGTTATCAACCAGCAAGGAAAGTATTATGACAATTTTGCTGAGATGAAAACTGAGGCTCAGAGAGGTTATGTGAACTGCCCGAGGTCACACAGCTAGAAACAGGGAAGCAAGAATCAAGCCCAGAACGTCTCACTCTGAGTCCAGGGCTCAGGCTGTGGCACAGAGACTCAATCACATTTTGGCCCAGAAGGGCCACCCCAACTACTGACAATTTTCAAACAGAAAAACTTGCAATCAAGTAAGAATCCTTATACTCGCAGATGAAATTCAGAATGCTACTTCCGAGTGAAAACGTTTAGTTTGCTTCAAGAGGGGTTACTGTAGGAGGGTGCCCACACCCTGGCTGGCACAGACAGGGGGGCAAGTGAGGCCATCAACCCCTTTCCACGGAGGAGGCTCACGTCCCGCTAGGACTGACTTTCTGCACAGTCACTGCGCGCCAGGCATGGCCAAGAGCCTTCACACATCCTTCCATCTAGTTGCATTAATGGGCGTCTAAAATTAGGGCATATCCCTTCTACAGGAACCTCGAAGGTGAGTGGGGGCAGTCACGTGATCCTCCATTCACTCGGACTTTACTGAGTGCAGGACTAGCTGCCACGGAGCAAGGGGCAAGGACAGGAGCACTTCAGTTTCTCGGGGGGCCCAGGGGCCCTCAGAGATGCCCCGAGGCTCGGGAGCTCGGGGCAGCCGGAGCACGGAGCGGGCACGCTGCAGACCAGCTCTCCAACCGCAGCTCCGACTCGCTGGCTGCAGGACCCAGGGCCGGCCGTTCGGTTTTCTCTTATAGGAACAGCGATACCGTCCCCGCAGGCAGCACGGGGAGGGTGTCGCTCCCAAGTGTCGAGCTTGCAAAGGGCTCTGCGCACGGGGATGAGTGAGCGCACACAGGGGGCCCCAGGTGACTTCTCCCCTCCCAGGCGAAACTGTGAGCAGACCCTCCAGACCCTGGCCCTGGGCGCACGGTGGCTCGGCACTGGGGACGCGGGGCTGAGCCTTGGTAGTATAGGGTCACCCTTCTCCATCAGCCGTCTCAGAAATCAACCCCTGTGTGCAGACACCCGCCTACACACCTAGACGCTTAGCCACCCCCACACCTACACACACCCACACACTCACTTGGAAACTCACACCCACCCCCCCACACGCACCCCCCAACACACACAGTCCGACCAGAGGGCTTTCCCAGAAACAAAGTCACAAATAGAGTGGGATCTGAATTTCTCTCCAGATCTGTAGGTTATAATTAAAACATGTTTCTAGCCAGAGTCCTGCCCGGCCTACAAACAATCCTTCTAAGTTGCAAGTGCCCGTAGGGGTGCGGCTTGGCCCAGGCTGAGCAGCTCCCCACTGCGGTCCTGGACCCCCCCCCACAAACAGCCCCCTGCGGGCAGATGGAGAAGAGGCAGGCCCGAGGGTCCCAAGGAGCAGCGGCCCACTGGGAACAAGAATGAGTCGGCCCCAGTCAGGCGAAGAATCAGAGAAGGCTCTTCCAGCACCCTGCTCCCTCCCCAGCGTGGTGGTGTTTAAACCTCACCTCTTGACCACGTGGGCACAGAGGAGCTCTTTACTCACGAAGGGGCGGCCTGAGACCCAAGACGCCAGGGCTGGGAGCACTGTGGCTGTTCGAAAGGAGAGGCTTCACGACCTACCCCTCTGCCTGCTGCCGACAGACGCCAGTGGTAGAGGTGCCCGCTGGTGTAGACCAGAGGAAAACGGGGCTGCACCATGGGGACCACGGGGTGGGAGGCTCTGGAGACAGGTGGCCCAGGTCCCACTTCCATCCTCAAATGCTCCCCAGCTGAGAGGCCCTGGCCAGCCGCTTAGTTCCCCTGGCCTCAGTCTTCTCATCTGAGAAGTGGGGACAACCACCACCGTGGGCTACAGGTGGCTGCAGAGGGATCTAGAAACACCGTGGGCAGTGCCCACCTTCCATGGGGCACCATGGACCTCTGGTGGCTCCCTGTGGACCACAGAAGTCTAGGGAGGCCTGGCCCTGTGAGCCCTTCCAGCCTCTCTTCTCGCCCTGTTCTGGTAGTGCCAAACTGTGTGGGGCACCTTCTCACCCCCTGCCTCTCGTCATAGGATCATATAGATCCTCTGCTCCTGGATACCTCTTTGCCTTGCTCACTCCTACTCGGCTGTCAAGACCCAACACTCGTGCTACCTCTTCCAAGAAGCCTCCCTTGACTGCCTGTGTGGCCAGTGGGGCTGCCTCCCCTCTGCCTGTCCAGCACATTCCGCTCGGTACTGGGAGGGCCCTGGGCTGGGAGCAACCAGAGAGTGTGGGATGCCTCCCAACCACCTCAGCCTCCTCGAGCCGACCTGGGGCCGGGCCACAGGAGCCTGCGCGTGTTCCTTGGGCTCCAGGGAAGGTGAGGTGATGGGGCGACAGTGTCGGCAAGACCTCCAGGTACACCGCACTCAGTGGGAGGCAGGAGGGGCGTGGGGAGAGGGCTGGTGCGTGCGTGCGAGTGTGTGCATGGTCGCTGGAGATAAAGGCCCCGCCTGCATTTGGCGGCAGGTCCCAGGGTCCATGCAGTGTGCGACGTGATTCCCAACCCCAGAACCTTCGGAGGGGACCACTGAGTCACTGCCCTGCACCGACGTTTAAGGCCAGCAGGCAGAGCAACACTTGGGTGCCGACCGGTGTAGGAGGGGGTGCCTTGAAACTTCCAGACCACAGGTGATGAGTTAAGACCCCGCCCCCTGAAATTGATGTGGTCAAGATGTTCGAAGCACCGCCCCGCTGAGGGCAGGAACAAGGCCCAAGAACAGCCTTCTCTGGTTCTTCACCTGGCCAGGGCCGAGCCTTCCAGGTGCACCTCCTCCCGGCAGCACGGGACGATGTGCCCAGGCAGGGCCGACCGGGCTCTGCACCCACAGCACCTCTGTGCTCTCCTGTCCCCGGTCTCACGGAGGCCATGAGCCTCCCTAGAGGCAGAGGACAAGGGGGCCGTGTCGGTGCGGCCAACGTTGGACCCTTGCAGACCGCCACGATGGGGTCAGATCGGGACGGGACAGCGGCTGTAGGCGGGTGTCCGCACACAGGGCCACGGGGACCGCTCAGACGCGCAGCCGCCCCAGAAGCGACGATTCACATCCGCGGAAAATCTACACGCGATGGTTTATTTCCAGAATCTTTGCAGCCGGAACTCAGGGACAGTCACGGCACAGTTCCGGTGGAAAGATGGGAGCAGATCTCACAAGGCCCAAGGCTAACACTGAGGGTGACGCTGACACCGATCTGTTCTTTTGTGTTCCTGCTCGTTTTAGTAAAATTAGAGCCTTCCCAGGAATTATGCAAAGACTACAAAACAAAACTCCCCACTCCACCAGGGAAGAACAATTAGCAAGTCCATCTCTTTTATTTCAGCTCATCTTGGGGCTGGGAGGCTCACTAACTAGTAGTTTAAGGGCTGTTCTTATCTTAATTGTCCTCATTTATAAGGGACGTCTCCTAATACAGTCAAATTTTATGAACCTCACCTCACGCACCAGGCGTGAAGGATTCCATTAAAAACAGGAAACGTATGACCCAGAGAGGACCCTTGTGAAGTCACGGCTCCATCCTGGTCTGGTGGCCCTTTCTTGCCAGGGAGGGTCAGTGCCTCAGGAGGCTGGGACCCATGGATGCGGTGTGAGCTGGGACTCTCCTGTCCCTCCAGCGTGACCTTGGATAAATATTGGATCGCTTACTGTATGTCCACACCTGACGGGAAACCAGGGTCCCGACCCGCACAGAGCTCACACCCCACGTGGCTGATGTGCTGTCCCCAGGCCCCCTGAGCACCTCCAGCTCACGAAACAGGTGTATGGCAGGAGGGGCTGACTTTCAAAAAGCCACTAAGTCCCCCGTCCGCGTGCCCACTGGCCAAGGATCAGTCGGGCCTGCCTGAAATCGAAAGGTAGGTCTAAAAAGCCACCCAAGCTACACACTGTCCAGCTCCTCTTGGCTTTGGGGAGGTTTTCACAGAAATTCTGGCAAAGCTGACCCTCAGGATAGACAGACTTTATTTTCCTGTCTTTGGAAAAAGAGGTGAAAAGAAGCAGGGAGGAGGGAGGGTGGCGGGAGGGCTGAGGCTCTGAGGCCAGCCGGGGCCCTGCGGCCTGGGGAGGGGGTGGCCCCCAGCAGCGGGGGGCTCACAGGATCCAGCCCGCGCCCGCTCGGCCAGGGCACCCCTGCGAGTTCCCCACCCCGAGCTCGTAGCAGGACCCCCTTCTCGGCACAGCCCCCGACGCAGCCGGTAGCCCGCAGAGCAAAGCCTGAACCCGGGGCTGGGTGAGGGAGGCTTTGTCGTGGCCCGAGAATACCTCAGGCATTAAGAGGGGATTTTTGCATAGGCTAAAAATGCTTTCTTCATTTTTCTCTGACAGCTGGTTAAGGAGGAATGCAACAGGACCCCGGCTTTGGGCAGACAGCAGGCTCAGCCCCGGGCACCGTCGCCTTTATCCCCGCTAAGAACAGAACGGGCTTTTAAAGGATCCATTAGGGGAAGGCCTGGCCCTTTAAGGTTCTGGGTGCACTTGGGGCACTTTCTTCTTCTGTTATTCGGGGGAAGAATGAGCTCCGGGGCCTCAGGGTCCTGGCAGCTTGTGCACGCGGTGTTTCTCTGGGACCCGAACCCTCAGTCACTTTGCCCAAGTCAGCCCCAGCCATCAGTGGGCTCCGGCCCCGGGTGTTTGGGGAGCACTGGGCTCTAGGCCTGCTTTGTCCCCAACACCAAGTGGCTGAGGATGAGCTTCTTGCTCCCTTGGCTCTCACTAAGTGTAAGTCACTCCTTCACATGTCGAGAATCAGCTCAGACCTCACCTCCTCCAGGAAGCCTTCCTGAGGTCAGTGTCCAGTATCTGTACAGGACATGGCCTAAAGAGGGCAGCTTTCAGCTGACACCTATGAGCAGGTCGGTGTCCCTTCCCAGGTGCTATGGGCAGCACGGGGTTGCACACGGTTCTCTTTGGCCCCAGGAACACCCCTCCCCCACATCCTGCTGGTCACCACAGACAGGAGGTGTGAGTGGCCCCAGAAAACAGTCTCTTCCTTTCCACTGACATACAGGGTTTCTAAGACACTGCTTGAAATGAGAACTGCCCCCCTAAAAACAAGTTTGCAAACACCCAGGCCCCACCGGGATTCAGATGCCTGGTCCCGGTGTGGTTATTTAACTCCGTTCCCTTCTTTGCCTGAGGGAGACGATCACACCCGTCCCTGAAGGTATTTGTGAGTGAGACCCGAGCCGGGTGCAGGGTAAACGGTTTGGCTGCGACTCGCGGGCTGCTCACACCTGCGCCCGGGTCCAGCAGCGAAGCATCCGCCGCCGGTGGACGGGCCTGGAGTGGCACCAGCACGGCTCTCCCCGGGGGCCCGGGAGCTCCGGAGTGAACCGGAGGCATTTGGGACAGAGGAGGAGAGGGAAAGAGGTGGGGTTAAGGAACTCCAAGGAAGAGACCCGAGCAGAGAGAGAAGGCCGCGACCGGTGGGCAGAGAGACGAGAGCCCAACCCGAAAACCAGCCCAGGTCCCGCCCCTGTGGGGCCTTGCCACCCAGACTCCCCTGGCCGCAGTCCTCTACCCGAGAGATGGCATCGGCAGGAGGACCCTGGGAACCCGTGCCAAACTCTGGGCCCCCAGCCAGATGGACGCCCGGCAATCACAGTGAGGAGCCGAGGAGGCCGGGCCCACAGGAAGCAGGACGAATTCCCCGGGCCCAGCCTGGGCCTCCTCCACGCCGCCCCAGCCCGGATTCCGAAGACCAGGGCACGTGTGACCAAGCGCAGTGAGGGACGGCACATTCCCTTCCCAGGGGCTCCATTCGGTTCCCCACTCTGCCCTGAGGCACCGTGAGAAGCCTCTCTGGGCCTCGGTTTCCCCCTCTACAAAGGAGTTGGAAAGAGACGGTCTCTAGGAACCTCCAGGCTCCGACACACCGAGATTTTCTGCCCCAGTGGATGGGAAGCCGAGAAACGGAGGCTCCCAGGTTGATTCTGTCTGGAGTACAGATGCGGCTAGAAAAATGCGCTGGTGGGCACTGGATCCAGGCCCAGCCGCTGCCCAACCCCCGGGCTCGGGTCACCCAGGAGGGATTTAGCTGGGAACACAAGGCGCAAACGCTGTAAGGTGCCACCCCCTAGTAGGCCTCACGGGGCCACGGAGGCTTGTCAGTCTCTTCAGTGTCAGATTGTGATGATCTGTTTGTGGGGCCGTCTCTCTCCCCCGCTGGAATGCAAAGCCCCCCAGGGCAGGGTCTGTGTGGTGTTTATTCATCTGTGTGCCCGCAGTGTCCAGCCCAGGGCCCGGTGCAGATGGGGGCTCGGGAAAGGAGCAGAGGGAAAAAGTGAGTGGGTGAAGCAGAAGGCCCTGAGTCTGGCTCTTATGGTTCCGAAGCTGTGATTTACCCCAAGAGGTGGTGATTTGCCCCGCAAGGTGGCCCCCACCCCCACCCCAGCAGGCCTAGCTCACGCACAGGGCTGGGAGGAGGGGGCTTCTGGAAGCCAGTGTTGCGGGTAGCTCACCAACACCCCACCCAAGCGGGACAAAGCCTGACCCTCCCTCCTCCCATCTGCCCTCCTCCCCAGGGCCCTGCCTGCAGGGCCTCTTCATCTAACATGGGGGAAACTGAGGCCCAGGGTGGGCAGTGACTCAAGAGCAAGCAGCAAGTTTTATGACTGCTGACGGCCCAACTGCATCCCTCCCCCTGGAATCCCAGTGAGGATTAATGTGCCATTAATTGTAATTAACTAATTATTCCTGCTGCCAACTAGCGGAGGAGGCGGCTGGGGGTGGGGAGCCCCCAAATGACTCAGTCATGTTTACAACATGCAAACCCATTTAAGAGCTTGTAAAGTCGCTATAAATGGCTCTTTGGCAACGCGGGATAACGATCCCCTGTCTCCAGCTGCCAGGTTAACAACGGTTGGTGGCATCTGGGAGCAGCGACAGGGGTTCTGAAATCCAAGAGCGCCACCTAGAGACCGTGTTCCAAAGTGCTCTGCTGAAGGGCCACCCACGGGGATCCAGGGCCCAGGACACGGCGAAGCCCAGGCCACCATCAGCAATGGAGAAACTGAGCCCCACGTGAGGACGGGGCCTGGCCCTTGGCTGCCCATCTGCTTCGAACATACTCAGAGTCTAAATCTAAGCCCAAATGGTAGCTGTGATGGTTTCCATCCCCCACAAACTGGAGGTCTCTAGAACGCGACAGTTCCCGGAGAGGTTGATGGGCTGGTGCCCTTCCCCCACTCTCTGCTCAAGGGCGGTACCCGTGACCCGCCGGGAGGGACGTCGACTGGACACACAGCAAGGCAAGCAGTCTGGGGCCGAGGCCAGAGCGCGGGCTCAGACCCCCGTTCGCGACCCCCTCGGTCGCGCCACAAGAATAAAAATCCCACCAGGTCCCACTGACCTGGGGACTGTCCGAACTCTGAGACAACCAGGTCACCCGTGTGATACCGTCAGTTCACAGTTGTGACACAGAGATCGAGTGAATCTGCCCGTTCGCAGGCAGGCTGCGGAGGCCCCCAGGCTCGGCCCCCGAGACCGGCGCACAGCCAGGAACAGATCGCGCTCCTCGCCAGTGATCGCCTCGGCGGGCCGGAGGGGGCTCCAGCGGGGCCTGAGGGACAGGAGAGATTTAGGAGGGGGCCGCAGGGGGTCTTCCCAGCAGCCTGGCAGAGCGGGCTGGGCGGACTGGACGTCCCGGCCACTCACCCACAGTCATGCCGTCCATGTAGCGTTTGATGATGTCGAAGGAGTCCCGCAGGTTCCCCTCGGTGATGTCGAAGATGATGTCGGCGTGGTTGGCAGGGTACACGGGCATGACGGCCCGGAGAAAGATGATCTCTGTGGGAGGGAAGCACAGCTTGGAGTCGCGCCCTCGGGTCCCAAGGGCCCAGGGCCGGCGAGCCCTGCCCGGAGCAGGCGGAGGGGTCCGGGGGCTCCCGGGGCGTCGCCTATCCCCCTATGGATCCGCAGGGAAACTGAGGCCTGGAGAAGCTCTGGATCCTCCCTGAGGTCCTGCGGCTCGTGGGCAGCCGTGGCAGGGCTGAGGAACCGTTAGTCTTTAGTCGTAGACCCTCGTGAAGCTGGGAAGAAGGGGAAGGGCGGCGGGTGTGGGGACAAAGGGAGAGAGGTCAGCAAGGGCAAGGGAGCAGGCTGGTCTCCTGTCCCGTGGTGACGTGGGTCAGAAAAGCAGCTTCTCGGGTGGGCTGGGCAGTCTGGTGGCTGTGTCCGTCTCCTCGGCTGCCCCGTGTAAAGTGGGGCCCACTGCCCTGGGCTGGGGGCACAAGGCCCCGATTCTACCCTGCCTCCGGGCACCTGGAGGTGTCTTCTGTCGAGCGAAGGATGCAGACCGCCAGTGGCCGCTAAGGGTCCTTTCAGCGCTAAAGGTCGAGGTCAGGATTGCCTGGAGCCCAGATGTTAATAGGCAACTCCAGCCACGCTCAACTCCCTGGAGAATCCACTCCCAGACCAGCACTGCTCAAGAGGCCGCGAAACCGGCCGTTAGGGGTTTGGGAAGGATTTGTCTGTGGTTTGGTGGAACCTGTCATTTGGCACAAGGCAAACACCAGCCAGTGATTTCCTCCAATCCAAGTCCGTGCCACCCCGAAGAGATTCTGTGCCTCTCCTTTTCTAGAAGAACGAGTCAGTAGGGAGGGGCCCACTCTTTCAGGCAACCACGTCCCTGAAGAGCCCCCATCGCCCCACGCCCCCTGCAACAGGGAGCTGTTTCCGGCACGTGCTCCTGTGTCTCTGGCGGGGGCCATCACAGTGTGTGAACGGGGGGTTTCGTCGCGCCGCCTCGACTGTTCCCCTCCCCTCGGAGGGTCAGGGGGCTCTTCCCAACTGTTGCGCCCCAGAGCCTGGCCCGGAACCTGACACCCAGGAGGCTCCGTCCGCGTTTGCCGCATGAATCGATCATGGTGAGCTCCTCCCAAGGCCAGGGATGAAGACCCCACAGAGGGAGGGGTGGCCGGAGACCACAGCAGCCTCAGCACGGGGACTGCACTCCCGGAAGCAAGGCGTGCAGGTGCCGGGAGGGGGCCGCGCCCCAGGTCCCACGCCAGCAGAAAGGGTGCTGGGATGGCCGGTCTACACAGCAAGCAAGAGCCGCCTGCAGGGTGGGGCTGGGAACCCTGGGCTCCCTGGATCCAGTCTAGCCCCTCGGTCTCCAGGGTGACCTTTCTGCCTACGCCCATAGCCTCAGGCCCAGCCCTGTGATGGCTCCCAAAGGTTTGCTGTAGAAACCTCCACCCCAAGTTAAGGCTTCTCCTTCCCAGCCTGTCTCTCTCCAAGCCTCTCCCACTCCAGCCAGAAAAACTTGGCTTTGTTCCTTGAATACCCACCGCCCCCCCAAACTCACCTCCAGACCTTTCCAGATGAGTTCTCCACTTGGCACCCTCCTCTCTCCCGGATCCCCACTTTCACTACTTACCTCCTACTGACAACGTGCGCCCCAGCATGGAAGTCCCTTCCTCCCAGAAGCCCTCCCCAATGCCCCCGTGCTTGGCACAGAGCCAAGGCTCAACAGCTGCACAGCTGTGACCCAGAAGAAGCGTCCCCGTGAGCTGAGAGCCAGGAACGGGCCACGCGCTCCGGGGACACCAGGAGCTGCAGAGGTCAGCCCCTGTCTTTACCAGGGAGTAGCTCCTTGGGGGCCGAGCTCTTGGCTCAAGCTCCACTCACCTTCAGGGCGGGTGAACTCTCGGAAGGTGGGCAGCGACACAACCGTGTGCGAGATGGTGTGCACGGGGTCCAACACGCAGGTGACGTCGTTGGGGCGGCAGGACTTGACGCAGCGGACGGTGTCTGTCTTCTCTTGGCGGAGCCTGAGGGGAACCACAGCAAAGGAGGCCGCTGGGCAAGTCGGAACCGCCCCTCCCCCAGAGACCCAGGCTCCAGGAGGCGCCGCGGGTGGCCTGGCGGGGAGCAGGGCTGTCCCAGGGACGGCCCCACCGGACAAGCGCAGTGGCCTCCCCAGCCCAGCTGCTCGGCGGGGGTGCTGCGTAGCCCTTCCTGCCGACTGGACCGGGACCCACGCTCCTGTCTCCATCTGCCCTGGCTCTGGGTAAGCAAGGCTTTGCTATCAGCCCAACTATGTGGGCTGAGCTTCAGTTTCCGCCACTGCAGACAGATTCACGGGCTCGCCAAGTGTGTTTTGAAGGCCTACTGGGTGCAAGGCGCCAGGGACGCCAAAGCAAACGGGAAACCTGGTCCCGCCTCTCTGGAGCCCCCAGTCAGGTGGGTCGCGGGGGTAGGAAGGGAGGGAGCCACATACGTAGTGCCCAGCTCAGTGCCCAGCATGAAGAAGTCAGACCCCCAGTGTCATGCGACAGGCTGGAAGTGGGGACGTGAAGGGGCAGCTTGTTTGTCAGACATAGTTTAAATCCTCCTTATTGTAAAATAAAACACAGATGCAAAACCTGCCCGGAATGAAGATGCAGTTTAACGAGTATTATAATGGCCGCTCATGTCAAAAAAGATCTTCCATCTGCCACCGGAAGCCCCTTCGTGTGACCGCACCAACCTCAGCCCCCACCTGCACGCCTGTCCCCACCCCAAGACCCCTGTCCTGACGGTCCCAGCGTCGCCCACCTGGGTTTCTTTACAGTTTGTATCACACGGGTGTGCGCCTTGAGACAGAGCCATTTAGATTTCTCCATGAGAAAAACATCCTCTCAAGTCCTTTTTAACCTGCGGGTTTCCTCTCTGCCCCTTCATTTCCCAGACGGTTGGTGTTAAGGAACTGGAAGTCTGAGCCACAGAGCTTCCTCCAGGTGGGCTCGCCAACTGCACCCGTGTGGTGCAATGCAGCATGTTCCTCTGTCCTCTGCGTGCCTGGGACACGGGCTACTGGATCTAGACCTGATCAGATGCAGGCCCAGGCCCTTTGGCAAGATGACAGTTGGTGGCGTCTATCGGGGGGGGGGGGCACTTGGTGTCTGGTTGTCTCTCTGTCTCTGTGATGTCAGCAGCTGTTGATGCTCAGGGCCTAGACCCACTGATTCATTGGGGATTGCAAAATGCTGGTAGTCTGATTCCGTCATTTCCTTTTCGTATGTTAGTTGGACTAGTTCTGTAAAGAGCCCCTCATACACTATCTGGTTACCAGGAAGTTATCATTCATAGAAGAAAAGCAAGATCAATGCCCGATTCTTGCCTTGTTTTTACAAGTTTTCAGGAACATGAACTTGTTCTCTCTCACCATCATCATCCAGAGGGTACCTGTGGATTTTTTTAAAATGTCAGTATGAACTCATGGATGTAAACTATTTGATGAATTTCAATCTATCGCAATTATTATTCTTTGCTGGAACACAAGCTTTTGCATCTTTGGTTAGAGGGAAGCCCAGGGTGGCTCCAGGAATCTTCGGTAGCTCCCTTACTCTACATTACAACAGGGTGGTCCATCTCATCTCATACTTTTCCTGCCCCAACTACTTCTCCAAGAAGTCTTGGGTTGGTTGGTTGGTTTGTTTGTTTTTAGTGGAAGAGGGTATTTCAAGACCACACCCTAGGTACCAGGTATGGCGGGTGCTGCTGGGTTGGCTCCTGCCTTCAGGCCTCTTTAGTGGATTTTTAAAGGTAAAATGTATCAGACTGATATTTCTGATACAAAGCAAGAACCACACAGACTTTTAATCTCTTCTATATCACAAAGGAATCTCTTTTCTTCCATAATAGAATCCTGGTTCTTAGGAACACAGCAGATGATAGAATATTCCGTCATTATTGATGTAGTTTTCCCATATTCTGACACCATAGTCTCAGAAGATCAATGCTAAAATTATCACCACTGACATAAGTACTTAAAAGAATGTTTGTTCGGATATGTCCTCCCTACTCTACCTGCAGTTTTTAATAGACATGCTAAATCTGCATTGTTTGAACACATAACAATTCATAGAATACGATTTCCTTATAACATTCACTTAGTTGTAGCTGGATGTGTAACTATGCCTAATGCTTGCACTTTGATACTTTTGCATGTTGGTAATACTTTGTGTCCTTTGTACACACAAGTCTGTTTTGTGGGGTATATAATCTTGGCCTGTGTTTTCTTGAGGATCCTAAGTATTCACCTTCTTCTAGCGTAAGTGTTGCTGTGAAAAAGTCTGATGACAATATAATTTTTCTCCTTGAAAGTCATTGCTGGTTTTGCCTCGATGCCTACTAGATGTTTGTCTTCTCTTTCCTTCGTGGTCTGATAATTTTACAAGGCTATGTCTTGGTATTTGCTGCTCTGAGTAGGTATGTTCAGGCATGCTGTGTGCTCTCTCAATGTGGATTTTCAAAAATTTTTTTTAAATTTCTGGAAACTTCTTCGAGTTACCATTTTTTAATACTTATTTCTTTCCTCGGTTGTGGGTTCGGTCCTCAGAGATTTCTATTATCTGTATGTTGAGTCTTCTTTGCGTGTCTTCAATGTCTGTCACTTTCTCTCCAAGCCTTTTTATACCTTCTATTTCCTTTTCGATTTGTAAAATTAGTCTTCTTCTCGGCCACTCTTTCTCTCAAATGTTTATTTCTGCAGTTGCT
Organism: Ailurus styani; assembly: GCA_002007465.1. Lineage (NCBI taxonomy): Eukaryota > Metazoa > Chordata > Mammalia > Carnivora > Ailuridae > Ailurus > Ailurus styani. The sequence continues at coordinate 4,055,612 of LNAC01000097.1, read as the reverse complement.
TTTTGCTTTAATTTAAAATTATTTCCTGGGTTCTGTCACTTCATTTCTCAATTTTTTCTAATTCTGACTTACAGTTTTATTCCATTTTTTATCATTTTCTTAATGCTTTTACTTCATTTTGCTATATGTTACAGTTTTGATCTGGATTTTGAGCATATCTTTCTGGTGTGTTTTCATTACGCAGAGAGATGTCATTCCATTCCTTTTTATCCTTTCTCTTACAACAATTTTGTATGAGATTCAGTGTTGATACTTTTTGGTTGATCACTTTTGAGTGAAATTACTTTTCCTGAAATTTTAGAAAAAGGCATATTCACAGCAGTTGTTCTGACTTCACAGAGCTCCCTTATCTGTTGTTTGGGGTAGCTTCCGTTTTGATATTCCTCTACATTTACCTGGATTTTCCTTATCTGCAATCTATTGTCTCTTTCCTACTCAACTCTGCATTTCACTTCCAGCAGCTTTTCCATAGTGCAAGATCCTGACCTTAAGGCAAGCCTTGCTGGCTCAGTTCCAAGACTTCCTAGGGGCTCGGTGGCTCCATTCCCTCAACGCTTCCATGAGCTCCTTGTACACACTGCAATGGAATGAGTAAAATGTCTCCCAGTCTCAGCTGCCCTCCAAATTTTTTCTATTGTATTTTCTAGTGAATACCTGTTGACTATTCTGGAGTGTTCCACTGCATTCTGTATAGGTGCCAAGACCATGCAGGTGGACATAAACTGTATCTTGGGGCTCATAAGGATATCACATCACCTTGTTTAGTTAGGCATGTCTTCCGTAGATTTAAAAATTTTTTGTCCAGCCGTCTGTGTGCTTTGGGTTGGGATCCAGAGAGCTTCAAACACTATGTGGGAGGCGCCTGGGTGACTCAGTGGGTTAAAGCCTCTGCTTTCGGCTCAGGTCATGATCTCAGCGTCCTGGGATCGAGGCCCGCATCGGGCTCTCTGCTCAGCAGGGAGCCTGCTTCCTCCTCTTCCTGTCTCTCTGCCTGCATCTCTGCCTACTTGTAATCTCTCTCTCTGTGTCAAATAAATAAATAAAATCTTTTAAAAAAAAAAACACTATGTGGCTGCACCTTCCCAGATTCTCTGTGCTAGAGAGTTCTCATACATTATCTCATTTAATCTCCACAGCTCTTCCCTCCACACCACACAGCCTCCCTCTTTAGCTAATAAAACATCCTATTCTATACCTGGGAATTATAGAATAGGGCTCATATCCATGATTTCAGATGTCAGGCCAGAATAACAATCTGACCAGCACTGACTAATCCCGACAATCCTGCCCTCTTCACAGCATTTGAGGCAGGAGGGGGCAGGGTTTCACAGAAGACTCCAGAGCCAGGCTGCCTGAGTTTGGATCCCAGCCCCACCTGACACCTGCTGTGGGACTTTGGGCAGGTTACTTATCCGCTCTATGCCTCCAAGTCTTCCATGTGAAATGGGGATCATAACAGTATTTTCCTCACAAGGCTGTTGGGAGGGTTAATTGAGTTAAACGCTTGGAGCAGTGCCTGGGCCTCAGTAAACAGTACACGTGTTAGCTATCATCGCTACGATTATTATCATTATAATAATAGCAATCATGATTATTATCATTTGCCCTTGGGAGCTAGGGTTAGTACAGTGATCGAGTCAGAAAAGCAGAGGCCTAGGAGTTAGTCAGAGGTGATGGCAGTGACCTTGGACACATCCAAACGCTCTGAACCTTCATTCCCCGTTTAACTCAAGATCCAAATGAACATTCACGTTCCTCCCAATGAATGAAGAAACCAACACTTACTGACTGCCTACTGTATATACACCAGATAATGCCTCATTTGCAATTGCAATTAACCTTCAAAATAATCCATGAGTGGGCCATGAAGCTCTGAAAGGCAAGTGACTTATCTATGACTTTGGATAAGTCGTAACGCTAGTAAATGTCAAGGAGGACATTCAAACTCTTGTTTCTTTTGTTATGTTTCTGCCCTGCATGATCTCAGCAGCACGAAGAAGGACTATCACTACGGAGCCCCAAGGAACTGCAAGGCAGAGATGAGCCTTCAGGCAGACAGAGCCCCACGCGCACACTCAGGCACACATACAGAGACAGCAGAGGTGTCCTACAATGGAACAGGCCATCTTAAGAGGTAGGGAGTTCCACAAATAAAGGAGAGTACAAGCAAAGCTGGATGGTCCGTTGGTGGAAATGTTGCACAGGGGACTCTGGCACATCCTGTAGGTCACTCTAAAGCCCCTGAGAGTTTTCACCCACTTGATACTCCTATGGACATGAAGGAAAAATGCTTCTTCCAACCTGGATAATCTGGAGCATGATGAAAGCATAATTGAATACAATAACTAGATCCCTGCTGTAAATTGCTGACTTCACAGAAGAGGTGATATTTGAACTGAGCCTTAAAAATACCATCCACCACCCATCCATCCATCCATCCACCACCCATCCATCCGTCCATCCATCCATCCATCCATCCATCATCCATCATCCATCTCTCCATCCACCCATCCAACCCATCCATCCATTATCCATCCATCCACCCATCCATCCATCCATCATCCATCCACCACCCATCCATCCATCCATCATCCATTCATCATCCATCCATCAATCTGTCCATTCATCCATCCATGCATCCATCCATCTATATGTTTATTCAGATATTTACTGAACTCCTTCTACAGTCCAAACACTCTGAAATTCTAAGTAAGAACCACAAGATAACATGGAAAATGTTCAGGTGGAGTACGGCCAGGACTACGCAAGCTCAGATAAAGGCTTCACGGAGGAGGCGATCTTTGAGCTCACGCTTCAAGGAGAATAGCAGTTTGCAGAAGGATGGCATGGCACATGCTAAAGCCAAGGGCAGGCACATTCAGGGAAGGGCAAGCGGCTCTGCATGGCTAGAACAAAGAGGGTGAGCTAGGATGGGGCTGAAAAGGTGGAGAGAGCCTTGAATGCCATTCAAGAGAATTGGACTTCATCTGCTCATAAAAGAGAACTGCAGGAGGTCCTAATGAGAGAGGGCCCTTCAGACCGGCCCTTCAGAGGGGGTCCTCTAGCTGTAGCTTGGAGAATGCACTAGAAGATACGAGACTGGGAGCTTGTCCAGACCAGACATGATCAGAGAGAGGTATGGGGGACAGATTGGAGGCTTGAGGAGACCGGCTAGAAGTGTGCATGGCAAGTTAACTGCTGCTTCTGTCAAAAGGCACAAGGCACAGAGCTTACTGTATGTCTGTCTTCCCTGCCAGACGGCAAGGCCAGGACACCCTCCCCCACCAACTTACATGTCCTTGTAGAAAGGATCTCAGGATCCTGAAATATGCTTTACTTGATTCCTTTGTGGCGTTTTGCCTTACCCTCATTTCTGCTTGGAAACAGCATCGGCAGTCATAGAAAATGCTAGAGACATAAGCCAGTGTTGGCAGAAAGTCATCCTTTCCCTCAACAGACATGGACAGAGCATGTACTGTGTGCTAGGCACCTCACCAGGAGCTAGGGACACATCACCGAATGAGATGGAGCTGGTCTCTGCCATCACGGAGGCTTCTGGGTGGTGGAGAAGACAGATGTGAAACACAGACAAACGGGAAATGTGAACGGTGATAAGAATAATGATGAAGTGTTATGAGAAAGACTGACAGAGGAGACAATGGATGCAAGGGTGTTGAGGAAGGCCTCACTGAGAATGGAACACTTAAGCTGAGCTTTAACCAACTTTCAAGCTGAGGGTGCAAAGCATATGCGAAGGGCCTGGGGCAGCAAAGAACTCAGCAGTGTGGCTCAAGGGACGTGATCAAAGGGAGAACAATTCGAAGGCAGGCAGGAGACGCATGCAAGGAATAAATTATACAGGGCCTGAAAGACACTCTGGGGCCTTGTGACGATGGTTTGGCTGGAATCACGGTGGGGAAGATGAAGAGAGGGAGGTGGATCAAGGCCTGCGTTGAAGATATTGTGATAGAAAGGAATAGTCAGAGTTGTGGAACCCTGTGAAGCCAGGGTTCAAATACCAGCTGTGTGATCTCGGGCAAGTCACTCACCCTCTCTGAGTCTCTATGGGAATGAGACACCTGCTTTGCACCCCGTGGAGGTAACGCACAAAGGACCTAAAGGGGTTCCCATGAGCAGGCGCATTTACTGTGTTGTCTTTCACCGCCTCCCGGCCCGGGGGCAGGACCCCCGGGGGAGGCCACTAATCTTATCTAGGCAAGAGCTGCAGCCCAGATTCTACAGCTGTGTTCACTGTTTTTCCACCACAAGTTCAGGCTTCTCATCAAGACAAAGAGAACAAGAGGCTCAAATCTCAGGATCGAGTTTTTCTGACTCCAGTAAACGGTCAGCTCCATGCGATACAGCAAGGAAATCAAGCAGAGCCAGAAGCCCTGGTCCCACGGCCCGACTCTGCCACAAACGGGCCACAAAACCTTGGCCAAGCCCCTTCCCTTCTCTGGGCCTCGGTTTCCACATGTGTAAAATGAGAGAGGAAGGAGCTCCATAACCTCTTTTCAATGGTGGCCTCATCCTTTGGGCTCAGCACAAAACAGAGAAGAGAGCCTTCATCTGAAATGATACAGAGCCTCCTTCTCCCCGCCCCTGGGCTCCCCGGCGGGGTGCACGGTGACCTCCATCAACAGGGTCCCCCAGAGGCACGCTACCGTAGGACAAACACTTCTCCGTCGCCACACGGGGGGCGGGGCCAGGTGATGGCAGGTGCCTGGCGCCCCCCACTCCCCAAGGGTGATAAACAGCACAGAATCCCCACCATGCGAAATAAAACCAAGGCACGCGAGGCATGCTGTGTAGGGCTCGCCTGCTACAACTTTATTAAAATCCCGGAGGGGAGGGTTAGGAAAGCAACAAGAGGGAGCCCCTGGCGGCCCAAAGCAAGTGCTCAGAGCTCTGCGGACACAAAGATGAAAAGCTTGGCCACAAAGGAGCTGACGGTGCCGTGGCGGTAGAGGTCCATCTTGACGGTCAGGAGCAAGTCCCTGGGCTCAGGGACGGGCTTGGTGAGGGCCACCACCCCACTGTGGGGGCTCACCTTCCGGGTGGTGAAAAAGCCCTCCTCATTGCCGCCGGTGATAGCCAGCTGCATGCTGTCCCCGGGGACGGCATTGGAGGGGCCCATGCGGAAAACCACCGCGGGCACTTGGATGTTGGTGGGGAAAGAGAGGTGGTAGTAGGTTATTCTCAGAGGCAGCTTGGGGCACTCCTGATTCTCATGGCAAGGCAAGCGCTCGCAGCGGCTGCAAGAAAAGTGGACAGAGAGACAAGAAGAGGGTTAGAGCAAATTCAGCAAGCGGAGGGACAACAGAGCGCAAGGGAAAGCGGGGGGCTCGCTGTGCGGGGCCTCCCGCCACCCCTCTGGCCAGTTCAGCCGACAGGAAGAGCCCCCCTCACTCACCTGCGGGAGGTGCCGTGGACCTCCGGGCCGCCGACTCAGCCACTAGCCTCTTCCAACACCCTCAGGGGGCGCTGGGTGGCTGGGGTCTAGGCCTGTGCCGGGAGCGAGGCGTGTCCCCTCTCACTGGCAGAGCCCCACCCCGGGCCACACTCACCAGGCACACCCTGTCCCCGGAGTGTCGTCCAGGAGCCTGGCCCCTCACCCAGACAGTGGCTCCATACAGGGCTCTTGGTGGGTCACAGAGATGACCCTGGAAGTGATCATCTCTGCCACTAGCAGTCACGGCTGCCGCCATCTATCAAGTGCTTGGCCATTCATCATCGAGCTTTCTCTAGCGTGTTCACTGTAACTGCACTGTGGCAGTGGGTTGAGTGCCATTCTTCAGATGAGGAAACTGAGCCTGAAAGAGTTCGGGGCCTTCCCAAGGTCACAGAGTGACTGAGGAAGCCAGATTTGTGCTCTGGCAGTGAGGTCTGTTCCTCAATCCCCTCGCTGAGCCTCGTGCTCCAGGCCCAGGTTCCTGTGGGTCCACAGGGACACCCAGGGCTTGGAATGGAGGAGGAGACAGGTTCTAACTTGCGGTGACAGAATGAGGATAGCTCCTAACTTCCTGTGACAGAATGGAAAGAGGTTCTAACTTCCTGTGGCAGGTTCTGTCTTACTGTGACAGGATGGGGAGAGGTTCTGACTTCCTGTTACAGGTTCTAACTTCCTGTGACAGAATGATGATAGCTCCTAACTTCCTGTGATAGAATGAAAAGAGGCTCTAACTTCCTGTGGCAGGTTCTACTTTCCTGTGACCGGATGGGGAAAGGTTCTGGCTTCCTGTTACAGGTTCTAACTTGCTATGACAGAATGATGATAGCTCCTAACTTCCTGTGACAGAATGGAAACAGGTTCTAACTTCCTGTGGCAGGTTCTACCTTCCTGTGACTGGATGCGGAGAGGTTCTGACTTCTTGTCACAGGTTTTAACTTTTTGTGACAGAATGATGATACCTTCTAACTTCCTGTGATATAATGAAAAGAGGCTCTACCTTCTTGTGACAGGTTCTATTTTACTGTGACAGGATGGGGAGAGGTTCTGACTTTCTGTCACAGGTTCTAACTTCCTGTGACAGGATGATGATAGCTCCTAACCTCCTGTGACAGGATGGAAAGAGGTTCTAACTTCCTGTGGCAGTTTCCACTTTCTTGTGACAGGATGGGGAGAGGTTCTGACTTTCTGTTATAGGTTCTAACTTCCTGTGACAGAATGATGATAGCTCCTAACTTCCTGTGATAGAATAGAAAGAGCTTCTAACTTCCTGTGACAGGTTCTACCTTCCTGTGACAGGATGGGAAGAAGTTTTGACTTCCTGTTATACATCCTAACTTCCTGTGACAAGATGAAAAGAGGCTCTAACTTCCTCGTATAGTTCTAACTTCCTGTGACAGGATGGTGACAGCTCCTAACTTCCTGTGATAGAGATAGAGACAGGTTCTAACTTCCTGTGAGGGAATGGGGACACTAACTATCTTCTGCATCCTGAATGCTAGGCCTTCACACTCTGATGGCAGCTACCTTAGGAAGTGGAGCCAAAGTGCAGAGACCTATGAGGTGTGGCAGAGCATGTCCCCAGGAAGTTCTGCTATCTTGACCATGTTGGGATTCTCCAGCCAGGAGCATGTACTGTTCTAGTCTTCCATCACGTCTCCCTTTCAGCTCTTTAAGTTTCCATGCCTCGTGTCGGGTCACTTGGACTTATTTTACACTTGGCATTTATTGCGAGTGTGGTCTCTTTTTACATCCTATTTCCAGCTCTTTATCAGGACTGGCAGGAATCATTTCATTGACTTGACCATTTACCATTCTGGGCACTTAGCAAGGACAGCCCTGGGAGTGAGCTCCATGATCCTCCATGGGGGACGGTGCTCCATGGTGGGTGAGGAGTCTCACATGGGAGGGGCCTCAGAGACAGACAGGAGAGATAGGAAAGAAGGTAAGCAGAAGAAGGGTGCTGCTGAGGGGTGGCCTGACCCCAGGCACACCTAGGTCCAGGGCCAAACGGGAGTGTTCCTGGTGATCTGGGAGACCCTGAGAGATGGTGCCTGGTATCGTGTTGGGTACATCAGGGTACTCCTCACTTCACTGTCGTGCTTTGTTTTCCTGTTCTACTGATGGGAAGATCAAAGCTCAGTGAGGGCACGTCCAGGACTCCACAGTCTGGCGTAAGTGGCAGACACAAAGCTGCCCTTCCTTTAAAGCCTTCATGTGCGCGTGTGCAAACACACACTCACCAGCTATTTCGGGAAGGGCCTGGTGGGTCTGGCCAGCAGGTGGCACTAGAGTCTCCTTCATGAGACAAGCTCGCCCACTTCTGTGTGGCCTGTGCCCCGTCCAACGACAGGGTTTTGATTGGTCAGATGGAAGCATCGGCCCAGCGTGTGTGGAGGGAGGGGGCGTGAAGTGTGTGTGACGCTCTGGAATAGCTCCCACGGGCCTCGCACACTGGAGAACCGGACACTCTCTCGTCAATGGGCTCCACGCGCCTCCCCCGACCCCAAAGCCAGAGCGCCCCAAGCTCTTTCTCACACTAGCCATTTCTGAGCCTGGCCCTTCATACAGCTCTCACTTCCCAAGGACCAGGCGATGGCCCCTCATCTCCAGTACCCAGCACGTGACACCTACTATGTGCTTAGTAAATGGACACAAATAAATATGGCCCCGATTTTCCCAGTCAGTTCCAATCTCAATGATCCTCCCTCGTTCTACCCTACACTTACTGAAGCATCAGAGGCATCATAACCACTGCGTAGTTACTACCTGCCAGATTAGGCCCGACACAAAACTCTTTGTTAGCCAGTATGTCTGCACCGACGGGGCCGCCGTCACAGAGAAGGGCCGGGTCCCTGGGCCCGCACGCCTTGGTTTCCATGTCACCATGTACGAGAGAACAACGTGCCCCACTTTTTCAGTTCAACCAACTGGATCACAACACCCTATTATCTGTGAAAATGCAATTACTGAAAGTCGGCGCACACCAGAGAAAGAAGGTCCTCCGGGCCCAGTGCCTTCTCCGGGGAGGCATGGCCACTCGGGCCAACCCCCAGGCTGTCTCACGCTCACGGCCTTCCCTGCCGGCCCTCCCCTGACTTCCATGCTCTTGACATTCTGGAGAGAAGCCCTGGAAACAGGCTGAGGCGGGAATCCGCCCGCTCCGTCCACCCGCGTTACATCCTCAGGGCTCTGGGCCAAGGCTGCCCGGCCTCGCTCTGGCTTCCAAGGCCATGAGTCTCAGAGGTCGGCCCTCCTGAGGGGATAAAGAGGATGTTTTCAGTCCCATCCCAGGCTCTGGAACACTTTGACATTCCTCCTGGGGGTCGGAGGGGATCGTGTGGTCGGGATCTTAACAGCCTGGATGATCCACGAGGCCCAGCCTGTGGTTTGTGGCCCAGCCTGCTGGGTCATGCTCCAGTTACCGCCCCTTGGCTGCCAGGGACACTGCCCAGAAGGAGGCTGTGTGGAGAGAAAGAGGAAGGCTGAGGCCCGGGGGAGAGGGGGGCGGGGGGGACGTGCACCTTAAATCTTCCGTCTCAGGCACCCTAAATGTTAACCTCAGAAATGCTGGCTACTGGGTCTTTCCTCACGCAGCTCTTCTAAATTGTACAAATTGCTTCTGAAGGTCAGACAACAAATTCTCTAAGAGGATCTTCGAGGAGGAGAAAAAACAGCCATAAAAATGGTAAACTCCAGCCCGAGCCGTTAGCAGGGCTGAGAAGACGGGACCCTCCTTGCTTGGAGCCTTGGCCTGCATCCTGCCCGTGTGGCTTCCCAACCTGTTCGAGGCTGTCACTAGGCTCCCACTAAGCTCTGAGCTTCCGTTAACTCCCCTCCCTAGGAGGCGGCAACCAGGTAAGAACCCCCCTGTGTCCACTCGGCTTGGGATTCCAGTCCTAGCCCCCGCTTCCCACGCTGGGCTCCTGGACGGCCCGTGATTCCCCATCGGGATCAGCAAAGGAGAAAAGTGTAACCAGATGGGTCCCCGTGTGCAGCGGCGGCGGCCCCAACCACCCCGGCCTTCAGAACCCCTGTGTCATCGCCCATCTGAGGGCCGGACAACTCTGTCGGTCACACAGTCAGCGAGCCACAGAGCAGGAACGACAAAGTTAGCCCAAGGAACCTCCGTGTCGAGTTTGCTGTACCCCGAGGAAGAGAAACGGGGATGGCTAGTGATCACTCTCCACCCCTCCCCGCAACGACTTTTTCTAACCGTGGACTGTGGGCTGGCACTGGGCTGGATGCCTGGAGCTCGTTACCGCTAATCCTCACTAATCCTCAAGGCCTTGCCAAGCAGGTGTTGCAGACGCAGAAAGGGCCCCTGGGTAGCCAAGACACTGACCCGAGGCCACAGCCCCAATGAACAGGAGAACGAGCCTGGAAGCCTAGAATGCCGGCCCGGGTTCTTCCCACTTCCACGTAGCCCCTCAGGCCATGCCCGGACCTGGACACCAGGGGCATCGCCCACCTTCCCTTCGTCCATGAACACTGGCACTGAAATATGCTTTTGGGGTGCCTACTCACACCCCACCAGGGCTGAACCCAGTGTGAGCTTTATGAGGGGGCTCTGCCCCACCACCCCTGTTCACCCCATGGGAACCCGGTGTTGGGGGGGACATCACCCCCCCTTCGCGGCTGGAGTGTGGACGCTCCAAGAAGCTCAACAGACCTGGGACGGACTGAGCGGGGAGGCAGACACAAACGAACCTGAGTCCAGGCTGGCATCTTTCCAGACTGCCCCAGCACCCCCACGAGGCTTGAGAACACAGGGGGCACCTGGTGCCCTGGGAGTCAGGTCCAGACTCGGCTCCCAGCTCCTTTCCCCACCCCCTCTGCTCCACCGCTGGGTGGCGCTGAGGAGCACGAACCTGTGTTAATCTTGGCCATCTGGGGGGTGCTGGGAGCCTCGTCCTCCCCTTCTTGCCTGTACTGTGGCTGGGGGCCCCCTTCCTGTTCTCACTCACAGAGAATGGTGAGCCCCCTCGTTATCTGCCCCGGGGACTAGCTGATGAATCAATCCACAGGACGGGGATAGACTCAGCCCAGGAGCATCAGCCCCCCAGCAAGCAGAACGCGGGTCCAGGATCCCTGCTGAACACCCGCTTCACGGCCGGAGCCCCTTTGCTCCCCTCTCCACAGCCCTACTCCCGTCCTGCGCACCACCCCTTCCCTCTAGCACTACCTGCTCCGGGCACCCCCGCCCCGCACCCCAGCCCGGGGGGGACACCACTGCNGGGACGCCGCTGTACTCTGTGGTCACTGCTGTTCCGCCTTGTGCCCCTAGTAGGCACGGTGCAGGGGACGGGAGCCTTTGCAGGCCTGCTGTCCACCCAGGCGCCTGCACAAGGTCTGCCCGTGGTCCCCCAACAAGTAAATGACTTTCTCCAGCAAGTGCCAACACGCGGCGAGGAGCCGGGTCTGCCGATTTCAGCCACGACCTCGACGCACAGCGCCCACCTGGCAGCGGCGGGCTTGGGAGGCGTGCAGACCCCCATGGGGCAGGTGCCTCCTCTGGGCTTTGTGGCTGGGTGTGAGGGAGAAGTCCATGCCCAGTGCCAGCCGGTCTTCCAGAGTCCTCGAACCCAGACACAGACAAAGGCCCGGGAAAGCAGGCACTTACAACACACGATAGCAGCCCAGCCTCGAAGTGAGGCCATGGAACTTTCTTAGTGGTCAGAGGAACACCCCCGCTGCCCCCTGCACCTCTGGGTAACCCACGAAGTCTCTGGGATGCTGCCCACTGGCAGACCCAGCTCTGGAGGGGCCGGGAGCTCACGGGGTACAGGGAGGACGGGAGGATGAACATACCCGCGCCGGGGTAGCGGAGCGGGCCTGCGGAGGTGGGGGACCAGAGGGTGAGCGGGGGCCGCGGGAGGAGCCCAGAGGGCCACAGGGGAGAGGGGTTATCTGCACATCTCCCGTTCTGGCATTCGGCACGCTGGAGCCTGGGCCAGAACCACAAGCCAGGGCAGCCGCCTCGAGGCTGAGCAAGTGGACACCGAGGCCGGGTGCACCAGCCAAGAAGGCCTTGACCCTCCAGTGGGAGCCGCCGACTCAAGGTCGAAAGGCCGAGTCATGGTCAGCCTGGCTGTGTGGGGGCTTTGAGAACGTCCGGGGGTTGGAAGGAGGGGTCACACCTCCGTGCTCCTGAATCTGGCCCCCCGAGAGCTCCTCCTGAGACTGTGGACAGGGGCACCACGAACCAGGCACAGGGTGCGTGTAGGGAAACCAGAGCGTCCTCACTCCGCCCCGAGGAAGGGCGTTTCTGGAACGTTCCAGCACACATCCCGCTGGCCTGGGAGGGAGCTTCCAGGGACACGGGAACACACGGCTTCAAGCCTGGGACACAGACCCTTCGTGCTGGGCCCGCACTGTCACTGGGCTGAACAGCATCTGGCTCTTAGGAAGTGTGTGGGGGGGGTTGCCGACGGAGGACACCCCAGCAATCTCAGCTCACCCAGAACCAGCACTACCTGCATCTGGGCCAGAGGATGCCCTGACGCCTGCACCGTGCACGTGAGGAAGCTGAGGCCCTGGGGAGCTGCCCTGCTGCGCCCTGGTCCCAGCCTTGGGAAACCACAGGCCTGGGCTCCACGAGGGCAGGACCCTACCTGGCTCTCTGCGTTCTCCTGGTGTTTGGGGACTGGAGCCTCGGGGGTCCCCGGTTTCCCAGGGCCCCCGTGGGAGGGCACAGTCGGTGACCCGCCCGCCCGGCCCGGGAGCCACGCGCCGCAGGAAGGCCGCCGCGGACAGAGCGCGGGGGCCGCGAGGGACTTACGTGTCTGCGGAGCGGCGGTAGTTCTTGGGGCACTCAAAGGCCAGGCAGCGGAAGCCCCCCTGGATGTTGAAGCAGGTCTCGTTGATGGAGCAGTTGTGGATGCCGGTCACACACTCATCGATGTCTGTGGGAGACCCCGAGGCAGCCGGTGAAGGCCGGCGGAGGCCCCCCGCGCCCTCGCCACCCCCGACGGGGAGCCCAGGTCTCCCCCCAATGCAGCGCCCTCACTTACAGAAGATCGAGCTTTATAGTTTGTACTTATGATGCACAGTGCCGGGGATGAGGGGGACAGTAACGGGCCCGGAAGTGCTGCGGGCAGCTCTGTCCCTTCGAACGGTTCCACGGGCATCACCGTCATGACCTCCTTTTAGGGAGGAGCTCAGAGGTTCCGTGACTTGCCGAACGGCACACGTTTTGTAAGTGGCAGAGTTGAGCTTTGAACCCACGTGGGCTGGTGCCAGGGTCCGGTCACCTGGCCGAGGCTCACACTCCTACCTCGTGTGGGGCTCAGGACAGGCCGGCAGGGACATGGCAGGAGCTACTGGCCACACACAGTACAGGGGGCGAGACCCAGGCTAAAAGGAATTCTGGGTTGTGTCTGGGGCCGGTGATGCCGGGGGCACCGTCCCGAGAGGACCCCGGACACGGGGGCTGTCCCCCTCCGCACAGCTCTCTGGAGCAGCCCCACAGCGGGGTCCGGGGGACGCCACCAGGCCTGGAGGCCTCTGGGAAGAGGGGCCAGACGCCAGAGCTCGGTGGCAAAAACAACACTCCTAATCTCAAAGCCCGAGGCTCAGGAATGTGTTTCTGCCGGCCCTGGCGGGGCTCCCAGCCGCGGTGGTGAGCGAGGCTGGCCAGAAGCAAGGAAGTCACCTCCTCCGCCAGAAAGGAGAAAACATAGTGGCTCCACCCAGAGCCACGGCCCAGCCGAGCGGGTCCCTCCCAGGAGAAGCCACAGCTCCTGCCTGCGTTTGATCAAAGTCACCGTCCTCGCGACCAGAACTGACAAGTGCGGACTGCGGGGCGTCTGGAGCCCCCGGGGGGACAGTCCTGTGTGGGGGCTCGTGAGGAAGGGGCCTGCACACCCAGCTGTGGGTGCAGCTTCTGGGTTCATCCCCGGGTCCATTCCGGGGTCCTTCCCTCCCAAATATCCACCCGGCGTCCCCTCTCAGTTGCCGAAGGGCTCAGTCCCGGAGCTCACGATGACCCCGGAGCATTTAGACGTGGGAGCAGAGTACAGATGGGTGTCACTGGCCCCTCATTGAGCGCACGCTGGAGCCGACCCCTGGCTCCAGCAGGACCCGCATGGCCATCGTGGTCATGACCGCAGACACTCAGGCAGTCACGCACTGAACACTCCCGTCTCCTAGCCGGGCAGTCACCACCACCACCTGGGGACCGAGGCCTCCAGCACCTGCTCACTGTTCTGTCCTTAACTCGTGTCCTTAACATCCAGGGTTCGTTGGATGGGTGAACGCAAGATGGAAGGAGCGACCCTGTGCTGTGGGACGGGGTCTTCTGGGCACTGAGCTCCCCTTTCCTCCTTGGCTAGCATCTTCCTAAAGGCTGTCATCCCCCGTTCTGGCCCCCTTGGGGCTGTCGAGGGCCCGGCAGGAGGGTCAGAAGCCCCCGAAGACAGGTGTGCTGGGCACGGGAGACCAGGGTGTGTGTGTAGAGGCCTCCCTCCCCGCCCCCTCCCCAATGCACCCCAACTGTGGTGTCACCCCTGGGCCAGGGAAGCATGTCCCTACAGCGGGGGGCTGCCCGGCCTCAGCTCCCCGGCACCGCAGAGCCCGCACACGGCCTGGGCGACCCCAGGGGGCTCCACAATGCTCACCTTGGCAGTTGCGGCCGTTGGGGGCCAGCCTGTATCCAGACGACGGGCAGCTGCACTGGAAGCTTCCAGGGATGTTGATGCAGCGATAGGAGCAGATGTGGCCGCCAGTGGGCAGGGCGCACTCGTCGATGTCTGTGACGGCAAAGCCCCCCCTCAGCATCCCATGTGGACCCAGGCCCGGCTCCGTGCCCGACCATGGGCCGGGATGGGGTAGTCGGGACACAGGAAGCCTCCCGGTGCTGGGCAGCCTCAGAAACTACCATGCCAGAGAGGGAAACTGAGGCCCAGAGAGGGGAAGGGCCTCCCCTAGGGTCACACAGCGAGGTCGTGGTGTAAATGTACATGTGTGGGGAAGGAGGCAGACTGGGGGCTCAGGGAGGGGAACGGCACACGGTACAGGCGACCCAGGTATGTCCTGAGGCTGAGTGCAAACGTGCTGATAAAAATTACACCTGCCAGGAAAGGAGGAGGAACCCTAACAGCGGCTGTCCTCGGAGCAACCGTGGTGCGCCAGGCACCGTGCGAAGCCCTTCCAGGTCGTCCATGGTTTAATCCTCTGACAGCCTGGCGGGTCTGGGCTCAGCCTTCAGGTGGCAGAGGATACACAGCCCCCGCCAAGGGGAGGCAGAGCTTCGGGTCAGGCCTGTGGGTGGCCCCCAGGGCCCCCGCTGCACCACTGGGTGGCCACCACCAAGCCCAGCCATGTGCGGTTCCTGCCACGCATGGTTCAAGGTCCCGGGCCACGTGGTGCTTGCCGGTTACGTGTTTGCTGCTTTCTCAGCCTCACTCACTATGGCTTCTTTGTATCCAAATAAATCTCCATTGGAGGAAAAAAACCCAAAACTCACACCTCCCACCAGCCCGGAAGGGCGTTCAGCGGAAGGGGAGTGGAGGTGCTCTCCCCTGAGCCAAGCGGGGTGCCCCCACCTTCGCAGGTGACCCCGTCCACGTCGCTGAGCTGGTAGCCTCGCCGGCAGTAACACTGGTACGAGCCGTACACGTTGGCACACTCCTGGCTGCAAGGGCTGCTGCTGCACTCGTTCACGTCTGAAAGACACGGGGGCCCCGGAGGTCAGCACTCGCAGCCAGCCACCCGCCCCTGCTCCCCGCGGGGCTGTAGACACAGCAGCTCCCTCGGGTCAACCCAGGGGAGGGGCCGGAGGTCCCGCGGCGCTCGAGCGGGGCTGGGGACCCGCCTGGGGGGTCGTCCGGAGGGACAGCGGTCCCCACTCCATCCCTCATGCCTGACGGATCTGGAACCTCTCATCAGGACCACAGTAAAGCCTCCAGTCTCTGCTCCTTCCAGGGGGTTCCCCCCGGGCTCCCGCCAGGTCAGTTCTAGTCCTCAAATAGAGATCTGATCACGGCCCTCCCCGTTGAACCTCCAAGACGATGGCGTCTCAGAGAGGGAGGCCTGGGCGAACAGCCAAGATGCCAATATTCCTAACACGCCAGTGCTTGGCGCTCACCAGCCCACTCGGCAACTCCGGGCTCCCTGCTCCTCTGTTCCCTTCGCTCAGAGCAGGGATCGGCACACATCCGGCCCACCACTTGGTTTTGTAAATAAAGTTTTATTGGCACATAGCTACGTGTGCTCACTCATCTATCCCGGTCTGTGGCTGCTTTGGCAACACAGCGGCAGAGCAGAGGTGAGTAGCTACAACACAGGGTGTAGCTGGCAGACCCTGAAATACTTACTATGTGAATTTTAGGAAAAAAAAATTTGCCAACCTCTGACCTAGAAATCCCTTCTCACATTTTACTGCTAACTCCTAGCAGGGCAGGAGGGGTGAGCAGCTGAGAGCGTCCATTAGCTTCTCACCCGGGGTTTCGTCCTGCAGTAGCCCGTGCCCAGACTGGCCACCACCTGCTCACCGGGCCACCTGCTCAGCTCTGCCCCCTGGGGTTTCTCGTCACATCCTGCAGATACTCCTTGAAGGCAGGAACCATGTTCTCGAGACACATCTTGAGTGGAGGGGGGGCTTTATAAATGCTCAGTGGAACAACGCAGCCACGCTGGCCAGGCCCTGGTTTCCTGTCCCCAGTGTTGCTGTAACGTACACATGAGTATCTCCTCTCCGGTCACTTAGGAGTGACGAGGAATGGCATAAGCCATGAATGATAATAGCAAGAACGTAGGCGGTCCCCCTAGATGGCACTTTGCCTCACGCAGGACATCTCACTGGGATGAGCTCTCCCCGGGCTGCACCCCAACTCCCGATGAGGTGGGTCCTGCCCCCCCACTTTTGCAGATGAGGAGACAGGGGCCCAGAAATGCTGAGTTACTTCTGCAAGGCCATAAAATGGCAGAGCTCGGATTGGAGCCCCAGCTGGAGGGGACCCACCCCAGTTGGGAATGGTTTCCTTGCCAACACACGTGCATTGGGTGGGTCTGGTTCTTGGCGGCAGGTCCGAAACTCCTGGGGGGACCCTAGGGCCCAGGATCCCACCTCACTGTCCAGCCTCTAGTTTGAGAACTGTGCATCCTGGTACCTCTGGGCATGGCTGGCTTTGGTGATCGTTCTGCTGAGGGTCCAGGGGCTGCGTGGGACAATGGGAGGGGATCGCCCAGGGCTGCCAAAGCTCCTTCCTTGGCTGACCTCAGAACAGTTCCCACAGAAGATGTGATGCCTGTTGAGCACCTACTGTGTGCCAGGCCCCGTGCTGAATGCACGTCACGCCATCTCGGTCCATCCCCAGAGGAGGCTGGTGCTATGTGATAACCAAAACCCTCGGCAGAAACAACTCTGTCCCATCCCACCTGGTGGATGGAGAGACCCAACCGGACTTCAGCCTGGCTTCTACTGGCCCAAGACAGGGGAGCCCAGGATGATGGTCTCAGACCCTTAAAATGCTTCCTGAAAAGCTCAGTGCTGCCCAAAGGAGACACTCAGTATTCCGGCCAACACCTGACGGCACGCCCTGGCCTCCATCTTCTGACAAGCCTCTACTTAAGAAAACTTGCAAATGCAAACCTTCTCTCTGTCCCTTCAAGATGTAACCCCTGCAACCCAAGAGTCTTTCTCCAGGATGCAGGAATCATGCCTTTGAGACGTGATCATCAAGAAGGGGAGGCCCCCGTCTCCCAGTCTCTGTGGGAGGGAGGAGCCGGTTAGCAGGTGCAGCCAATCTAAGCAGGCTGACCCCCCACCTGACATCCTGTGGTACTTCTCCTTAGCATGGCCCAGCATTTCAAAAGCCTCTCACTTTTGTTTTGGCAGAGCTGACATGGATTTGCAGTGACGTCTCCCTCCGCTACAGCAACAGTCTGAGTAAAACCTGTCTTTTCCAATTTACTTGAAAATCTGACCTCTCTACCCCATTTCTCCTGTTAGGACATCGAAGCAGGTGACGTCAGCCGCTGCCCACAGTCAGGTGAACACAGGGCGGGTCGGACGCCTCCAAACCCCACACTCTCAGCCACGTCCCACACGGCGGCTTCGGCTTAGCCATGCCCACGGGTGTGGCCCTGGGCGGATGCCACCAGGCGCTCCGGAGCCCAGGAGGGACTGGGTGAGCGGTCCCCTCGGACAAGCCACCTTTGACTTGACCTCTGTGGTCCCCTCTGACAAGCCACCTTGACCTTTGTGGCTTGTCCGAGGGGACCGCGCTTCCCCTGATTCGTGGGGGGGGATTGACCAGGGCATCGCCTAATTCGTGCTGGAGAAACAAACTCGAGGCCGTCCCCACGGGTGTGCAGGGGGAGCACTGGCTCTCCCCGGGGGCAGCGGTTCCCGGCGCACCCCGCCCTGCCCGCACAGCCTCACCTTCACAGGACCGGCCGTCGGCAGAGAGCCGGAAGCCCACGGTGCAGCTGCAGAAGTAGGAGCCGGGCGTGTTCTCGCACTTGTGACCGCATAGACGCCCGGGGTAGCGCCGACACTCATTGATGTCTGCAACAGAGCGGATGGGCCGGCTCAGGGTAGTGTCTCCCCGCCACCCACGCCACCTCTGCCCATGACCTCCCGGCGTCCCCCACCTCTCGGAGGAGAGAGGCAGAGTGACTTGTCCCAACCCCCGGCAAGTCAGCGGGGGAGCTGGGGCCACGCCCGGCCTGCCCGTCCACGGGGCAAGTCTCACTCTCCTTCCGTGACGGCCAGCCCTCCTGGGGACGTGCCCACCCGCCAGTTCTCCACCCCGGAGCCCTAAAGGAGGGTCCCCTGGGTCGGACACGGGGCTCTGGGGGTGGGCGGGACAGTTGCCAGCCGTCCCCAGCCCCGGAGTAGCCTGGTGTGGGGGTGGCAGGTGGCAGCCAGCGGGGGTCTGTCCCCATTCCCGGCGGGGAGGCGGCCAGGCCACCGTTGGTTCTTCTGCCGTGAGCCGTGAGCGCTGACTCTGGGAAGTCCCTCATGCTTCTGGACGTTTGGGGAGCGGGCTGTGCGGGCGGGGGGCCTGGCTCGCACCCGGGAGCGCAGCGGCCAGGCTGGAACCGGGGTGGGGGTTCCCTGACTCAGGGTCTGCTCTCTGGGGCTGCTGCACCGGGACTTTCTCAGGGGGCCACCGAGGCCTGCGGGGACACCCACGTACCCACACACGTCCTGCTGATGCCGTCGAAATAGTATCCAGCCTTGCACTCGCAACGGAAGCTTCCGGGGGAGTTCACACACAGGTGCCCCGGCCCACAGGGCTCAGCGGGGGCCGCACACTCGTCCACATCTTGTAAAGAGAATGACGCATTGAAGAATGTTTAGTGTGGGGTTTTTTTGGGTTTTTTTGTTTTTTGTTTTGGCCCCTAAGATGATCAGAAAGGAAGACAAGAAAGCAGCAAACTAAAATGCACATTGACAAAGCAGCATTATTTATTCTTCAACACGATGTCACAGAACACCTGCTGTGTCCGGGCCCCGTGCTGGGGAGACATCTGACCCAGATGCAGTCCCTACCCTCAGGGGCTGCCTGCCCTGTCTGGCCAGCGACGGCCCTAGGGAAGGCAGGAAGTGCGCAGTGACCTGGGGGAGCCACCAGGGAAGTGGGAGTCACAGGGAGAAGGACGCCTTCTAGCTAGCCGGGATCTGGGTCCAAAGGAATGGAGCAGCAGGTGGGCAGAGGGGATGGTGTAAAAGCAGAAAACCACACAGAAAGGAAAGAGCAGGGCTGCCTTAGGGAGCAGCAAGACCTATTTCATCTGAATTATAAGGTTTGCAAAGTTGGGGCCACCTCAGGATGACTGAATTGTAAGCAGGGTCCCCGCCTATCCTCTGTCTCTCAGGGGATTGTGAGCAGGGAAGAACAAGGGAGCTTTTAGCTCAGGACACCCCAGAAAGACTGAAAGGGACAAAGCTGGGTGCAATGGTAGGCTGGCATCCTACTGCAATAGTCCAAGCAATTAATGATAAAAGTCTATGCTTGGAGTTGAGCAATGGGATGGATGGAGTGGTAGAAACAGCTTCCCTTTGGGAAATCTCTCCTCTCCCCTTCCAGAGAATGGAGGGATGTGCTGGGAGCCTTGAGAAAAGTTGATTTCAGACAGGTTTTCTTTTTTAATACCAACCAACACAGCGGGTTCCCTCCTCGTTGAGATGGTAGCCACGGCCACAGTTGGGCACGTTCTTCTGGCATGTGTAGGAGCCCTCTGTGTTGATGCATGTCTGCCCAACAGGGCACGGGGCACTGATACTTAAACACTCATTGATATCTATAGCAGGGAAGACAGAGACAATGTGGTTAAACATGGAGGGCCTCCAAAAACCCAACAACCTGATCTCTAAAAAACCCCCCACTTCCCCCTCTCACTGCAAAACCCCACACAGAGGTACTATGATGCCTGCTCACCCTGGACCACACACCAGCCTCCCAGCTGGCTCCCAGATCTCACCAGCACACGCCACCTCAAACACCACCTGTCTGGGCCATCTCCCCGGCCCTGACCCTTGAATCCATCCGTCTCTCCCCTGCACGGCATCTGAGGCTCCCTGCCTGGCTCTCGGGGCTGCCCACGGTCACGTGGCCACGTCCCTTCTGAATCCCACACGCCTAGAGGGTGCCAACCAGTAAACACACAAGGATAACCGTTCGGTCCTCCAGCTCCAGTTCAGTGCAAAATCACAGAGGCTAGGGCGCCTGCGTGGCTTAGTCGCTTAAGTGTGTGACTCTTGATTTCAGCTCAGGTCACGATCTCAGGGTCGTGAGATCGACCCCCACGTCAGGATCATGCTGAGCGTGGAGTCGGCTTAAGATTCGCTCCCTTCCTCTCCCGCTGCCCGTCCCCCCACTCGAGTTCTCTCTCTCAAACAGTAAATCACACAGGCTGAACTTCTTACGAGGGGGAGACTTCTAAAGGGACCAAGGTTTTTAAGAATCTGCTTGTCAGGTACTTACAAAGCATCTGGGGGACCAAGAGAAGGGAGTCATGACAGAAGACGCCTGAGCTGAAGGCAAGAAGAGGGACTGGCTGTACTTCTCCCCTCCGGGCCTCACCCCACCCTCCTGGACAGCCCGTGACCAGCCGCACCCTCCCCCTTGAGTCACCCTTCTTGATCCAGTGCAGCACTTAACAGTCTACAAAAGCGCTTAGGTCCCTACTGCCCTCGCCCTCCGCAGCTGGCCTGCAAGTTAGGCAGGGCTGGGATTATTCTCTGCATTTTATAAACAAGGAAACGCCCCAAGCACGAGGCTGGGCCCAGGGCCCACTCAGCTCTAGAACCAGGGAGTCTGGCCTCCCGGCCCTACAATCGGGGGTGGGCAAACTACAGCCTGCCAGCCAAATCCAGCCCACTGCCTGTTTTTGTCAATAAAGCTTTATCCGAACACAGCCACGCCCATTCTTCCACCTACTGTCTACAGCTGCTTTCACAAGCTGCAACAGAGACCCCAGCGCTCACGAAGCTGGGACTGTGCAGCGGCCGGGCTGCCTGCTGGTGGCCCGAGGGGAACAGGCAGGCTTGTGGGGGCACCGGGAACGGTTCCAGGAATCCCAGGAAGAGGGATTTGGCAGCCCATGAGGTCAGAGCGTCCCACCACTTCGCGTGGTTGCGGAGGGAGGGAGGGTGCTATCAGCAGAGGTATACAACCCGAAGACCAGGGTGCACACAGGGGAGAGGACGCGCCCTCTCCCAGACGGCCTTGAAACTAGCATTGGATCCCGACACACCTTCTCCTCGTAGAGAAGTATTTGGGATAACGCGGTCTTTTTAAAAAAGATAACAAAAAGGTACTGATGTAAAATGATGTTGAAATACATTGTTAAGGGGTTGTTGGGGGGGATGTGGCAGCTCACTCTGGCCCCATGTGCATCGGAAAAAAACAGTCTCCAGAGAGCAGGAGCCCCAGGGGCACACAGACACTGCCGAGCAAGACGGAAACGTTCCCTTCCTGCACTTTGGGATTTGCTTGCATTTTTTAATAAATCTTTTACTTATTTATTTATTTATTTGACAGAGAGAGATCACAAGTAGGCAGAGAGGCAGGCAGAGAGAGAGGAGGAAGCAGGCTCCCTGCTGAGCAGAGAGCCCAATGCGGGGCTCGATCCCAGGACCCCGAGATCATGAGCTGAAGGCAGAGGCTTTAACCCACTAAGCCACCCAGGCGCCCCTGCTTGCATTTTTGTAAATAAAGATTTATATTTATATTTAAAATTTTGAAATTAAAAAAATTTTTAAAGAATCCTGAGTCTGGTTGCAAGGATGGTGGGCACATGAAAAGGAGGCCGCCCCAGTGTCTCATGGTTGGTTGGCAAACCCTCCGAATCACCAGGTACGGGCGGGTGGGGCTCCTTCGGGGCTTTGCTCCCTCCTCCCCCGGGCTCTCCCAGGGTCTAGAGCAGGACACTGAGGGGACTGTCCCCTCCCACTGCTCTCCCACCTTGTCCCTACACAGACGGCACCCCGTCGACGGGGAGGTGGGAGCCACGCTGAGACTTGCCAGTGTTCCTTCTTTGTGGAAATCAGGGCTGCTCTTGCCATGAGTCAGTGTTTCCAACCCAAACAGATGCCAGCCTCCTTGCCAGAGCCCCCTCCAAGCACACAGCAAGTCTGGGCAGCCCCTCCTCCCTGCTGGCCCCGGGAGGGCCGTCAGCCTCAGACTCGGGGTCCCCTGCGCTGGGTGGAAGCTGGCGAGGGGCCAAGCGCAGCCAGGCTGAGCCCCCCACCCCCCACCCCAGCTCGGACGCCTCCCCACACTACCCGGCCCAGGATGACAGGGGGGCTTTAAAGAAGAAGGCTGGGGCAGGGCTCCAAGGAGGCCCCTGTCCAAAGTGGGGGTCACCGTTGTATTTGTCTTTAAATAACCCGGAGTGGTTAAAAAACAAAAAACAAAAAACAAAAAACAGCGAGGAGAGCTTTCAGTCCAAACTACCATTTCAAATCAAAGATCAACACAGATTTCTCTGAGTGGGTGAGCCAGACGGAAGACAAAAACCCCCATCCCTCGCTCACAGAGGTGCCGACCTTTCAAGGAGGGTAACGGGTCAGCCCCAGGGAGGGTGGGTTCTAACGGGCTGGGGGGGGGGTTCTGCAGCTCTTGTCGGGGGAGACGGCTTCCCGTCCTCAAAGGCAGGACCCAGAAGCTTCTGCCGAGCAAGGGCAAAGCCAGGTCAGCGGATCTGGACTCCAATGCCAACAGCACACAGCGCCCGAGCCAGGGGGTTAGCCAGGCTGAGTTCAGGGGAAAGGGGAGCCCCCTCCTGTGTGCAGAGTCGGAAACGGTCCCCTCGGCTCCCTGGCCCTCCCGCACACTGCTTCCCAACCTGAGCTTCTCACCAGGCCTCCTGCGTTTACTAGTTTACTACGTTCCCACGGGATTTTCTTCCTCTGATAACGACAGAGTCGTTCTGTGTTTTTGGGGTGAGATACATGTGATGGAAAATGTGCATCTTCCCCATTTTTAAGCCTCCAGACAGGTGGTGTCAACTATGTTCACACCACCGTGCAACCATCACCACCGTCCAACCACATAACTTTTTAATTTCCCCCGGCTGAAACTCCGTGCCCGGTAAACACTAGCTCCCCACTCTCCTGCCCCAGGCCCTTGGCACCTCCGTGAAACTGACCACTAACACAGAGCATCTTTCAAAACACATTTTTAAGACCTCAGGCACTTCACAATCCTCTTCTTCCATCCTTGCCTCAAGCCTCTAAGGCAGTTCTCATGACTATTCCCATGTTATAGAGGAAGAAACTAAGGGTCAGAGGAAGGGAGTCAATTACCTTAAGTTCTAAACCAGGTGTAGACTCCCAAATTGAAGCCAAACCAGGGGTTTTGTCTAAACCCGGGGTTGCTTAACTCTAGCCCCGGGGCCAACCCCAACCTGTACCTGTTTTGGTAAATCAAGTTTTATGGGGACACAACACTGCTCGTTAGTTCATGTCTGTGGCTGTTTTCTGCAGAGCTGAGACCAGATGGCCCATGAGGCCTCAGTGTCTGCTCCCTGCCCTTTATAAGATACCCTTGCCGACCTCTGCTCAGAGGCCCCCCCACGATCTGAAGACATGGCCCAGCTCGGGGGCGTTCACCCTGCCTGGGGGACCCTCTCGGCCCTGGCGACGGTGTCTTACCAATACAGTTGCCTAGAGCATCCTGTATAAAACCATTCTTGCACTGTAGCTTGGGTCTGCAGCGGAAGGATCCCAGAGTATTCTGACAGATAAAATCGGGGAGGCAGTTATGAATACCACTCTCACACTCGTCAATATCTGGTACATCATAAAAAAAGAAAATTGTTAGCAAGAGTCCTGTCAGAAGCATCTTACAACATTTAAAAATCACAAGAAAGTTTTTTTTCCCTTTCCTTTTTTTCTTTAATGCTCATTACTCAGACTACAACCCAAAACATTCCAATAGAGAAATCACATTAAAAAAGAGCCTTGGCTGGCCAAATTGTGCTCGCATCGCTTAAGACTGAAAAATTCTCTCTTTTTTTTTCTTTCCAAGGCTCTTATGAGGCAAACTTTCTGTTATATAATAAATAACCCAGGCATTTTCCTGGCAGTATGTGGGATTTTTTTTTCCTTCACTTGAGGCTAAGTGCATGTTTAGTTTAGATAATAAGCAATGATCTTAGTGGCAATAAACACTGTCCCTATAAAGTTATTCATTCTGAAATCATCACGAGATTCCAAATATGAACAATGGTGATTGTCACGATTGGACACGTTGGCTGCCCTTCCCCTGAAGTTCACGGCTGTTAAGTGTTCAAAAGTGTATACTCAGCGGGCTGGGCCCCTGGAGTCTCAGGGCCCAAAGAGCCCAGCGAGCGTGGAAGGAAGTGAGCTCGCCCAAAGGCCCTCAGACGTCACGAGGGTGGTGCCTGGCTTTTGGGTTACCCTTGTAACTTGACCGAAATTTTCACACAAGTGGTTTTGTCATTCTGGAGGGCTGGAAACCCTCAGAAGAAAGCTATGTTCTAATAGATCCCAGCTAAGCCTTATCTGCCAAATAGCATCTATGGCTTGGCGGGGGCAGGCCGGCAGCCAGAAATGTCATGTTTGTATGCAACGGAAGAGAATATGCTTTGAACTCCAAGGAAGCCTGGAGTTGGATAGAAGGCAGCTGTTGTACAAAAAATAATTTTGTGGGAGGGGGGGTTGTGGGAAGAAAGCACATGTGAGCCCCTGAAATCCACCTTGGGTCTTGTTTTGAAATAATCCTGCCCTGAGCCTTTCCAGAAATGCAAACTCACCACTGTCATTAACTCAACGTTACAGTAAAGAAGGTAAATCTTTAGCAACAGTGTAAGCGCCAGTGTCCCTGGACAGTCACGGGGTGGGGCGCATGGCCCCGGGGAGCCCAGAGCCCCCAGGAGCCCGGTGCTGCCTTCACTGGCACATCCTATCTAGTCCTAGGGAGCTGAGGTGTGCAGACCCGGAGCATGCTATACCTTTGCAGTCATTGTCCTCTGTGAGCTCATAGCCAGTGCCACAGCTGCTGTCTCTCTGGCAGCGGAAAGAGCCCACTGTATTGACACAGGACTCTCCAAGCCGGCAGTTGTGGTCACCCATGACACATTCGTTGATATCTAAGAGAGATGGAGGCAAACCAGGAGTAACCAGCCAAACCACGGGCCCCCACGTGCCTTATCAAAAGGAATGTTCTAGAAGGCGTGGTGCAATTGGTTCCCAGCCTCTGTCCAGTCCCCCGTGCACGTGCCTATGTGGGGTCCTGGGCCCCTAAATCAAAAGCAATGGTTCTTTCTCCTGCTCAGTTTCAGATCTATTGCTCTCTCTCAGCCCCCATGAAGCAAGCGTCAGGGCCCGAACCCGAGGCACGTGATCCGTAAGGCCCCTACGGGAGGCGATCACCCCCCTCCGTCTCCCTCACCGCAGTAAGGAGGGGCCGAGAGAGGCCGAGGGACGTGCCCAGGGCCACTCAGCGGATCCTGGATTCAGAGCCTGGTCAGAACCCAAAGCCAACCCTCTTCCCCAACACGGTATTTGTATGTTCCTGGAGAGCCGTGGCTGGCGCCGTGCTCTGTGGGCTCCAGGGTACGCTGGTCTTCACCTACGGAGGGCGGGGGAGGGGCCCGAGGTGTGCAGGGGGCCCCTGCCCAGATGCCACGGGGAGGCAGAGGCTCCCAGTGCGGCTGCGAGCACTGTGGCTGGAGCACGGCGACCGTTACCTTCACAGGAGACACTGTCGGGCAGCAGCTGGTAGCCCACGAAGCAGGAGCAGACCACCTCCTCCCCCGTGTCTCGGCACTGTTGCTTGCAGGGCCCACCGCCTGGAATCAGAGCAAACGTGAGCCAGGAGCCCAACACACACCAGAGACCCTTTGTGTTTCCGGTTCTGTCTGGCCTGGGCAGGCTCCCCATTTTGGAGTCCACCCTTTCTGGCCTAGAACACCCCCCTTCCCATGGGAGACCCCCCAGCGTCTGGGCCTGGACAAGCTGGGGGCTGCAGCTGCAGGCCCCAGCCCTTGTCCGACAGCACGGTGGCAGGCTGGCCAGCCCCGCAGGGTGCAGTGGGGATGGGAGGTGGCAGGCCGGCCAGCCCTGCAGGGTGCAGTGGGGCTGGGAGGTGGCAGGCCGGCCAGCCCCGCAGGGTGCAGTGGGGATGGGAGGTGGCAGGCCGGCCAGCCCTGCAGGGTGCAGTGGGGCTGGGAGGTGGCAGGCCGGCCAGCCCTGCAGGGTGCAGTGGGGCTGGGAGGCGCCAGGCCAAGAGGCCGGGCAAGCTGCAGCCCAGCAGACACGGAGGGGGCCGTGGCATGAGGGAGGCCAGGCCCTGCGGAGACCCCACGGGCCCCCACAGCTCACCTGGCTCCCTGAGTGTCCCTGGGACCCTCCCCCCGCCCCCACCAACCACAAACCTGCAGGCAGCCGAGTGATGCTCAAAGAGCCAATCTCACCAGGACAAACCTCTAGCAGCTAAAGAAGCTATCAAGGTTCTGACGGCTGCCCTGGGCCTGTAGGCCTCCGCCTGCTTCCCCAGCCTCTGCCTCCATCCCCCGCGCAGCCCTGCCCCACGCCATGGCCCACCAGCCGCTGCGAGTCTGGCTCCGCCTGTCTCCCCTCCTACCGCCCAAATCTCTGTCCTGGGGTACCTTCCTGGCTAAGCCACCCTCACCGGCCACAACCCAACTACGTCCTCCCCCAGGAAGG
>LNAC01000097.1:3999457-4011349 GCA_002007465.1 Ailurus styani | reverse complement strand
GAACACAGCTCTTCCAAGACACCTGCCAATTCGAGAGAGACACAGAGCGGTCCTGGCTGCTTTCCTACTTGTCCCCCTTTGGAGTGAACGAGCTTTACTCTGGTGACGAAGATCACGTTAGGTCAGGAGGAGGCCCGGTGACCCAGGGAAAGAATGCTAGCTAGGGAACCCCGGGCTGGCGTCCCACCTTGTCCCCGGTGCTTGCCCAGGGAGGTGTACTTGCGGTAAATGTTTGTTGTAACCTGGACAGAGAAGCTCAAAACCACTACCCACGATGTTCAGAGGCTGGAGACCCCGCATGCTGCTCCACTGAAACCAGCACAACAGTCTGGACCATGACTCATTCCCATAGAATAATGGCTCTGGGTGCAGCCTTGGATTAAAATTAACTTGAACTTCCCCACAATGGTTTAAAGGCTGAGCACCTAAGAGTGAACTAAACGCTTCGTTTAAAACTTTTGTTGTTGGGACGCCTGGGCGTCTTAGTCAGTTAAACGTCTGCCTTGGGCTCAGGTCACGATCCCAGGGTCCTGGGATCGGGCCCCATGTCAGGCTCCCTGCTCAGTGGGGAGCCTGCTTCTCCCTCTCCCTCTGCCCTCCCCCCGCCCCGTTCGTGTTCTCTCTCGCTCTCTCTCTCTCAAATAAATAAAATCTCCAAAAATAAATAAATAAAATGTTGTTGTTGAAGACATCATGCTCAGGGAAGTAAGCCAGTCCCAAAAGGATCGACCCTGTGTGATTCCACTTACGAGGTCCCTAGAGGAGCCACGGTCAGAGGCGGAAAGGAGATGTGGGCACAGGGGGCTGCAGTGGGGGAGATGGGGAGCTGTTTCCTGGGCACGGAGATTCAGTTTCGGGAGCTGAAAACATTCTGGAGACGGACAGGGGTGGTGGTTGCACAACCATGGGAATGTACGTAATGCCCCCAAATGGTGCACTTAAACATGGTTTGAATGGCTAATGTTACGTTATGCATATTTTACCACGATAAAAAAAATACATTTTTAAAAAATCAAGTGTTTGCGGGATGCCTGGGTGGCTCAGCCACTGAGCGTCTGCCTTCGGCTCAGGTCATGATCCCGGGGTCCTGGATCGAGCCCCGGCATCGGGCTCCCTGCTCAGCGGGGAGTCTGCTTCTCTCCCTCCCACTCCCCTGTTTGTGTTCCCTCTCTCTCTCTGTCTCTCCCTCTATCAAATAAATAAATAAAATAAAATTATTGAGTGCATGCCGTCTTGTACCGCCCTTCGTTCAGAAAGAACCTAGACGTACCCCTGATGCTCTCACCTGCTGTTCTCAGTCGATGTTGTTCTAATGCACAAACGTGCCCACGGTAGAGAGCATTAACTTGGTGAGCTATCTCAGAGCATCCCTGCATAGCAGTTTGGTGGTGACCGCAGCGTTTTACATAAGCAAGCTCGGGGACCTCAAATGGTATCGGGTGAAATGTTAAGGACCAAAGTAAGCAGAGGGCAGCGCTCCCTCCCAAGCCCAAGGAAGAGCCTAGAGCAGGCTCTCGGGAGATGACAGGGAGGCCATGCTTCTGCGATCGCTTCCCCAACCCACAGTAGGAATTCCGCATTGTCTCTGGACAGGAAAGCACTGGAGGATCCCAGGCTGTGGCTCCTCCATGACACAGGAAGTACAGCTGGGCCGGGGGGTCAGGGGAGGGTTGGGGGGAGCAAGAAGACAGGGACCCCTCCCACTGGAAACCACATCTCACTGGTACCACCAAGGATTTCACCGCGGTGGACAGAGTCAGATCAATCGGGCCAAACGGCAATCGCACTGGCTGGCAGCCCTTCCGGAAGGACGTCCACTTGCAGAAACCCCACGCAGAGACCCCAGCACAACTGCACGGCCCTCAGCAGCCTGGAGCCAACAAGGCCACCACTGGTTCTTCCACCCCTCACTCCTGGGAGTGAGGCTGATATGGATGACGCTACTTCAGCAACCCCCCCCCCCGCCCCTCGCTGGACGCCCACCCATACCCGCTGCTGGGCTGTAGGTGCTCCTAAGAGAGAAGTAGTCTGCAGTCTTCTCTCTCGGATCAATTCCCTCCCTTCTGAGTAGAACCTTCAATGGAGCACAGTTTTCATCCCTGGTTCCCGTAATCTGACTGTGAACTGGATCCACAAAGCATTACACTAAATATAAAGGAAGAATAAATTCTTTCGAGAGACCTCATTAGCCTTTGACGCGGACCTTCCCAGGGAAGGCGACCGACACGTGGGTTAAAACTGCCCAGCCCTGGACCCGCCTCCACCTCACTGGGCCTCCTTTTCTCCATCTGTCAAATGGGGTGGTAAGTGGGTAGGGCTGGGAAGATCGATGCCATAATCCAGGTAAAATGCTTGAATTGGTGTCCGACCACAGAAAGAATCTTCAAAATGGAATCGTCACAGAAGTTACCGCACCACCGTGGGGAGAGGAATCCCACACTCCCCCAGACGGACACATCGCCACGGGGCTGACACCCCACCACCTGCCTCCGGGAAAGAGATACCCCTGCCCTAAGTCACGGGTGAGCGGGTGGACAGAGACAGCCTCGTTCACAGGCATCAGACACCATATGTCACCTAAGGTAGCGGCTAAAACGAAATTTCTTCCAGGTGAATTATGCGTTCGTAAAGACTACAGCACGGACTGTAAGTCGTGGTGGTTTTGATGGACGGCAAAGGCATGCTGTGTGTTTGGAGCGACGCTGAGGCTCAGGGTCTAGAGCAGCACCCGTTTTCATCAAGCGGTAAAGATATGGACACACGTTCTTTCCAGCACCACAGACGCTGGCTGGCAGCCGGAGGGGCTCTATACTGCTCCTTGGGTGGAAGCTTCCAGAACGCTAGCCTGCCACTTACCATCCTCACACGGGCTCTGGACAACGCCTGATGGCCCGTGAGCAGGTGAGCAGTAAGCCAAGTTGCTCCGTGTGCCACGTTGTGGTGGGACAGGCCAGGGGCCGGAGCTCCAGAGGCCCAGGTCGGCTTACAGCTCCACCATCGAGAGGCCTTCCACCTGGAGCAAGGCCAGGCCTCAGTCTCCTCATCTGCAAAGTGGGTAGAGACGTTGGCCTGGAGTTAAGCGAAGGCTTGCCAAACCCCGCCGTGTATGTGGACAGTGGTCTGACTAAATTCCTGCTGGATTGCAACAAAACAAGCGAGAAAGGAAATGGCCAGGAGGTTCCCCACAAGTCAGCCTGATCCCACTCGAAAGGCTTTTTCTTATTCCGAGATCTTTGCCCTTCCAAACGCCCTGTGTGTATAAGGAAATGCTGAGAAAGCGGAGGTGGTGAGTGGTTGGATCTCTTTCTATTTTAATATTCTCATCTGGCAAAATAAAAACTTGACAAGCTCTGTGCATAAATGAGAAGGGGGGAAAGGTGTGTCATCAGAAGCTAGCTAGCAAATCACTCTTCTCAGTTTCCTCAGACAAGCTCAAAGCAACAGAGGGCCTCAGGTGCTTCCGAATGTGAATGGGATCTTGGTGTGTATCCCGCGAGTCCCCTGAACTTGCCACCCTGCAAGGCTCCTGCCTCATCGGCCCCACAGCAACTGGCCAAAGCTGTGGCCAGAGTTGGAGTGGGCCCCCGGGGTGTCCAGGGCCCACATCATCGGAAGCCGGAAATGCAATGAGATACCAACGGGAAATCACGACCAAATAGAACCCTGCAGACTCAGCCCTCCCCGGCCAGGGCCCCCCCTCCTGAAGCTGGGGAGCCAGCAGGAGTCCGGCCCAGGCCCAACCCTTGCCCTGTGGCTCTCCTGCTCTCCTAAGTCCCCTGTGCATTCAAACAGCCCCCCTATGGCTGGCTCAGTCAGTAGAGCATGTGCTTCTTGATCTCAGGGTTGTGAGTTCGAGCTCCTTCTTGGGTGCATAGATTACTTAAAAATAAAATCGTACACAAACAAAAAAAAGTCCCTGCTACAACACTTCCATGTGCAGGCTCTAGCTGGGGGAAGGGATCCAGAGGTAAAAACGTAGGACTCTGTCCTCAAGGGGACAGCCCAGGGTGAGAGCAGGCCGCTGTCACTGGGGTCCGGTGCACAGTACCCCCTGCCCCTTGCAGGTGCAGGATAAGGACAGAGTCACCTCCCCCTCCAAGGGCTTCCAGGAGGAAGTGAGGTGTGCTGGAGTCTGCTCTCAGAGTCTCACACAAGACCCACAGGGGCTTCAGCCCCCCATAAACCAGCACTTGTCACGAGAGACAAGGGTCCGGAGCAGAGAATCAGCTGGCAGGAGGCCGCAAGAGAGAAGGACCAGAAGGCACGTCTCAGAAGGAGAGGAGAAGCGTCTCCCAGATTGCTCCCTCCCAGCAGTGACCTCCCGTGACCACGGCCAGTGGGCACCTGGGCCGTCCTCACCTCCTGACCTCTCTACAGGATTCCGCCCTGCGGGACCCATCTCCCCCGCTCTCCCTCTGAACTCATGGCCACCTGTCATGTGTCCTCTGCACCTGGCCTTTGGAAGCTGGAGTTGGGTGGTCCTGGGTCCCCTCCCTTCTCGGGACTGGCTCATTCACACCCACATCAGTTCAAAGGTCCTTTCCTCCACAAGTCTTCCCTAACTAACCCCTTCAACACACACACACACACAAGTTCCACGGTCTCTTTGCACCCTGAACTTCCCGGCACCAAGTGCAAATAATTAACTGCATGTGTACTTAGTTCCCTGGGGGCTAGGACACGCTCTGCTCCCTGGCCCAGGCCGGCCTCAGAGCAGGCACTCAATAAATTCCTGGGAAAGAACCAGTGGACAGATGAGCTCATGGGTTCCTAACCACTCTAGGAAACAGGGGATCAGGGAGGGATTAAGCAAGTTGCCCCAGGCCACAGAGCAAACACAGAGGGGCCTTGGAGTCTGGCTCCCACTCAAGCTCCCCCACCCCCATCACAGGCCGAAGGACACTGGCTTCCTCCTGAAGCTGGACTGAGCAAAATCGACTTTTCGGTCAGAAAGATAAATGAGGCGGGCAGCATCCAGCTGAAGGACACAATTTGAGGGGCTCCTGGTGGCTCCGTCGGTGGGGCGTCTGCCTTCAGCTCGGGTCATGATCCCAGGGTCCCGGGAACGAACCCCATTGGGCTCCCTGCTCAGCGGGGGAGCCTGCTTCTCCCTCTCCCACTGCCCCTCCCCTCCTGCTCATGCTCTCTCTCTCTCTCTTCTCTCTCGCATAAATAAATAAGATCTTTAAAAAGAAAAAAAAAATACAGTTCGAGAGTCGTGCTTCCAGGTTTCAGTACAGGTGGAGCCACTTAGCGGCTGTGTGGCCACAGGCACGTTACTTGGCCTCTCTGAGCCTTGGTGTCGTCACACCCCCCTTTGTGGATATGGGGGATGATAACAGGAGTGGGCTGCAGAGAGAAGCCTTATGCCAAAATCAGAAGCACAGGTAGGCAGCAAAACTTACAGTACATTTGACTCTAGCAGGTGATATGATCCAAAAGGAAAAATAAGTTCAAGAATAACAGTGGCTCACCCCATTAGCAAACAAAACAAAACAAAGCAAAAAAAAACCCTGGGCGGAGGTCCCTCCCGTCTCAAAACCAGGCCTGACAACGTCCCAGCTACCATCCAGGGTTCTGGGAAGCCCCGGAGCAGGCCTGTTACCGCAGAGCTTCTCCCTCCTCAAAGTGCCCGGGAGGGCTCGGTCCCACGGCCCCCGTCCCCGCTCTCACCATCTCCCCTGCCCGTCTCCTGCAGCTTCATCTTACGGGCTGAGACTCCCATATTTCTGTCTGCAGCCTGATCTTGCCTCCAAGCCCAGGCTCCACCGGACACCTAGCAGGACGCTTACGGGGTCCACTCGGAACTTGGACTCTTCCACCGGCCCCCGGCCCCACCCCATCCAGGCTTCACCGGCTCGGTCATTAGCGATCACCCTCCATCCAGCTGCTTGCCCCACAATAACGGGGTCAGCCCGAATTATTCCTTCTCCCTCACCCTCTTCTCCCATCCAGGGCAAGTCCTGTCCCCCCGAGCGCCCAGACGCCCCCCCCCACTTCCCAGCGGCCCCCTGACCGCCACTCTGCAGGAACCTCCGCGCTGGCTTACTCTGCCTACCCTTGTCTCCCCATAGTCCACTCACCATGCAGCCGGCCAGAGGGACTTCTAGAAATCGGCGTCAAATAATGTCACTCCTCTGCTTAAAATCCCCCAGGGGCTTCCCAGAGCACCACAGTCTCCCCCTAATCTTTAAGGCCCTCCCATCTCAGCCGCCCTCTGCAGCCCCCTCTGCCCACCCCCCCTTTCCTGGAGGCACACATTCCCCGCCGGTCCCTCCAATCCACCGGGTCCCGGGGCCAGGAGCCAGCGGCTCCTTTTGCCCAAAAACTCTTCTCCGGTCTCTTCCCACATGGCTCCTCACCACTCACACCTCAGCTGGGCATCACCTCGCCCTCCACCCACTTGAGAGGCACCCTTGTCTGCCGCCCCCGTCATGGCAGGTCACGGTCATTGCGCCCTTGATTTCTGATATATCCTAGTGAGGGCATCTATGAGTATGGGCAGCGGCTTGAGCGGTGACCCCTGAAAACGTACGTCCACGTCCTGACCCTGGAGTGTGACCTTATGTGGAACAAGGGTCTTTGCAGGTGGAATTAAGAATCTCAGGATGAACTCCTCCTGGGTCACCTGGGTGAGCCCCGAATCCCATGAGGAGTGTCCTTAGGAGAGACACGCAGAGGAAGAAAAAGCTACATGCAGCCAGAGACAGGACGCGCCCAGGAGCTGGGAGAGGCCAGGACGGACCCTCCAGCCTTCGGGCGGGGAGCAAAGCCCAGCAAGACCCCGAGACATCCTGGCCCCCGGGGATGGCGAGAGGCTAGACCTGTTGTATTAAGCCGCTTGGTTCGCAGTCATTGGATCTGGGGCCGCAGGGGACCCGCTAGGTGCACACGCTCCAGAGGCAGGGGCCTCGTCTGCCCCGTGTCCCAGGGGCCTTGTGCTCGCTGAGCACACAGGTGACACGCTGACAGATGGTGGTGGTACGATGACCAGGTCCTTGGGGGCCAGGCCAGGCTCATGAGGGAGGCTCAGGAAACGTTTGCTAACTACACCTGAGAAACAGCCGATAGATGACACCACGGATCACCTACTTCTCCTTCTGGGCCTCAGTTTCCCCACCTAGACCATGAGTGGACCAGCTGATCTGTGGTTTCCATGTCCCGATAGACAAATTAGTTCTTCCCAAATTCACCTCCGATGCCCATCATAAAACCCGTCCAGGGACCCATCGGACCCCAAGGCTGGTTCTTTGGTTCTTATATCCTTGCTGCCGTCCAGGAGGTGTAGGGACCCCGGAGGGCCCAGGCCCCCCTCCCCCCCCCCGCTGGGTGGTGTCCCCTTGGAGTGGACGGAAGCCAGCAATGCAGGTAACAACACACATCGCAGACCCTCCACGTGGAGAAAAGAAGGCTCTGAGTCCTGGTCCTCAGGGGTGGTAACCGGGGCCCTTGGCGGTCGGGACCCCCAGGGAGTCTGCAACAGGGTGGCCGGGAACCCAGTGTCCCCACTCCCAGCGCTGCCCGTGTCAGCCCAGCCCTCTGGCAGGATCGCTTGGCAAGGCCGGGGGCACAGCAAGCAGGAATAGGACCTAAACAATTTCCAGGGCCGCCTTCTGCAGATGCCGGGCCCACCCTGTTGTGTGTGGAACCCAGGACCAGCCCAGGACCGGCCAAGAACATTCTCCTTTATGAAGGTGCCAGGAAACGGGCGGCTTTCTACCCTGCGGACAGTTCTAGACCTCGCCCAGTGTCCTGCGGCCGGAGGCATCCGTCCCTGCGTGCACCGCCTCCCGTGGAGCAGGAGGGACACGGCCAATGTAGGTTTCTCGGGGTGGGGGTCTCCTGAACCGCCCCCATGGCAGCAAGGAGGGCCGGACTTGGGCCACACCCAACAGAGAGGCAGGTCTGAGACCACACCTGGGTACCCGAGCAAACAGCCTCCACCACCACGGCCCCTGGCTCCCCAGGACGGGACAGGCTTGTCCACTGATCTGAAGCAAGACAGGTGTCTTGTCTACCAAGCCAACCACGAGCCCCTCAAGGGATCTGTGACCCCATGAATGGAAAACACCTGCTCTTCCTCAGGAGCCCCCACACGTGCAGCATTTGTCTATGGGGTTTAAGTGCTGTCCAGCCTGTTTTTATTTCCCATGAGGCTTAAGGCGAGACAGCAAGTGGTCAGGAGTGTGGGGTCCCCTGTCCTGGTCCTCGACGCACCACTGTGTCTCCCAGACAAGTTACTTAACTGCTCTGGGCCTTCGTTGAGATGTCTATAAAATGAAAATAAGGACAGAACCTTCTTCATAGGATTGTTGAGAGGATTAAATTAGTGACTACATATAAAATACGTCAATTATTAAAATTTCCTAGAGCAGCATGTGTTCTCGTTCTGTACATAAGGAGAAGAAGGGAGAGTATGAGATTGGTCACATTCAGAACTGGGGCCAGTCTCCTTGCCTCCCTTGAGTGCCGGCCCTCACCTCCTGATAACATGCAGGCAGCTGGAGCAACACACGCCTGACTCCCTCCTGACTCAGAGCCTGGTGAGGACCAGCCTGAGGGCCAAGGGAGGCAGGCCAGGGGGAAGAGGGTTGGTGGGCAGCGCCCGGCCTCCGGTCCTGCCCTGCCCGCTGTGACTTCATCGGCCTCCCTGCCACACCCCCTCCTCGCCAAGCTCCCTCCAGGCTGAAGGGTCTCCGATCCAGCGAAGTTGACAGAATGGGTGCTCCCGTTTGGTTAGGTAACCACACGTGAGGTCGTTACCAGGACACTGGGACCATACAGAGCCTGCAGGAGCTTTTATGAATGAAATTGTTATAATGGGATGTTTTGCAAAGGAGAGTCTTTCACTGGATAGAATGCACCAGCAAGGTGACCGTGCGTGCTAGCGGACCTGTTCGTCACTCTTCATCGGCAAGGCTGTCCAGCCTGCACCCGCGGCTCAGAGCCCTGCCTTCGACAAAACGGGAGGGGAGAGGACACATGTCCACGTTGTCTCTGGCCTTCTGGGCTCTCGCCTGTGCTGTTCCCTCTGCCCGGAGCCCCATTCTCCCAGCCGTCCTCCCCCGAGACCCGGCCAGCGCCTGCCAGTTTGCGGGCTGGATCCTTGGTCCTTGGGGACGTCGTCCCTGACTCTCGGCCTAAGGGGTTGCTTTGGAATGGCCTGTCCACTCCTCTGGCTCTCCTGGGGGGGAGCCCCACGGGCAGAAGGGCCCCGCCTCGCCTCTTCCTTGCTGTATCCCCACGATTTAGAGCAGTGTCTGGCCAGAGCACGTATCTGGTGCACGGAGGCCTGAGGAGGCCAGCTGACACCCTTCTGCTTGACCTTTCCCAGCACGGCTTTGACTCTTGAGCCCTGCTGTTTGTGAGGCTCTCCTGGGGAAGTCGGTAGGACTTTCAGAGCACTCTTGGGGGAGAGGACCCTGTCTTACCCTTGCGAGGGGGCCACACAAATAACAGGGCACACGAACCCAGCTGCCTTGGCAGGCGTGGTGCATGCTCCCCCCAGACGGCAAGGCGCGCTCAGAAGTCGGTTTTTGCTATCTTCGTTCTACAAATGAGAGAACCACCAAACCATCCTGTGGGCTTTCCCAGCCGGATACAGGCAACGTTGCTTCCCGTCCCACAGAAGCTCCTGACAGCCAGCTGGGACCCCAAAATGAGTGAGCCAGGCTGTCCCTTCTCCCCTGCCCCCACACGCCACGGTCCAGCAGGGGTGGCAGACAGGGCCCTGAGCTGGGGGGGCGGGGCTGAGGCAGAGCCAGGAGAAGGTGTCACCCGGAGCCGTGGGTCCCACAGGAGGGGCTGCGGCACTGGCCCCCACCCCAGGGCACCCCGAGTCTCATCTTCGTGCATCTAGCACTCCGACAGGCACCCGCCCCTGCTCAGCCTGCCCGGCCCCCACCACCAGCCTGGGAACGTTCCAGCAGCGGTGCAGGCCACGTGCTTCCAAGCCAAGCCCTCTCCCTCTCCCGTCTTTGTTCTCCCTCCTGGAGACTGGCTCTGTCATCAGCCGGCAAGGCTGCCCGCTGGGGCCAGAGGCCAAGAAAGTCTTGGAGAAAGCACAGTCGGCCTTCCCCAGCGCCCTCCTCCTCTCCACTCCCTCCCACCCCGCTCTCGGTCAAGCCCAACAGGACAGACAGACAGAGGACAGACGGTGGCTTGGCTCTGTCCCCTGGCACGGAAGGTCAGCGCCCTCCTGCACCGCTGTGACCAGGCCAGGCGGGGCACCGCAGATTAGCGAAAGGGGCCACCGCTGGATGGCCTTTCCGGGCATCGCTTCGGCGCCACATTCCCCGGTGCGCCCCCCGCCCCCAGCTCTCCGGAGGGTGGGCCCGTGTCACCCCAGGGAAGCCGACAGCCCCGAGCTTGCAGCCGCAGACACAAACCACACCAAACTGCTGAAACTCAGAAGAGGGGCCGACCCGGGTTCGCGATGAGCGGGGGTCCCTTCTCACATATGCTTGAGGTCAGGGCCTCCCCCATAAAGACCACGTGAGCCCCTGCAGCCTGACCAGGGCCCTGTCCCTTCAGAGTCAGACACCGCCAGGCTGCAGGGGAAGCTCCTCACACACCGGGCAGCACAGCGCAGTGGCAAAGAAGCGGGGAGAGGGCGCCCGTGTCCTCTCTCGGGGCCTGCCTCGGTTACCCCATCTGTAAAATACACGGGGGGCCCCGGGGCCCTTTGTAGTTCCAACAAGACTCCTGTGTGGCCTCCAATCAGAGCCCCCCCTCCACCCCGGCGCCGTCAGCCGAGACAAGTCTCCGGCCCACGAATGCCTCCTCCCTCCGCCTGCCCGCCCAGCTCCTGCCCAAGCACCATCTCTTGCAACAAGTCTCCTGTGAGCCCCGGGGAGCCCCGTTGGGCTCTCGCCGCCAAGCCCTGGGGCCCCGTGCCTCCCACGCCATCCGCCCCACCAGGGGCCCCCCAGCACGTGCCCGGACACAGCCAGAGCTCCGGATCCGCTGCAGCCAGTGAGGACGCCCAGAAACATCCGCAGACCTCTGCCCTCTGCCCCCAACTTCTCCCGGGTGGCCTTCCGATCAAGGAGGAGGGCGGTCACCGGAGAGTTGAAAAGAAACTAGGCTAAGCTGGAGATAAAGCATCTAGGATTCTGAGGGTGGTCGGGGCTCCCGTGGGGCCTGGCCCCAGGAAGAACAAAGCCTCGGCAGGCAGGCCTGACTAATGACTGATGAGTCACGGGTCAGCACAGAGGTCAGAGGCCAGGGCTCTGCTGCTCTAATCCGCAGGGCCTCCAGGCTCTCCCGCCCCCCCCCCCAACCCAGGAGTTAGGCCTGGAGAATTAAGGGAGAGAAGGGCCATGCCCCTGCTGCCAGCCCGGGCCGCGCTCTGGGCCAACAGTCTGCAGGGAGGGACTCACGCCCCTGCAGCAGGGTGGCCGGCTTTGGAAGTGGCCTGTCCCCACCCCAAGCGGAGTGCGTGGCCTGGTGAGCCGCTGCCTCGGGGCCCTCCGCGTCCCGGGAGGGCAGACGCAGGTTTCCCGACACAGGGCTGGCTCCTTAAAAATCTGTCTCCAGACCCTCCCTTCCCTCCTGATTTTTCCAGTCCGCCCCGGGAAACCCCTGAGTGGCAAAGCACGGTCCCCAGCCTCAGTCTTCCCCCCAACAGGCTGGGTACAACAGCCCCCCTACCCAGAGGCGGAGGTGGGGCGGCGGGAAGCGCCGGGCGCGCGGGATGCGCAGCGGGGCACCGTCAGTCGGGGCGCGCTCGCTGGCGCCCCAGCTCGGCCCCAGTGGGCGCAGGGGTGGGCCCTGGCTGCGCAGCACCACGGGGGGCTCGGGGGGCGGGAATCTCGGCTTTCACGCGCGCCCCGGGCCGTCGAGGCGATCGGGGCCGCAGGCGGGAGGGCACGGCCCGCGCACACGACCCGG